>JAGMVL010000316.1:1200000-1784554 GCA_019202695.1 Populus x sibirica
GTCATGTGAATGTCACTCATTACAATGAGATCATTTCTGAAAAATCTTTGTATTTTTTTCACCTAGATAGGTCACCTATTACAATGAGACCATATCTGAAAAATCTATGTATTTTTCACTATCGGACAAGTCGTCTATAACAATTAAACTATTTAAAAAAAAATTATTTTTCATTGACAAGGAAAGTTGCCTTTCAAATGATTATTTTCTCGATTTCAACTTTTTCAGCGAAGGTCGTCTATCAATTTACTGATGTCGAAGTTTACAAGATTCTTGAAAGAAGCAAAAGTCCTTTTTCATGCTTACTTTCTTTATAAATTTACTACACAAAGCCAAAAGAAAACAAAATTTTTCAATGTTTTTGTATCATAAATATTATAAAAAAGAGAAAATTGTCATAACTCAATTTTTTATTCGTTTTATTTTATTTTTATTTTTTTAATAAAAATAATGAAAAATGATGATGAAGAAAATGAAATAAAAATATGATGAAATGAATGAAGAATAAATTGAAATTTGGGTCAAGACAACATAAATTAAAAGTTTGAAAACTTAATTAAACTTTGAATTAGTTTAATTAATCAAATCAAGAGCTTAATTGATTTTTTCAGGGGTAATTTTAAAAGAATTAAAAGTTGAAGAGTCAATTAATGACCGAATTGATTAAATTGAAAATCAAGGACTGTTTTGTAAATAGCGCCAAAATTCAGGTGTTCAATTGCAATTAATCCAGGGGCGAAATTATAAAGAGATTTTTCTTGAATAGGGGTCCAATTGTTAAATGTCATAAGTTCAGTGGGGCAAATTTTAAAAAGCCATTGCAGAGTAAAAGACGGCGCCGTTTCAAAAACTATTCATCGCCTGCTTCCTCAGGAACCGTTTCAGCAGTAAAGGCACCAAAACCGTTTCATGGACCACGTCTCCCCCTCGCCCCCACGATGCACGAACGCTTGGCATTTTCTGGCTTTTAAAGCAAGAAAAAAAAGAGAATGGGGGAGAAAAAAAAACACGAAAAAAACAGAGGGAAGAAGGGGGAAAACAGAGAAGAACGAAAACACAGGGACAGAGGGAGTGAAAGAGAGAACAGGGAAGAACAGAGGAAACCTGAGAACAGAGACGCGAAGGAGAAAGACAGAGGCACAAAACAGAAGGAAACCAAGGAGGAGCAAAAACAGGGAGAGAGGAAGACCGAAAAAAACCAGTAGAGAGAGAAGCAAACAAACAGAAACAGGGACAGAAACGAAGAGGGAGAGGGACCAGAGAACACGAACAGAGAAAACAGAGCCGAAGAAAAGAACAACCAGAGTGAAAACAAACGAAAAGAGGAACAGAGAGAGCATCGTCCAATACACCATCATCTTCGGCTTCGTTCCCAGCTACGCAGGTAGGCTTTCGTTTTACCTCCCCTTAGAAATATATAATTAGCCTGTCACTGTCCATAGAATGCGTGAATAATCATGCACAGTGAACAGCCCGGTCACGGGTTTGGATCCGTGACCAGGCTGGACCGGTTGGATCCAGCTCATTAGCCCGTACAAGCTAGGTCAAACCCAACTCATAAAAAAACTAAAAAGAAATTAAGGATGAGCCTGGATCTCAGGCCCAACCAGCTAAATTTACTTTGTTGAGGTTGTGTTTGACATATCACACAGCGTAATCCATTATTTTTCCAAAGTCTTCCTTTTTTTTTTTTTTTTTGATTTTCTGCCCCCCCCCCCCCCCCCCCCCCCCTCCTTTTGCTTTCGGCTGTTAATCAAAAGAAAATGGCTGCTCCTGCGGATAATTTTTTTAAGTTTGTTGAGCGTTGTTTCTGAAAAAAAATTAATTTTTTTTATATTTTTAATTTTTTTTAATACACTAATATTAAAAATAAATTTTAAAAAATATATATATTATTTTAATACATAACTTTTAACATACTTTCAAGCAACCATTTGTCTTCTGCTTTCTCCATCATTTCCACATGCCAAAAGTCCTGAGCTGTTAAATAAACTGATTATGTAGTCTAAGCAGTTGCACGTGACAACTGATCCTAGAATATTTGAGAATGCGATGTAAATTATATTTTTTAAAAATTTAATTTTTTTAATATGTTTTGAATCGTTTTGATGTGCTGATCTTAAAAATAATTTTTTAAAAATAAAAAAAATATCATTTTAATATATTTCAGCACCAAAAGCATTTTAAAAAACAATCATAATCACATTTAGAAACCTTAATTTATTGCTAAAGTTTTTAAATTGAATTGATTATTTAGTAACGTATTAAATTTCTTGTTGACCACAAGATCACAAGTTTAAATTTCATCACCTTTCATATAATTTTTAAGTTCAAATAACTTTTATTTTAAAGGATATTTTAGAGAATAATATACATAATATCTCGAGATTGCAACTAATAGTTTAAACCATAGTTTTTAAGCTCAACCCTGTCTAAGGCTAGGGTTCCTTTAAAAAAAAAAAACAAAATGATATCGTTTTAGTTATAAAAAAAAAGTCAACGAGTTGCAACCGGGTTTTTGGGTCGCCGGGTCACTCTAGGTTTTTTCTTTTTCTATTTTTTCTTAAACCTGGCCCGGTTCTAGTTCCGGGTCGGCCGGGTCAACCCACTAGACCGGATTTCAAAACTATAATTTAAATTTTTGAATAAAAATATAGAGCATATAGGTTTCATGAAAAATACAACCGTCTAAGATTGTTTCTGGGCCAAGTTTCAAACAAATAAAGTCAAAACTTGATTAATATCTGGTTTATTTTTTTATAAAAAACAAAAAATCAAAATCATGTTGTTTAAATTTTTTATTTTTTAAAAAGTTAAATTTTTTTTCAGTTTGGTTAACTTATATAATTCATGACCCGAGTTATAAATAGATTGTTATAGAATGAGTTAAGCTTAATAACTTTACATGAAACTATTTTGAAAGAGTTTGTTTGGAAAGGTAACAAATATTGCATTTTAAAATGTTTTTCTCTTAATTATATACTAAATATATTTTTTTAAAATTCATTTCTATATCGACATTTTAAAAAATTTAAAAATATATTAAAAATAATAATTTAAAACTAAAAAATAAATTTAAAACATTTTCAATTATTAAGGTTTTCCCAACACATTAATAGTGATTATGATTTGCTTCAACTTAGTCGTCTCCCATCTACTCCAGTGAGCGGCACGAGGGCTTCGTCTCCTATTTCAATGGAGGAGAAGATTTGCAGCGAGTTGAAGCTCACTAAGTTAAGGCAACAAAACTTCAGCCGAAGTGTCAATGAAATTCACGAGCAAGCCTCTTCCTTTCTCTTACTCACTCTTCAATGGAAAGAACTCCAAACTCACTTTGACTCCACTTTCAATTCCATCGAAGACTGCGCCAAAGAGCTTCACACGAAGGAACGGCAACTGGAGGGGAGAGAGAAAGAAGTTGAATCGAAGGAGAAGGAGTTTGAGGAACGGTGCGAAGAGTTTATAAAGTTGAGAGATGCGGAGGTTGAGGAGCATTATAAAGAGATTGAATTGAAGGAGAAGGATTTTGAGGAACGGCGTAGAGAGGTTGAATCGGAGAGGAAGCGGTTGGAGGAGAGGCGGAAGGAAGTCGAAGAGAGCGAGGAGTTGGCGAGAAAGAAGTTTGTTGAAGAGATTGAGTTGAAGGAGAAGGAAATTGAGGAAAGACGAAAGGAAATTGAAGTGGAAAGGAAGAAGCTTGTTGAAAGGATTGAGTTGAAGGAGAAGAAAATTGAGGAAAGGCGAAAGGAAATTGAAGTGGAAAGGAAGAAGCTTGTCGAAGAGTTTGAGTTGAAGGAGAAGCAACTGAATGAAGGGCGCAGGGAAGTTGCATGGGTGAAGTTGAGGTTTGGGGAACAACTTAAGGACTGTGAATTGAAGGAGAGACGGGTTGAGGATAGGGCTTTGGAGATTGAATTTGCGAGGAAGAGAAATGTGGAGTTTTTTGAAGAGCTTAAATTGAAGCAAAAGGAAGTTGAATCGGAGGAGATGAAAAACAAGAAGTTTATAGAGGAGTTTGAATTGAAAGAGAAACAATTTGATGAAAGGTGCAAGGAAGTTGAATCGGAGAGAAAGAAGTTTGTTGAAAAGCTTGAATTGAAGGAGAAGCAACTTCTGGAGCAGCAGAAAGAAGTTGAATTGGAAAACAAGAAAATTAAGAAGTTTTTTGAAGAGCTTGAATTGAAGGAGAAGCAACTTATGGAGCAGCAGAAAGAAGTTGAATTGGAAAACAAGAAAACTAAGAAGTTTTTTGAAGAGCTTGAGTCGAAGGAGAAGCAAGTTGAAGAAAGGCGCCTGGTAGCTGAATTGGGGAATAAAAAGTTTGTTGAAGAGGTTGAATTGAAGGAAAAGCAACTTGAAGAGCGGTGTACGGTAGTTGAGTCGGAAAAGAAGAAACTTGAGGAACAGTCCAGGGAGATTGAACTGAAGGAGAAACATCTTGAAGAGCAGTTGAAAGAAGTTGAATTGGCAAACAAGAGGTTTTTCGAACAAGCTAAAGAGCTTGAGTTGAAGGAGAAGCACCTCCTGGAGGGGTTTAAGGAACATGAAATGGAAATTTTGGTTAAGTTGACAGAAGAGAACTCTAAGGAGTGGAGAAGAGAGCTTGAGTTGAAAGAGATAAATTTTGGGCAGCAAGTTAGAGAAAGGTATGATGAAATTGAGTTGAAGGAGAAGAAAGTGGAGGAAGAGTTTAGAGAAGTTGCATTGAGAGAAGAGAGGGTGGAGAAGAGATTTAGAGAAGTTGAAGAGAAGGAGAGGAGGGTTAGAGAGCTGTTTAAGGAAGTTAGGGTGAAAGATGACGAGTTTAGGGAACGGAGAAAAGGGGTTGAGTTGAAAGGTAGGGAGGTTGAGGAGAGGATTAAAGAGATTGGATTCAAAGATAGGAAGGTTGAGGAGAGGCTTAAAGAGATTGGATTCAAAGATAGGAAGGTTGGGGAGAAGCTTAAAGAGGTTGGATTGAAAGATAAGATGGTTGAGGAGAGGCTTAAAGAGGTTGGATTGAAAGATAGGAAGGTTGGGGAGAGGCTTAAAGAGGTTGGATTGAAAGGTAGGATGGTTGAGGAGAGGCTTAAAGAGGTTGGATTGAAAGATAGGAAGGCTGAGCAGAGGCTTAAAGATCTTGGATTGAAAGGCAGGGAGGTTGAGGAGAGGGTTAAAGAGATTGCATTGATGGAGAAGAATGTTGGCAAAAGGAACGAGGAAGTTGAATTGAATAGGAGGAAATTAGAGGAAGGATTTAGAGAACTTGAGTTGAAAAGCAGGGAGGTTAACGAGATAATTAAAGGGGTTGAGTTGAAGGAGAAGGAATTGGAGGAACGGTGTAGGAGGTTTGATTTGAAAGGGAAGCAAATTGAAGAGCTTCAGTTGAAGGAGAAGGAACTAGAAGAGAGGTCACGGGAAGTTGAAATGGAAAATGAGAAGTGCTTGGAGCGAATTAAGGAGTTTGAGTTGAAGGAGAAACAAGTTGCTGATGCTTGTAATGCCCGTGTGAAGTCGGAGACAGTAGATTATTCTATGGATGCTAACCTACATTTTTCAGTGAAAATGGATGGAAAGGCATTGCAAATTTTATTAAATAAGCGTTGTAAACATGATGAGGAGATGAAGAATGAGGTATCTATTGCTTTGGGGCTCTCCTCGGATCCTGCAAAGCTGGTTTTGGATGCAATGGAAGGGTTTTACCCACCCCATTTGAGGGAGGGTGATGTGGAGTTCAAAGAGGTTGTTGTGAAAAGAAGTTGCAATCTTTTGCTTGAGCAATTAACGAAAATATCCCCAACAATCAAACCCGATGTGAGAAAAGAAGCAACGAAACTTGCCTTTCTTTGGATGACAAAGATGACAGTGGATGGTTACCACAATTTGGATGTTTTTAGTTTTTTTAATCTCTTGGCTGCTTATGGACTGGCCTCTGCTTTTGATTCTGATGAGCTCATAAACCGTTTGGTGATTATTGCTCGAAATAAGCAGACTCCTGAATTCTTTCGTGTCCTTGAACTAGGAGATAAAATTCCTGGTAAGTTTCTAATCCTTGTGCTCACTATGATTTTTTTGCTTTCTTATGTGTCTGTAATCTTGTAATCCTTTTTCTGCACTACCATGCTATTAATGAATTATAACTATTCTATATTTGGTATTGGCAGAAACTTGTATGTGATTAAATTTATAGTTTATTTCACATCTCAAGATTCTGTCATGTAAATACAAGATAGTGGAAAATCATGGAAATTCTTAAAAAAGTTCGTCCTTTTTGAAGCTTTCTTTGGTGGTAAGTCAATGAATCCTGTATTGCATGGAGAATGCACTATATACCCTGTGTTTGGAGCAGAAATGCATGTAACTGCAATTAAAGGCCTATTTTAGTGTTCAGCTTATAGTCATTTGTTACGGTGTTGTCAAGAGTGGTAAAGGTCAAGGATAATCTTCTGCTAGTGCTAGCATCACGTGTCAATTTTTAAGCATCGTATAGCCAAATTAGCCTTGGGAAATCCACTTAAATCCATGGCTTGAAGCACACCAGTTTTTCCTTTCAATTTAGCCCTCGACTTCTTTAATGCCTGGTGAAAATTAATTGATTCGATTCTCTTTCAATTATTATTTTCATTTGAAATATCTACTGGAGCGTGATAGAACTTGTAACTATTCTTTTGCATGCATATAACAGGTTTTATTCAAATTCTTATCTTAAAGAAACAGCCAATGGAAGCTATCAGATTCATTTTTGCATTTGAGATGGTTAATCAGTTCCCACCGGGACCTATCTTGAGGGATTACTTAAGTGGTTCCAAGATTGCAGCCAGAAAAATTAAGAGGAGCAGCAATTCCATTAAAGGACTGGTATGTTTTTCTGGCTTTCTCCTTCAATATGTCAACCTCTGCTCTTGTGTATGATCCAACTGTTATTATATGCTCACACTTAAAACTTGCTAACAGGTTGAGTCTGTAAAGAGAAGAGTGGCTGACCTAATGGTTGTACTGAAATGCGTTGAAGATTACAAGCTTGAAACTGTATTCTCACCACATACCCTCAAGCAACAAATAAAAGACTTCCAAAGACAACTTCCAATTAGGAAAACAAATTTACCAAACCTGGGAAGCAGTTCTACTCAGCCTAATCTGAGTGAGAACAAACGTTTGGCCCCAAAAGCTGCTGCTTCTGCCTTTGTCCTTGCGTCCAAATCTGTCTCTGCCACTAAACCTGCTCTCAATTCCACGATGGCTGCCTGTACTGCTACCTCAGCTGCTCCCATCACAGTCACCTCCTACATTGCTTCCCCAGTCACAGTCACCTCTCTTGCCCCAACTACTTCCGCTATTGCTAATCCAGTCGTCCCTATCATTGTCACTTCTCCCTCCACAACAGCTGCAGCCGCTGTTACCACCCCAATAGCAGTTGCCTCTCCCGCCACTACTTCATCCATTACTGCCTCCACTACCCGAAGTGCAGTTGTCTCCCCCTCCTCAAGCAGTGCATCACCTTGTGGCTCAATCCCCAAGACTGAACCACAATACCAGGGTGGAAATAAACGCTGTCAAGCGCAGTACCAGGGCAGTGATAAGCACCTTCAAGAACAACACCAGAGTGGAAATAAGCGCCCTCGGATTGCTAAATCACCAGAGGTTCCTCTAAGAGCACCATCACTTCAAAACACTGGCTTTGCACAGTCGGTGCCTGTCCCTCATCAGCGAGCAGAAGGTCCTTTTATAAATCAAAATCCATCTGGCGGACACTACAATTGTGCTGGTTATCGCCCACCAAACCCACAGTTGAGCTCCCATTATAATTATGGATATCCATCTTATCATCAGAACACATTTGGAAAACCTGGCTATGACAGTGCTGCCCCCTTTCAGCGGCCGTAGATTGTTACGTGAAACTCTTGATGACATGGGGCAGGTTAAAGTGGGAGAGGAATTTCTTAAAATCATCTGTGGTCAACAACCAGCTGAGAAACAGTCGAAGCTTGAAGCAGATTCCTTTTGGTACTCTAGTAGCTTATAGCTAGTTAACCTTATTCTAGGACTTTGATGCCTTTGCTCAAAGATTCCAACATGCTAAGAAGATTAAACTTTTTGCAAGTGTGGTTCCAGATAATGTTAATATTCTTTTTTGCCTTGCATGTTATTGGTAGCAGCTGTACAGCTAGGTGTATTCAGTTCGAACTAATCAGCTGGACAATATAGTATCAATGCATATCAGCCTATAAACCCACCGATGAACTCCTTTATAATATTTTAAATCCTTGTTATTATAATCATTGGAGCATACATGGACCATCTGACTATGATAATGCAATATCCTTTCAGAGACCATAAAGGCTTCTTCCTTCTGGTTGCTTTGAATCAGCCAAAGAAGAACTCGTGGCAACCCATAGGCAGGTTTTAAGTTTATTGAAGTAGGAGAAGTAAGTTTATTATAGAGACTGAAACAATTTACAGTTAAGACTGACTTGTTTTAAGAGTGGGATGAGAAGAGCTTGGGCTGATACATGACAGGTTCGAAAATTGATCCCAAGATTGTGAAGAAGCTTAGTTTAGTGACAATTTCTTTGGTAATCTGGTAGCTAGTAAATCATGTATGCAAGGGTTTTGACACTTTCCTTCGAGAGTGCAGCTAGTCAAGAAGATGATAATTTATGTTATGTTGATAGTTTTTCTTTGCTTTACATCTTGCTCCATCAGCTAGTACAGGAAAGTGTAACTAATCAATTTGATGTTCAGGTTACCATGGAGCTTAAGGATAGGAAATTAAGGAGCCAATTTACTCTGTCTTCTCTGTTTATTTTTAGTTTTCAATTCTCTGTTCCACCTCCTTTCCAGGGATATCTGGAATTGGTTCTACAGCTCTTGGCATTGCTGTCTGTTTCTGATATAAAAAATCGTGATAGATGAGACTGCTCTGCATTCAAAGCCTGGATGAAATTTGATGGGTCAAAAACCGAAGCCACCTTCAACGGCTCAATCTCCAAAGCCCGTCGACCACCATGGAAAGGCTCGTAATCCTTCGAAGTTTTCTCAGACTTCATCAATATTGAATTGAAATGATTGTTTTTGGCAGCTTGCTTCTGTGATCCAATAAAAGGGGCTGTTTATGAATCAGGGTGCTTGTTCATCAGCTGGACATCCCATAGTTTCACTGCCCACCATTCAGTCTAGCTCCCACTATAATAACGTAAACCCTAGCAATCATTGGAACATATTTGGAGAGCCTGGCTGTGATTACTGAATCTTAATGCTCTTGCCCTCTGTATGCTATGATGAACCAGTCATCAGTCAACAACAATGGATTGAGAACCAGTTGAAAGATATCATGCTGGAAAGCAATTTCCATGAAATTGTTTGTAAAGGTAGAATTTCTTTCGTTCTGATTAGCACACCAAGCATGGAATTCCCATGTCCACTGCAACGATCATCGTCTTCCTAATTAACAGAGGACTAATTTGCTACCTTGCGTGACACGAAATTGCCCCCCCCTACCATGGTTTCCAAAGATAGACTGTAGTGATAAATCAGCAAAGAAAGTGTTTACAAGGTGTGGAAATAGAATATATTTGACTAATCACTAGGTGCAGAAAATATCAAGTTTCTAAATTGCCTAATGTTTTTCATTTCTTAAATATATTTGAAACTTTTAATTGCATTCATCTTACAATTTTATGCAATATAATCCAATTAACTTGAATTGATTAAATTTTAATAATTGACAAAATATTTTTCATAACATTTCAATTTTAAACAATACAATAAAGGAAAATAGGAAAATTATTGACTACATTACTTTTGACCATACAATTAAGAAAAAAATGTTATAAACCCTGAGATGTGTAGCTGAACTGGTCAGGTTTTGGGTTAATTTTTTAGAGATCATCAGTTTGAGTCTCACAAATATCAGGACCACTGGAAGTTTACATGATCATTAATTTTAAGACCTGTGAAATTAGTCGAAATACACACAAGCTAATCTAAACATCCACGTTAATAAAAAAATAATTATAAATGAATAAAATAAATAAAAATATTTGAATTGATCATCGCTCTTTTACAAACAATAAAATTCTTAAATATTAGCAGTTGATTAGGGTGAAACAACTTATCCTTTCTAAGTTATCGTTTGTTTTTCATTTGGAATTGTGCTAGGATGTGTTTAAAAATTATTTTTGATTTGAAAAAAAAATATTAAATAAATAAGTTTTAGTATTTTTAATTATTTTAAATTGTTAATATAAAAAAAATTAAAAAAATTTATACATGTTCTCAAATAAAAATTACTCTTTGTCACAATACTAAATATACCCCTTAATTCTAAGCTGTTAAACTAGAATTTGGTGTTTTCTTGCTTATAAAATGCACATTACAACAAATATAAAATATATCAATTTTATGTCAAAATTATTTTTTCTTATCAGTTTTCCCGATCCCCCATCAGTATTGCTTTCAAAATATTTTTTCATTAATTTTATTTCCAAATTATTTGATATCTCGTTTTAGATTTATGTGTAGAATCAATTGCTAAAAATCATTAAGTTACTTACAAATAACATCATTTTTCACGGGAAAAAAAATTATAATATGGATAAAAAAATTAAAAAATTGATGAAAATTCTTATTTAAAAATGAAAATAAAATTAATATGAACAACACACCTGAGACTTGTATTATTAAATTTGAAGTAGTCTATTGACTCAATTTCAAACTCAAGCTAGAGTCATATTTTAAAAATTCAAGAGAGAATTCATCGCGTAGTTATTTTTAAAAAATAAAATAATATTATTTTAATTAAATTATAATAAATTTAAATTAAATTATCTAACTTATAATAATAATAAAATTAAATCGAGCCTGCGGGGTGTTAGACACTACGGTTAGAAAATATTTTTTTAAAAATTAATTATTTTTTTACTTTAAATGAATATATTTTTATTGTTTTTAAATTATTTTAATATGTAAATATCAAAAATAAAATTTTAAAAATAAAAAATATTATTTTAATATATTTTAAAATAAAAAATTCTTTAAAAAAACCAATATCTTCCACCCAAACACCTTTTTAATACTATGCTGCCGGAGATAGGTGAAATTATTAAGTTTCCCGACACATTAATAGAGGGTGTCATTATTAAGGTTTTCCGACACATTAATAGAAGGTGTCATTTTGTGTTGATTATGATTTGTTAAAAAATTAATTTACTTCTTTGGCAATGGCACCCCTTCATTTTCTGAACCGTTCCAATTGACGACGACCTGTCGTTTTACCCTCATCAGCTTCTTAGTAGTCTCCATCCACTGCAGTGAGTGGTGCTAGGGTCTCGTCTCCTATTTCAATGGAGGAGAAGATTTGCAGCGAGTTGAAGCTCACTAAGTTAAGGCAACAAAACTTCAGCCGAACTTTCAATGAAATTCACGAGCAAGCCTCTTCCTTTCTCTTACTCACTCTTCAATGGAAAGAACACCAAACTCACTTTGACTCCACTTTCAATTCCATCGAAGACTGCGCCAAAGAGCTTCACACGAAGGAACGGCAACTGGAGGAGAGAGAGAAGGAAGTTGAATCGAAGTGGAAGGAGTTTGAAGAACGGTGCGAAGAGTTTATAAAGTTGAGAGACGCGGAGGTTGAGGAGCATTATAAAGAGATTGAATTGAAGGAGAAGGATTTTGAGGAACGGCGTCGAGAGGTTGAGTTGGAGAGGAAGAAGTTGGAGGAGAGGCGGAAGGAAGTTGAAGAGAGGGAGGAGTTGGTGAGAGAGAAGTTTGTTGATGAGATTGAGTTGAAGGAGAAGGAAATTGAGGAAAGGCGAAAGGAAATAGAAGTGGAAAGGAAGAAGCTTGTTGAAAAGATTAAGTTGAAGGAGAAGAAAATTGAGGAAAGGCGAAAGGAAATTGAAGTGGAAAGGAAGAAGCAACTCAATGAAGGGTACATGGAAGTTGCATGTGTGAAGTTGAAGTTAGGGGAACAACTTAAAGAGTGTGAATTGAAGGAGAGGTGGCTTGAGGATAGGGCTTTGGAGATTGAATTGGAGAGGAAGAGAAATGTGGAGTGTTTTGAAGAGCTTAAATTGAAGCAAGAGGAAGTTGAATTAGGGGCCATGAAATACAAGAAGTTGATAGAGGAGCTTGAATTGAAAGAGAAACAATTTGATGAAAGGTGCGAGGAAGTTGAATTAGAGAGAAAGAAGTTAGTTGAAAAGCTTGAATTGAAGGAGAAGCAACTTGTAGAGCAGCAGAAAGAAGTTGAATTGGAAAACGAGAAAATTAAGAATTTTTTTGAAGAGCTTGAGTTGAAGGAGAAGCAAGTTGAAGAAAGGCGCCTGGTAGTTGAATCGGGGAATAAAAAGTTTGTTGAAGGGGCTGAATTGATGGAAAAGCAACTTGAAGAGCGGTGTACGGTAGTTGAATCGGAAAAGAAGAAACTTGAGGAACATTCCAAGGAGATTGAACTGAAGGAGAAGCATCTTGAAGAGCAGTTGAAAGAAGTTGAATCGAAAGACATGAAAAACAAGAAGTTTATGGAGGATTTTGAATTGAAAGAGAAACAATTTGATGAAAGGTGCAAGGAAGTGGAATTGGAGAGAAACAAGTTAGTTGAAAAGCTTGCATTGAAGGAAAAGCAACTTGTAGAGCAGCAGAAAGAAGTTGAATTGCAAATCAAGAAAATTAAGAAGTTTTTTGAAGAGGTTGAGTTGAAGGCGAAGCAAGTTGAAAAAAGACGCCTGGTAGTTGAATTGCGGAATAAAAAGTTTGTTGAAGAGGTTGAATTGAAGGAAAAGCAACTTGAAGAGCGGTGTAAGGTAGTTGAACTGGAAACGAAGAAATTTGAAGAACAGTCCAAGGAGATTGAATTGCAGAAGAAGCATCTTGAAGAGCAGTTGAAAGAAGTTGAATTGGGAAACAAGAGGGTTTTGGAACAAGCTAAAGGGCTTGAGTTGAAGGAGAAACAGCTTCTGGAGCGGTTTAAGGATCTTGAAATGGAAATTAAGAAGTTCATGGATAAATCTAGAGAACTTGAATTAAAGGAGAGAAAACATGAAGAACAGTGTAAACAACTAGACGGGAAACGATTTGTTGATAATGGTAATACCCATGTGAAGATTGAGACACCAGATGATTTTGTGGTTAAGAATGCTACAGATGCTAATCTCCGTCATTTGCTGACTATGGATGGAAAGGCCTTGCAAATATTCTTAAATAAGTCTCGAAAATATGACGAGAAGATAAAAAATGAAGTTCTTACCGCTCTTGGACTATCATCGGATCCAGCAAAGCTTGTTTTGGATGCAATGGAAGGGTTTTACCCACCTCCTATCTCGAAGGGTGATGTGGTTTACAATGGGATTGTGGTAAAAAAGAGTTGCAACCTTTTGCTGGAGCAATTAATGGCATTGTCACCACCAATCAAGCCACATGTGAGAGAAGCAGCAAGAGAGCTTGCGTTTGATTGGAGGACCAAAATGAAAAAGGATCGTTATTTAGAGGTTTTAGGATTTTTTAGGCTCTTGGCTTGTTATGGACTGGCCTCTGTCTTTGATGCTTGTGAACTATTCAATGATTTGGTGACTGTTGCTCAAGATAGGCAGACCCCTGAATTCTTACGTGTCCTTGGTTTAATAGATGAGGCCTTCCGTAAGTTTCTAATTCTGAAGCTTGCTATGATTTTACTTTTTATGTATTGTATATATGGTATGTTTGTATTTAGGTGGTACCATGCTAGTTTATGATGTTGCACAGCTAACATTATGCTAGGATTGGTAGAGGATATTCATATAATCAAACAATTTCTCTGTCAGATCAAATATTCATAAGATGCTAATTCTAGAAGCGATATGATAAAAACCCTGTGGTAAAGTTGGTGTTATTGGAAGAAAGGGAATGGATCCTGCAATCTTTCTAACCACTGTTGTATCTCATGTGGTTGCTCCGTATTGCATCGAAATCTATAGAATTTGTTGTGAAAATGCGAGCGAACATTTCAAAGTTAGGCATATAGTAGAGCTGTGTTTGGGTGTTTGGTGCTTCCATGGAAACAGCATGTGCCTGTTTCCTTTAGGAGAGTAATGACCTTTTGTTCTTCTTTTCTTGCATCTAAAATATAGATCGACATTCATATAAATCTAACTGCAAAGGTTTTGTGTTCTATGCTAATGATGTCATCAACCCTGATACTAAAAGCTGGAGCTGGAGTTTAGTTTGCTCTTTCTCCTTTCAAACATGTAAACAAACAGAAAGGAATTACAGCCTTGAATAAAGCCTATCTGTTACCATTCTTTTTTTTGAATCTCCAGGAGTTGTAATGCTATAGGATCAATCTTCTGGCAATGTCAGCATATCTTTAGCTTTACTTTGGGATTATAACTAGCCATTCCACAGGGAGCCTTAGGGATCCACTTGAAACCTTGACTTGAAGTTTCCATATCTTGTTTTCTAAATGCCACTTGACATGAGAACTCGTTAATCTTTGAAATGCCTGGTGAAAGTTTATGCTTCAGCATTTTTAATTTCAATTATTTTTTTTTTGAGCTTTCTATTGGTGGTCATTGAACTTGCGACTTATGTTGTATATGTAACAGGTTTTATTCAAACTCTCATCAACAAGAAACAATATATTGATGCTATTAATTTCATTTATGCATTTGAGCTGGTTAAGGAGTTCCGGCCTGTACCTCTCTTGAAAAATTACTTGAAGTATTCCAAGATTGTTGCAAGAAATTTTAGGAGGAGCAACAAATCAGTTGAAGCACTGGTATGATTTTGCATTTTCTATTAATTTATCAATCTCTATTTTAGTTTTAAGATCAGCTATTAAGATGTGCGATTTTGAAACAACTTGCTAACAGATTATGTCCAAAGAAAAAAGAGTTGCTGATTTGAGGGCTGTAATTAAATGCATTGAAGATCACAAACTTGAATCTGAACTCTCACCTAAGTTCCTCCAGGAACAAATAGCATACTTGGAAATGGAAATTTCAAATAAGAAAGCAATGTTGCTAGTTGAAGGCTACAGTTCTCAGATCCCAATTTTGAATGAGAATAAATGTTCAGTGCCCAAATCCACCTCCACTGCAAGCACTGCCCTCAACACCCTGACAGCTGCCTCCACCACTATCCTACCTGCCCCTACTGCTCCCATCACTGTCACCTCCTCATCACCAACCACTGCATCCACAGCTACTCCAGCTGCCGCCACCACAATCACCTCCCCCTTTTCAACCTCTGCCTCCACTGCTACTTCAATCCCAAACACCTCTCCCATTCCTGCCCCAACTTCCTCTGTGAGATTTGCCCCCCCTTCCCAAACCACTGTACTGCCTTCAGCTACAATCTCCAAGAGTCTAGCACAACAACATTGTGGAAATAAGCTCCCTCAACCACAACACCAGGGTGGAGACGAGCGCCCTCAACCACAATACCAGGGTAGAAATAAGCGCCCTCGAATAGCTTTCTCATCCGAAGCACCTCTACAACCATCATCGTTTGCAAACCCTAACATTGTACACTCGCTGCAAACCCCTCATCAACAACCAGTTCACTTTTTTATGAATCAAGGTGCATCATATTTGAACTCCTCAGCTGGACATTATTCCTTGACTGGGCACCAGCCCATAGACCTGCAGATGAACTACAATTACAACAATGTAAATTCATATTATCATTGGAACACATTGGGAGCACCTGGCTATGGTAATGCCACACCCTTTCAGAGACGTTAGAAGCTTCTCCCTTCAGGTTGATTTGATGAACCATGAAATCAGTGGAATGCTTTGTGAAACTTATGGCAACATAGAGACAGGTTTGAGGAGATTGAAGTGGGAGAAAATAATTTCTTTAAAGCACCATTGTCAGTAAACTACCTGTTGAGAAACTTTGAAACTTCAAATTACAGTGGATGCAGAAATTTGCAGGTGGGATGAAAATGAGCTTGAACGAATAGATAACAGGTTTGAAAATTGAGCATAAGATGTAGAAGCTTAATTTAGTGCTTGTCTTTGATAATCTTATAGCTAGTTAATGTTATTCAGAGACTCTGATACCTTCACCGAAGAGTGCAGCAAGTGTAGAAGATGGTAACTCTATGTTGGTGTTGCTTAACATGATGTTGATAGTGTCCGTTACGCATAATATTCTATCAGCTTGTACAGTAAGTTGTATATAATCAATTTGATACTCTAGTTACCTTACTAAGGAGCTTGAGGATAACAAATTCACTAATCACCTTTTGGTTTCCAATTTTCTGTCCTCTGTAGAAATGTATCTGGAATTGATTTTGCACCTCTAGCATTTTGTTTGTTTCTGGTACAAAAAATTTGTGAATTTGGAGCTAATGAGACTGTATTACACTAAAACCTGGATTGTATTGATCTGTAGTTTTTTGATTTCTGGGATGGAGATGTTAACAATCCTGTGAATGGTGATGACTTGCTGGAGTTTTGAAGTCGCCCTTAAGAGCTTCCGACTATCTCTGTTGCCAGAGTATTATGTTCTGTTGTCTTGTGTTGTGTTATTATTCAATATGTTCTGATTGTTGCATGAACAGCTGCCTCTGTTTCTCTCTGTTTTTTCTTCAACAACTTGGTTATTTAATACTTTGGTGCTATCAATAATATGGACATGGTCTTTTGGCTTAAAAAGAAAAAAATGGATTACATTGAACTGATGATTGTTTGTTGTACTTGCTTCTGGATACAGCAAAAGAGGCTGGTGTTTCAGTTGCATTTTGCTTTGAAGCTGGTAAAGGTTGTCTTTCCCCAAATAGTTTTGCAATGAGGATTGCAGGTGCAATAAGGCTTCAACTGTGGGTATGCAGATCTCTTCTCACCACCTGCTCCTGGTGTTGTGACAGGGCTGAAACAGGAGGGCCGCCGCCTAAAGTGTGAAGATAAATAATGTGGAGGTGGAAATATCCAGCATTGTGAAAAAGGAAACTATAGCTGGTTCGCCAAGCATAATAACAGGGGCATTTACTGGTGTCCCAGTCTTTGCATTGACATGAGCTAGCCATGGGGGCATCATGTGAGTTTAAGCAATGTGGGTGAGATACCGAGCCTGGCCAACAGCTGAAACGAGCAAAGCTGTGGTCATGCCTGCCGACGCACACAAAGCAACAAAGTACTTTGCCCGGTTCAAACCAACATAGTCAAATGCTGAAGAAAATGCAGCTTCTCCATCAAGCTGCTTGTTTGGTACCAGTAGGCACAATTGTGCTGCTAGCAAACAACATGGCACTGTAACTATTGTCATTGAGCCCACTAGTCCGATAGGGATTATCTCGAGCAGGATTTTCGGTTTCTTCAACCATTGTGGAAACAGCATCAAATCCAACATGAGCAAAGAACAGCGCAGCCGAGCCAACAAAAATAACACCGACATCATATGGCATAAATGGTTTGTAGTTTTCAGCATCTGCTCTAGCAAGGCCAGCAATAATGATGAAGACAATCACTACAACGTGCACAATGGAAGTAATGTAATTAAATCACGACGAGCTTTGGTGCTAAGCACAGCAAGAACGCCAGTAAGAATAGAAACAACAACAGCAATAGGGTCAAGGTGGCCGTGGTCATCAGGATGGCTGTAGGCTATAATACAGAACTCACTTAGTGTAATGTTTGTGGGTTTAGTAAACAGGTTTTAAGGTGGGAAGATTATTATCTTTAAAATATTAATTGTTTCTATTATATTTGCTAAATTTATAGACAACAACTTACTTTTATAAGTTTATTAAAAAATTCTGTTTTGTTTTTGATAAACATAACCAAAGAATTTGCAGAGAAAAATTAAAGAGATAAAAAGATTGTTTCTAATTAATTTCTGGCAACATTAAATATCAAACTGATATTTATAAAGAAAATAATGCTTTTTCATACTAATATATCTGTAAAATTTAAAAACATATTTTTTTAAATCAATATATCTATAAAGTTTAGAAGATAACTCTTTATTTAAATTATTTAAATAATTTGAGAGGAGATGTGCATAATTATTAGATTAATTAATTTAAAAAATAAAAAAATAATTTATGTTATATATATATATATATATATATAACATTCTGTACTGAAATCACTTAACTCTACACTCAGGCAAGCAAATGAACCACCAAGAGCTATGGTTTTCAACTCACCATAACAAGGCAGCAAGCAATGAGAAAACCCTAATTTTTATTTTCTTTTGGACATTCCAAAAACTTGTTTTCCTCCTCTTCTTTTTTGCCTCCCATTTTCTCCTTCCCAAATACCTTGTCCAGATTCAACTTTCAAAGCGCGTATCTAATTATGTCTGGCTTATTGACTTGTCGCCCATGGCTATGTCTGGCTTATTGACTAGTCGCCCATGGCTAGCATTTCCCCCTTTTCCCTGTAAAATTCGGAGACCATGGGTACAAGTGAGCAGCCAAGTCAATGTCAACTTCCAAAACGAAATGATGACGACAAGAAATTATTAAATTCCATCTAGAAAACTTTTGAGCTTTACCCGAGTATGATCAGTTTAAAAAGATACAGTGAAACTCCCTGATGAAACCTGGTTTCAGTAATTTAATTGATTTTATCCGGAGTTTATTTGTTTTTATATTTTTAAAAATATTTTTAAAAAATATTTATTTTAAATTTATTTTTTTTATGATTTTGAATTGTTTTGATATCTTTTGTTAAAAATAAATTTAAAAATAAAAAAATATTTTAATATATTTTTAAATTAAAAAATAAATTACCATCACTATCTCAAAATCTGGATGGGTTAATTGTAGAGAAATTTAAAATATCAAAACAAAACAAAAATATTTTAATAAAAATAATTAATGTAATTCATAAGTTAACTGCATCATCCAATGAGCTGAATCTTCTTTTTTTTTAAAAAAAAAATGAATCTTGAGCAGTGAGATAACTATGAACTTTACAAGTCAACGGTTCATGGAAATATATAGAGGACAACCTTAGCTAATAAAGTCATAAATCATAGGCCGCCGCAAATCACTTTCGGTCTGAATTGATACGGCCGTGAACAGCGTACACGGGATGAAGACCAGACCACTTGGCATTGCCTGAGGACAAAACTACAAGGTATACATTATAGAAATTAATTAAAAAAAATAAATTATAATCAGACCACCTAGCTTAAATTCAATATCAAGTGATGTCCATATATATTTTGACATAACCTAGGCCTCTTCTTGCCTTGTGTCTATCCCCTCTCAGTGCTGATCATGGCTGGTTTTCTTGTGTTGCTCTTCCTAGCTCTCCTCTCTTTTTCAGGAAACGCTGATGGTGAGATTCTTTTTTTTTCTTTTCTTTTCTTTTTCTGTCTTCCTATTTCAAGGTAAACCCACTTGTAATTTTCAAAAAAATGCATGCCTAACTGTACATTTCAAAATGTATGCTTTTCCAGTTAGCATTGATTGTGGAGCATTCGATTCTTACGCGGACGAGAATTCTATAGTGTGGATAGGAGATGATGACCTCTTCAAAAACAGCCAGTCTGAAGTGGTGCAACTCAGCAATACAGCATCGCATGTAATGAGCACTCTAAGGGTGTTCACAACTCTAAAGAAGAATTGTTACCCTATCACAGCCGATAAGGGCAGTCTAGTTCTTGTTCGAGCCAGCTTCTTCTATGGGAATTATGACAAAAGATCATCTCCTCCATCTTTTGATCTGCTTTTTGATGGAAACCACTGGGCCACTGTCAAGACCTCACTTGATCAACTTGTATATTATGAAGTGATGTATGTTGTCAAAAGCGATACAACAAGCATCTGTCTTGCCCAAACACAACCTAACCAGTTCCCATTTATATCAGCACTTGAGGTTAGGAACTTGGATTCTAAAATGTATGGCGATGTCGATCCGAATTATGCACTGTTTTTAAGGTCAAGGATTGCTTATGGTGCTAATACAACAGTAAGGTATGGTCAATCACTGACAATCTTAATTTATTCGAACTATATATTACTGTTTTTTTTGTGAAGTGTTTACAAGTTGTGGATAATTTCTCAGGTTCCCGGTTGATAGTTATGATCGCATTTGGGTTCCAGCAAGAGTTGGTAGCGGGCTAGTTTCGGTTGCAAGCGACGCAATACTCATCGATGTTGCTAATGCACCGGATAATCCTCCACAAGAAGTCCTGCAGAATGCTATTACAACCTCTAACACGTCTGCTTCTATCACTTTGAACCCTGGTTTTCCAGATCAAGATGTTTCAGTCTACATGAACTTGTATTTCTCTGAAGTGACCGAGCTGGATGCCACTCAGAAAAGATCCTTCAACGCTTACATCGATAACATAAAATCATCAGAGCCCATAATCCCACCTTATGAAGCAGCGAAGGAAGTGTCTGCTAACTTCACTGCTTCGGCAAACACCTCAATTTCTTTGGTTTCCACCACTGATTCTACACTTCCTCCACTTATCAATGCCATGGAAGTCTTTTTTGTTAGTGATCGCCTGACAGATGGAACCAATAGTAAAGATGGTATGCATATTCTTTTTGACACACTATAGCTAAGCTCACTTGATAATTAGCATACAATTAATACTGGAATTTCTGCAAAAATATACTGACAGATAACTTCAATGTTTAATTTGCCAGTGGAAGGTTTAGGTGAACTCCAAAACACATTTAGTGTATTACAAGAATATTGGTCTGGTGATCCATGTCTCCCTTCTCCATACACATGGGAAAGGATTAGTTGTAGCAACGATGCCATCCCTCGCGTAACAGCATTGTAAATCATCTTTTCCTGCTCTCATCATGAAAATAGTCAACTTCCTCATAAATATTGTCTTTGTTCAGCTGAAACTTATTTGTGTTCCTGATGTTTTTGGGTCTTTCAGGGACCTTAGTAGCTTGGGTCTTTCAGATCCACTTCCAGATTTTAGTTCCATGGATGCCCTTGTGACAATGTGAGTGAAATATCAATCATTAAGTAAACTGTAAATGAGTTGACCTAATTTCAGATATTTTCTTGGTTTCTAACACATTGCTAGCCTTTTGTTTTCCAATTGGATTTCAGCGATTTGCATAATAACAGCATAACTGGACCGATTCCGGATTTTCTTGGCGCCTTACCTAACCTCAAAGATCTGTAAGATTTTCCCACATAAGCTCTTAGTTCTTATAAATGCTCCCATCAGAATTCCTGGCATGCTTTCCCTGAGACAGAAGTGTTTGCAAAATACTCTGTCCTGGGGATACAGCGTGCCCCTGACAAGCAAATTTCAAAGGGTTTTACATTTTCGACAAAATAACACAACCTTTTTTCCCTTCTTTTTTCTTCAATCTAGGAGTTTGGCAGATAATTCCTTCAGTGGACCAATACCTCAATCAATATCAAGCAATAAGAAGTTGAAATTTGTGTAAGTACCTATGCAACGGCAGTTTGATTTACTGAAATTAATCTCTTATGCCTCGTTAATTTTCAGGATGTAGTTTCTACTTCGATGATTAACTCACATAATGTGCTGGGAAATTACAGGGCATCAGGCAATCCAGACTTGTGTGTCTCCGGCAAGTCCTGTCAGCCAACTAGTACTGATGGCACTATCATTACATCAACTCCATCAGGAGGCAGAAAAAAGAGCAATAAGCTTCCAGTGATACTCGGAACCACAATTCCAATCTTCGTATTTTTCTGGGCGATTGTGGGATTTTTAGTGCATCACAAGAGAAGAACAGCGGCCATAGCCGCAATCACAGCAGGTTAGCAAGCAGAAAACAATTTATAATATGATATAACCTAAACAAATTTATTTTAATTTTTGTAACACTTGTTTAATTTCTTCTTTTCTTGGGTCGTTAAGGAAAAACTGGAGGTGCCAACAGGCCTAGTGTTGCCAACACGATGATGGGTCAAGCTGGTGAAGCTGTGATAAATGAGATCAGGGTCAACATCCAAGACCAAACAACGTCAGAGAATGGTGATCAATCGGTTCCACAGCAATGAAAAAGCAACCAGCCGGAAAACAATCAACTTTCTCCTCAAAACTTTCGGCATATTAAATTCCCCGGTCGATGTAGTGTCCATTGTTTCCCAGAGTAGAAGGTCAGATATTAGGAACCTAGGGGCATCATCAGGTGGGTGATGCCTAGAAATGTCCGAAGGACATTACTTCAAGAACATTTATTGTGTTTTGAAATAATGATTTTGCATGTATAATGCATTACAAAATCAAAATATGAGTGTGTATGTAATAGTGTTCTTCAATGAAGCATTTTTTTTATATACAAAAAAAATCAATTTCTAATCATATTTATGCAGTGACTAGGGCTTGATCAACGTATTTGTTTTCTAATAATTTAAGCCTTCAAACTTTCAAGCCCTCGCTGCTACGAGCTAGGAGCAGGGCATGATATAGAGTACGGACAGCGGGCATTTTGTAGGTTCCACACGTTAAAAGGCGATGTATAGCTATCTTTCGCAGAAGACTTGTCTTGCGGCACTCTGGCTTAGTTCTTGCTACTCCAGTTTATCTTTTTATCTGGTCTGATTTTAATTTTTTTTTTTCCTTTAATCCTTGTTTGATTGTTTTAGACTTTGCTTCTATCTGGTACAATCAAATTTGGTAAATCGATTCAATTTATTTTTAAAAATATTAATTCAAGAAAAATCATAGCTTTATTTATTAGTTAAATTTTTTTAACTTCAATTAAAGTTTGTTATAAAAAAAATTAAATTTATTTTTATAAAAAAATTAATTTTAATTTTTTTACTTACTGATTCTAACTTATACTATTTCTCTTATCATGAAAGTTTGTTTTAATAAATTTTTAACTAAACTCATTTTTATCATGAAAAATTATGAAATTTATGAAAAAAAATAACTTAATTTTAAATTATCATTCAAAGTTAAAAATTATTTCAAATGTATCCTTAATCTTTTTATTAGTAGGTTGCACTTATAAAGACTGAAATTTGTTTACACTTAGTTGGTGTTAATTTGATATAGCAATAAATATTGTTTTTTAAATTAAATATTTTTTATTAGTAAGTAAATCAAAATAATATATTTTTTAAAATAATTATGTTTGACATAAATACATTTAAATAATAAAAAAATAATTTCCAATAAAAAAATAATTTAAATTTTTTTAAAAAAAATACCGTGCTCTAAACACCCGATATTCTTGAAAAAACAATCATCTTAAGAATGGGTTTGTATCAATTATTCATTCGATATTATAAATTCGATAAATTGTCGTGCAATATCAAATTTAATTCATATGATAACTTTCATTCTTTCTATATATATATATATATATATATATATATATATATATATATAGAGAGAGAGAGAGGGCCTGGTATAAAATGCAGATCAGCTAGCATGACACTGACAGCATTGACCTTGACGACGACATATTCATACGGGAACGTTGTGTCTACCTAACAAAAAACTAAGAGAATTTGCCTGTCCTCTTCCTCCATCCATCAAAGGTATATTGTCTGTATAATGTCAACTTGTTGAACATGGCTAGCAATTTCCAGTTTTCCCTGTAAGATTCGAGGGAATATATAAGCCGGTGGGCAGTGAAGTCAACGTCAACAACGCAAGAACGAAGAGGATTCAGGAAAATCGGCGTCCTCAGAGCACGTATTCAATTAATCCCAATTAGTTGGCATATATTTTTTAAGCCCTTGATTTCTACTAATGATAATCTTAACTATTTCAAGAGAAATCATAAACCTGACCTCTTTGTATGAAATATATCAAAATTCAGGGGGCCATATATATAACGAGTTATAAGCTTGAAAATGGCTCTTTATATCATTAATTTAAAGATTTAACTGATCATGAACTCATAAGTTATCCCAAGTAGATCATATTTGTTTTATAATCTAAGTCTAAGTGATCTTGACAAAATATATATATATATATATATATATATATATATATATATGAAATTTGCCTTCATCATATCTAAAAAGATATTCTTTGTTAAACATAAAAAAGGTCATTGTGATTATGCAAAAAATATTAAGCTCACTAATTAAAGGCTTAAAAATTGAGGGTAAGAGTGGAATTGTCGTAGAATTTGGAACTTGATCTAATATTTGGACCTATTATGTATTCTTGTTATTTATGTTTTAATTTCTACTATATTAATTTGGTCTGCTGTGTTTTTATATAAAAAAAATTATTTTTACACATGTCATCTAAAAAAAACATCATATGTATGCTCAAAATTAATCATAATTAATCAACTCCTTGACTTAAAAACAAAAGGAAGCAAGAACATATTTTTCAATTAAAATTTCTCAATTTGGTTTCTAATTTAAATTTATATTACATTTTAAGGTTTTTTTCTTGGGTTATTCAGGACAATCTAATAGTGTCAATATACCAACATAACCAAACAATCGTAGAGTAGTTGCAATTGCATCTGTTAACTTAAATGAAAGGCACTAAATGCTTCTATCATAAATATTTCTGGTGCCTAACTTAGAAAATTAAGAGGAAGGCTTGGATCCTCAGCCTACAAATAAGCTACATCTCAAGTCTTTTATGCAATATAAGAGAAAAAGAGAAGTAAAGTAAAGGAATATTTGTGAGAAAGTATATAAGGTATTTGTTCCGACTAGTAGAGAATACTTGCTCGTGGACATAGTCAAATTTGAGTGAATCAAGTAAATTTTTATGTGTCTAATTTCTCATTTTATCCTATTCTCTTGAGTTGTGTATCATTGTTTTGTTTGTCAGGATCTTGATAGTGATAATAAAGCTTGATTGGTTTTGTCCACATACAACATTGTTTACAATATTGTTCATATATACGTTACTGTCCACACATACAAAAAGTTAGTATAGTAAATAAAGAGTGTGTTTGGTATTGCGGTAGCTATTGTGGTTGTGGTTTTAAAAAAGTTATTTTATAAAAAGTACTTTTAGTTGAGGTTGGTTTGAAAAAATAGGTGTTTGGTTAAAACTGTATTTGAAATTGAGGTTTAAGAAAAAGTAGTTTAATGTGTTTGGTTAAGAATGTTTTTGAAATTGAGGTTATAAAATAATTTTTTAAAAAATATATTAATATTGATGGTTTTAAATTTAAATATTATAAAATTAATTACTCTTATTACATCATGAAAAAAATAATACTTTATATAAAATATTTTTTATTATTCCATTAAACTATTTATAATTCCATTACGTCCAAAATTCATCCGATAAGAACTACAGTTTTCATAACTTTTTGAGTGTATAATAAAATTAGATAAAATATTATCAGATATAAAATTGATATTACTGTGCGCGTAAATTTAATTCACTCTATACTAGTTTTTCGAGAAAAAAATATTGTTCACATCGCGAATGAATTTAATTCTCTAAACTAGTATTTTTTTAAAAAAAAGTTAATACAATTAACACATTTAAAAAAAAAAAAAACTGCGAACAGTGCAATTCACTTGCACTGTTCACGTGAACAATGCAATTCACTCGTGAAAAGCAGTGAATTGCACCGTCCGTTGAGTTTCTACAAAGTGCATGCAAAGCGGGTTTTCGTTGCTTTTTCTTTCTAGCATTTTAAACGCAAAAAACATGTGGACCCCATGCACGAGTAAAGAATGGTCAATCATTTACCAAACGGCTGCGGACTGCGTTTTAAATAAAACGCAGCCGCAGCTGCGTAGACAAACAGCCTCAAATACAGTTTAGAAAGTTATGTTTAAGTAAATTGAGTTTTAAATGGGACTATTTGTGACTCCTCTAATCTTTCCTAGAAATTTACTTTGTATAAGTACTATTTTCATATACATTGCAATTCATAAGTGAAACAGTGATAGTTGAACATATTATAGTGAATAAAATGGCAGCAAAATACAAGATTGAGAGGTTTAAGGAAAACAATTTCTCACTATAGAAAATGAGAATGAAGACAGTTTTAAGGAAAAACAATTGCCTGGTAGCAATTAGAGAAAGGCCCTCGGAGATCACTGATAATATCAAATGGATTGAGATGGATAACAATACTATTACTAACATACATTTAGCATTAGATGACGATGTATTATCAAGTGTGGCGGAGAAGAAAACTACAAGAAAGATTTAGGTTACTCTGACAAAGTTATATGAGTCTAAGTTTTTACATAATAATATCTTTTTAAAAATGAGACTTTATACCTTACGAATGGTAGAAACCACGACAATGATTGATCATATCAACACTATAAGAACTTTATTTTCACAGCTCACCATGTTGGGTCAGCAAATAGAGGAAAATGAATGTGCAAAGCTTCTACTTCAAAGTCTTCCTGATTTATATGATCAGCTCATTATCAATCTGACCAATAACATCCTCATAGACTATCTAGTCTTCGATGATGTTACAATCGTTACTTTGAAAGAAGAAAATAGACATAGGAACAAAGGAAGCAAAATTAATAATTCACATCAAAAGAGGCATTATTAATGTCAAGAGGAAGATCAATGAAGCATAGCTCTAGATGGGAGTCAAAGGCAAGAATAGTCTAAATCAAGAAGTAGAAAAATTGAGAAATGCTACAATTGTGGCAGAGAAGAACACTATAAAAGGAATTACTTGTATAAAAAACAACTCTAAGTCATCAAAACCTCAAGGATGTGTAGTAAACACTTTAAATGATGACGAAGTTTTATATAGTGAAGTAGTAACAGTCTCTGAAGATAGAATGAAACTCATTAAGATTTGATTAATGGTTTTAGGAGTAACATAGCATATGACTTCCCGTTAGGATCCTAACAACAACAACTACAACAAATAGTAATCAATCGGATGCACAAACATAAAAAAACAATTGTAAATGATAGAGAAAAACATATAAAATTTTCTTCCTCAATTATTCTTTTGGCATATCAATATTCTCCATGACAATATGGTATCCAAGTTTCCTAAAGTAAAATACCATGTCTCCTTAGGAAGCTGATAACGGCATTACATTTTTATATAGTAATTATCAGTAAATAAAAAGTTACATCTACTCTGTTTGAATAGTTATTTTCTTCGAAAGCTATTTTTTAGATTAACAGTTCCAAAATTTCTCATTCTACAAATTTCCAAGTTGTCCTTCATTATGCAAGGAAGCCTCAATTTAGTTCATAACCATCAGTATATATGGTTACATTATATTATTATATGAAGGGGTGATGTCTAAGAATACTATAGATAACTATATATGAACCCTATTTATTTGTTTTTTTAGCATAATCCTTGTTTTCTCTAGTAATTCAATGGGAAAGACCCATTATTTCAACCTAACATTTCATCCATCCTTAAAAAATAAATTATTTTATTATTATTTTGGTGTATTTTCAATTTTAATTAATTAAATATAATCTCTTAAACTTTAAGTCATTATTATTTACTTTCATTTCACTCTTGTAGTGTGTATTTAGTAATATGATGTAAGATGTTTTTATAAAAATATTTTTTTAATTCAAAGTGTATTAAAATGATTTTTTTCAGAGTTTTTTTTTAACATTAATACATCAAAATCATAATAAAAAACATCTAGAAAAAAATATTTAATATTTTTATTTTTTAAAGTAAAATATAGTATAAAACACTTTAAAAAAGAGAGGTTGAAACATATTACAAACAGAGCAATAATATTATCAGTACTCACCTTATTTCTCTATTACAGTGTCATTTCTAATTTAGTTAAATTGCAATGAATGGATTGAAATGGAAAATATAGATACACAATTTTCCTAATCGATATCGGATAGGGGTTTTTTTTATCTAATGATGAAAATACGTGATACCATTGATGATTCAATTATCAACTTGTTTTTACTTTATAATCATATGCAGTGTTGACTTTTTTTTTCTTTTGACCATGTCATCATGATGATTTTTTTTTTGTTGGATTATGATGTCACCATTTACATTGATATTGTATACTCTTCATACGCCTATATTATGGCTACCTAACAAATAAAGGAATGTATCAATCATTTTTACTTAGCCCTTGTAATTTTAAACTAATTAAATGGTCCTTGTAGTATAGAAATAATTAAATAGACCTTTGATAATTTTTTACCATCCTCATTTAGTAATGTTTTTAATTTTTCATAAAAGATCTTTTGTTGTAAAATTTTTCCATCTTACCTAATCCTTTTTTATTTATTTTCAGTAAGGAAAGAAAATAAACTAAAAAAAGAACATGAAACTTATAAAAGGATTTAATTATGAATAATTTAAAATATATGGATTAAATATACAGTTTCTAAAACTATAAGAATATTCAATCAATTATTTTAATTAAACTACAATTATTTTAATTAAACTACAAGCACTAATTAAGTTATAATTTACATAAATAATTTGCCTAATCTCCTATATATATTAATTGTCAACTCCTTGACTTCCTTGTTATAGTGCATGTCTATCGATTAATTCCCCGCTTTTAGCTGTAAAGATTCGAGGAAATTAACAAATATCAAGAGGGCAGAGAAGTCAATGTCAACATTGCGAAATGAAAAGGATTCTGATACATAGTTGAAATTGTTTATATATATATATATATATAATGATTGATACATTGTTATTTATAACATTTTATCACAATATCTTCCATGAAAACTATTAAATTACTGTTTTGAAATAAAAAAGATAAAAATAATAAAAGACAGAAAGACATAATTTATTGTGAGAATTTATTTTAAGACCAACAAAAGAATATTTATTTTAAATCTTTATTTTTATTTCTTCAACCAAATATATTATTATTTATTTTATATTATATTAAAATATTAACCAAATACAACCCTAATAAACTTTTTACCGATAACTCGATAAGTAATAATTTCTCAAATTCGTAAATAGCAAAGACTACATAAAATTATTAATCTCCGAGCCCCGCAAGCACTGCCTGCAACCAGTATATAATACAGAAGGCTGAGCCATTTCTTTGTGCTCCCTCTATTAGTGTTGATAATGGCTAGTTGCCTGGTGTTACTCGTCCTGGCTTTCTTCGTTTTCTCAACAAATATTGTAGATGCACAAGGTGATATTTTATTTATTTATTTCGTTTTTTCCTGTTTCAATACATAGATCGATGCCCCCTTCTAAAATCTTGCGTCTAACTATTTCAAATTAATTCTATGCTTGAAATTTCTAGTTACCGTTTATTGTCAAGCATCCGATTACAACAATGAAGTATTGATGCAATGGATGCATGCCAACGGCATATCCTGTCAGCCAATTACTAGCAGCACCACAACTCCTTCAATTAGCAGCAAAAGTAGTAAGCATTGAGCACCAAGATCTTACCTTAATTTTTTCTTTCTTTTATGTTTCTATGGACCCCCACTTCGAGTTTCTGTCTAACCATTTCAAATTGTATGCTTGAAATTTCTAGTTGAAGTTGATTGTGAAGGATCCAGATTTTACGTGGATGAAAATGTTTTAGAATGGATATATGCCAACAACATACCCTGTCATCCAATTACTAGAAGCAAAAAGAGAAACAAGCTTCCCATTATACTTGGAACCGTCATTCCAATTTTCTGCCTTTTCTGGGCTATTGTGGGGTTTATAGTGCACCACAAGAGAAAAACAGCAGCCATTGCTGCAATAACTACAGGTTAGCAAGCAGAATATTATCTGTTATGTGATATACTTTGACAGTATTACAAGTATTTTTTTAATAAAAAGAGTTTGAATCAAATATCTCTCTATGACATTAATTAATTATATCAGTTGAGTTACAACTCGTTTAATTTTCTTGGATCGTTAAGGACAAGTTGACGGTGCCAATAAGCATACTCAGGGATCACTAAGTGCCGATGGGATCAAGATCGACATCCACGACCAAACAAGTCAAGGGATTGGTGATCAATATCCACAGCAGCAACAGGAAAGCAACCATGCCTGAGATGAGAAACACCTAACTTTCTTTGCTCAAATATTATTTGGACATATCATTTCTTCTTGCAAATATTGTATTCAAGCTTTCCAAATTCGTTGATCATATGTTGAGGACTGATCATCATTGACATGATTTGTATTGCAGCAATTAGCTGGTTCTAAAAATTGTACCTTAATTAGTTGTGTTTGTATTGTGTTCTTTGGAACCGTTTTTCCAACTATGTTTTAACATGCATGATTTTCAATTTCGGATCAATCGATAAATTTGCAAGTTTTCCTCGATTCTGAATTAGCTTCTTTTAAACTACAGTTATAATACAACAAGTTAAAATTCACATCAAGAAGCCATGTATTTGTGTTACATATAGATTTTACAGCAACAAATATTTTTTTTAAAAATGAACATGAATACTTTGAAACTCAGTGGCTTGTCAAGAAACTTGGTGGCTGTCATCGTTTGTTTCTTGGGTTTGGCCTTTGATCCTTTAAAATGGCCTCATTACAAGGTCCTTTTTGGTGACTCTATAAAAACGAAAACTGGAAATCAGATAAATATACATTCATCAGAGACCGATCGAGTCCTGGATTGTAGCCATGATGACCAACTGAGAAGCCACTGCCAAATCTGATTTTGCATGGGGTTTTTTGTAATGGTGTTATTCACTGGTACAATGATGAACCATCAGTGGCCATTTGCATAAGGGAATGACTATATATAGAATTTGATGATCGTGAGCTGAGATCGGATTGTTCTAGATGGTCTTTGAAGTACTATGCGAATCTTCTCTATGAGAAATCTGATTTAGCAGGGAGCTTCGTTTTCAGTGTTGAGTCTTCTTGGACGGGCTGAAGAGGAAGAAAAGTCTATGGGCGTGCTTTTGTGGATGGAGCGGCCATATCCCGTAATCTTTGATTCTTTATGATGGGACATTGAATAAGATTTGAGTTCTACAGCAGAACCGAAACCTACAGTTCCTGCTCTCTTAAATCCTACCTCGGATTATAATATTCGCAGCATATTTATTATAACTAGATTTGTTCTCCATGCTCTCCAGCAAGCTGAATAATTTTTTTAAGATGTAAAGCAAGAATGCTAGAGTAAGAAAATTCTATACTCAAGTCATTGGTGCAATTAATAATTTAAATAATATGAAAAAAAAAGGCTTAAACTTTATCTAATCTTTAAAATCCGCAAAATACTAGACTCGGGTTTAATCATTAAGTTTAATTCCCAACCAATTTAATTTTAAAGAATGAAATCGTAAAAAAAATATGAATTAAAAAAATTACAAAGGCAAAAAAAATAGCAACAAAAAAATAAGGATAAAATTTGATAGAAAAAACTCAAGGAGGATGAAATTATTAAAAAAATTCAAAAAATAATTTCAAACAAAACAAATAGCAATCAAAAGAATAAGACCAAATTTAAAAGGTTAAAAAATCATAGAGGATGAAATTGAAAAATATTTGTAATTTGAAAGATTAAAAAATGGTAGGTTGAAAATGAAAAACAATTGTAATTTTATAGATTATTTAAAATTTAAAAAGAATAGTAATTAAAAGGACATGATCAAATGTGAAGGAAAATAAATTGTAGGGGTTGGTCATAATTTTTTGAAAAAAGGAAAAAAAATAAATGGTCGTCGGTGCCAAGCTAGATGCGTGTCTAGTCCACGCGCCACTCCAACACATAAAAGGCGTCATGACCTTTCAAATGCAGTCGTGAAAGGCAGTGTTTAGTGGTCTAACAGTCTCGCACGCACCGCCCAAACAACATTGGGCCATCCACACGTGCTGGCATTTTTTTAATAATATTTAATATATGTAAATTTTAAAAATGCCCCTCAGTAACCTTCAAATATATAATAAAACTAATGTAAAATGACAAAAAAAGATCTTGTGAGAGAGTTGTGTTGATTTTATCGTTAAAGACATCAAAATAATTATATTATTTTATAAAAATTGAAAAGATCAAAACGCCTCTGAGTAATAGGCATTATATTTTTTTTATTCTAGTATCAAATTAGTAATTTTAATGTGCGATAAAAAAAAACAAAATGATTAATCCAACCCTGTACAATTTGTAAAAGACAATTGTGTCATAGTGAAAAGACAATATTGCCCCCAATGCCAAGTTTAAAGATTTTTTTTTGGTCAAGGACAATTGCGTCATTTCACTATTCCAATTAATGGTGAAATATCTCTTGGGCTACAATAGCTTCTCCTTCCCCTTTAGCTTTTTTTTAATGCCCCATCCAGAATCCGAGTTAATCTAAGATCCAGATCACGAGTTAAGTGGGTTGACTAACATAAGTTGATGGGTCAAATCAAGTTATAATTTAAAAAATAAACCAAAAACTTTCCAAGAAAAATAAATTGTGAAAAGACACTTTTTGTATAAAAAAAAATGGTTCAAAGTAAAATTAAACCCAAACCAAGCTCCAGCTTAACAAGTCATTAAGTTAACTTGTCAGTCCAAGCCAAGTTTTATAAGAGGGTGTTTTGAATTGTAGTTGGATTGTGTTTTTGAAAATATTTTTAGTTTTAAATTATTATTTTTATGTGTTTTTGGATCATTTTGATGTGTCGATGTTAAAAATAAATTTTTTTACAATTATTATTATTATTATTTTGGTCTAAGGCCAACAATTGCAAATTTGCAATTCAAAAATTCATCTCTGCGTTGAAACAAAATTATAATTGTTTGTGGGGTTTGGTTCTCTTCTTACAGAGAATACGGTGGAAAAGGAAAGATGAGAGGAGCACTGAAGCAAAATGAGGACCGAAGCAAAATGAGGATAAATGGGATGACCAGACACAGGTGTTTATCTGTGTTTGCAACTTAGAAAAAAAACAGCTTGAAATTACTTTTTATTATCCTGCGGTTTAAATGCAAATAATAATTACTTTTTGCTATAGTTTTGATCTAAAAAATAAAGAGAAAATATGAAAAAATTATTATTTTAATAAATATATATATTTTGAAAATCACCTGTAGTATAATTTCAAACCCACAAAATAATCCGATTTTCCAAGCTTTTTTCAGATTAATTTCTAAACCGGATCCTCGGACTAGGACCACACCACAGGAGGAGGAAATGGCTAAGGGTTCTTGGATATTGGGCTATTATCACCAGTTTCCGGGCTTATTTTTCAAAGCAGGCTAGTGCAAGTCCACTGCTACTAAATTTATTGTAAGTGGGCCAGATGAGGCCGAGACCTGTTCTGAGCTATGGGCTTCTAGCCCATCCTGCTTCTCCTCCTCCTTGTTACAGGGCTGAAACATGACAAAACGACAAGCACCGACTGAAAATGGGTAGGTGTAGAAAAGACAGAAGACACAATAGGGGACTCCTTGTTTGGGTCAACGACCAAAGAGAACAGCAATACGACAGCGAAAAGCAGCAGAGCACGCCATTCTTCCAAGGGCTTCAAGTCTTCACTGCTCATGGAAGCTTAAGCGGCTAAGTATAATTTGTTTGATTTCCCATTTCTGTAGCTTAAGCCTTAACTTTCTTTGAAGATCAAAACCCATCAATCAATCAGCCTTTAGTTTTGTTATCTGGATTTAGCTATCAATCCATCACGATGAGAGACGGCAAGTTAAAACAATCTTGCTATGTGCCTTCTTCATCAGCAGAAGTAATAGGGAACAACCTAGACCTCGTTACTGAAATCTTGCTCCGTGTACCGGCAAAACCACTCCTTAAGTTCAAGTGCGTGTCAAAGCAATGGCTTTTGTAAATCGATAAGAGAAGAATAGAATTTGCTGGAATGAGAATTATTATTGATTGCATCACATATTTATACAAGAGTATATACAGTTATTCTCATCTACTAGGAATCCAACACTTCCTCGGAATTCATTGTCCTATAGACTTAGTATTACAGTAGGGAACTAATGTAAGTTATTCATTCCTAATATATCTCTAACAGGATTCCTAACACTCCCCCTCAAGTTAGAGAGTGGATGTCCTGCACTCCCAACTTGTGAATCATAGGAATGAAGACATCTTTTCCTAAGGGTTTAGTGAAGATGTCTGCCAGTTGATGTTCAGAATGAACATGTCTTGTTATCACTGAACCATCTTGAATTTTGTCCCTGATATAATGACAGTCCATCTCAATATATCGGGTGCGCTCATGAAAGACTGGGTTAGCTGCAATGTGTAATGCAGCCTTGTTATCACAATGTAACAAAGCAGGTTCATGATGTAAAAGGCCTAAATCCCTCACAGACATCGGAGCCATGTCAACTCACAACATGCTCCTGTCATTGCACGATACTCTGCTTCTGCAGAGGAGAGTGAGACTGTTTTCTGTCGTTTTGATCTCCAGGATATCAACGAGGGTCCAAAAAACACACAATAACCCGTGGTAGACCTCCGAGTTAGTGGGCAACCTGCCCAATCTGAGTCCGAATAGGCTCTTAATTTGTAATCAGTGTGTGAAGGAAAGAATAACCCTTGACCAGGTGCCCCTTTCAAATATCGAACAACTCGAAGAGCAGCTTCCATATGAAGCTTCCGGGGTTGGTGCATAAATCTGCTCAGAACATGCACAGCATAAGTGATATCTGGTCTTGAAACAATCAAATAAATCAATCTACCAACCAATCTTCTAAAACGACCCAAATCTTTGAGCAAGTCACTCTTGTCCGATAATTTTAAGCAACGTTCCATAGGTGTATCAATAGGGGTTGCACCCAACAATCCTGCATCCTCAATAATTTCCAATGCATATTTACGTTGAGAAATGAAAATGCCGTTCTTAGAAGCTGAGAACTCTATACCAAGGAAGTATTTTAAGGGGCCAAGATCTTTAAGGTGGAAATGGCTATGCAAAAATTTCTTTGTCATAGCGATCTTGTCGGGATCATTTCCAGTAATCAAAATGTCATCAACATATATTAAAAGGGCAGTGAAGGACTTATCTCGTTGTCTGGTGAATAAAGAGTGGTCGGCTTGAGATTGTTTAAACCCAGCAGAGCAAATGGCTTCAGAGAACTTGGCGAACCATTGGCGTGATGCTTGTTTCAACCCATATAAGGATTTATGAAGATGGCATACCAAGTCTTCCTCCCCCTGTCGAAGAAGCCCTGGCGGCGGAGACATATAAATCTCCTCTGATAGTTCACCATGGAGAAACGCGTTGTGAACATCCAATTGATGGAGGGTCCAACCACGAGCTGCAGCCAAAGCAAGCAAGCAACGGACAGAAACAATTTTGGCAGTTGGCGAAAAAGTGTCCTGATAGTCGATGCCCTCAAGTTGGGTGAAACCCTTAGCCACCAAACGGGCTTTGTATCTCTCCCACGAGCCATCGACCGGTGCTTGGCTTTGTATACCCAGCGACAGCCAATCAAAGTTTTTCCCTGTGGAAGAGAAGTGAGTGACCAAGTACCATTCTGCTGAAGAGCTTGTAGTTCAGAAAGCATGGCGGCCTGCCATTCAGGATGAGCAGCCGCTTCTAAATAGGATTTAGGTTCCATGGTATGGCTAATTTGGGCAATAAATGAATGATGTGGAGATGTATATCTGTGATAGGAAACATAATTGGATAATGGATAGCGAGTACCTTTATTCAGACCTGGTAGGGAGGAGGGTGATTGGCCGGAGAAAACATGGGCGCAGACATAGTCACGAAGCTTGACTGGGGGGCCAATATGGCGGCTGGATCGGCGAAGCGGGGTGGGTGCAGGTGTGATTAGTGGGTTGATGTCTAAAGAGAGGGGGGTTGGCGCAATGGAACTTGGTTCCAAATAGGGTGAAGTAGTGAAGGGTGGTGTTTGAGCCGAAATGGTAGTGGAAGGTGTGTTGGAGCAATCAGTGGGATGAGTGTCAAGGTTAATGGGTTTGGGGCGGCGTGTGTAGGTGCGCAGAGTGGTGGGAGGTGGGGAAGAGTGTATGGTTGAAAGGGGAATTTGGGTAGGTAGGGGTGGTTGTGGTGAAGAGGATGGTGGAAAGGGAAATGAGGTGGTGTCGGTATGGATAAGGGGAATGGGTCCAGGATTGTAAGGTGGGGAGGAAGGAGTGGGATGGGTAAATGCATAAGGAAAAATGTTTTCATGAAATATGACATCGCGGCTTATAAAAAAATTTTTGTTTGATAAATCAAACAATTTATAAGCTTTTTGACCGGGAGGATACCCAAGAAAAACAGAAGGGATGGAACGAGGAGCAAATTTATGAGTAATGCGGACATTGGTAGCATAAGCCAAACAACCGAAGACACGAAGATGAGAAAAGGAAGGTGGTTTGGAAAAGAGAAGTTCAAAAGGGGTTTTGAAGGAGAGGACGGGGAGATGGGAGGCGATTGATGATGTGAGTAGCAGCGAGGGCACATTCCCCCCAAAATTGGGTGGAGAGGTGAGCTTGAAATCTTAAAGCTCGAGCTACTTGTAGAATGTGACGATGTTTGCGTTCCACAACCCCATTTTATTGAGGTGTGTAAACACAAGAACGTTGGAAAATGACACCATTATTGTGAAAAAAGGCGTGAAGTGATATAAATTCTCCGCCGTTATCACTTTGAAAAATTTTAATATGAGTTTCAAATTGAGTGAAAACGTAATGGAAAATTTTTTTTAGAATTGATTGCGTCTCACTTTTATGTCGCATTAAGAAAATCCATGTGAAACGTGAGAAGTCATCAACAATAGTGAGAAAAAAACAAGCACCAGAAATGGAAGGGTGTCGATAAGGACCCCAAATGTCACAATGAATTAATGCAAAAGGTTTTGTAGAAGAAATTACACTAGAATGGAAAGGTAGACGACTTTGTTTTGCCAAAGGACATACATGGCAAGTATTATTTGACTGAATGGAAAAATTTTAAAAATTTTGAGCAATGAAGCGTAAACGAGAAGGTGATGTATGGCCTAAGCGATTATGCCAAAGGTTGGTGGATGAGGTGATGAGATTGCAGGTTGGTTGATTAATGGTGGAGGTTTGTTTAGATGTATGTTGCTTCGTTGCTAGAGCCACCAAATAGTAGAGTCCGTTATGTTGTTTACCCAAACCAATCATCCTCCTCGTAGCCAGATCCTGCAATAGACACCAATAAGGAAAGAAGATTATTGAGCAATTAAGGTCTCTTGTCAAGCGACTGACAGATAACAAGTCTACTTTGAATGTAGGGACACACAACACATTGTGTAAATAATAGACAGAATTAATGGGTAAAGATCCCTTTGCCACAATGTCAGCCTTTTCTCCACTAGGCATTAATACCGGTGGTAATGAACATTTGGTGTGCTTCTCAGTGAATAATTTAGAAGAGATATGATTTGTTGCGCCGCTATCGATGATCCAATTGCGGGAAGTAACTTTAGACAAACCTGGTTTAGTTACGGCATTTGCATGAGGACTAGAACCTTTAGTTTTATTGTCTAGGAGTGACAAGAGCTGTTTTAATTGATCCTGTGAAATACCGATAACTGGTTGCTCATTTTGATTTTGTGGACACATGATTAGCTATGTGTTTATTGTTATTGAAACGCTTTGATCCCGACCCATATTTTGTCTTTGGATGACCCGTTGGATACCCATGTAATTGATAGCATGTTTGCACCCAATGACCTGCTTCTTCACAGTGTGTACAATAAGGACGCCCTCTGCCAAAGGTTGGGCGTCGTCTATCTTGTTGAAATCGTCGTCCTCCACTGAAATTCCCTGCTGGTTTCTCTTGTGATCTGAATCCTTGTGGCCCATATGAGTTGTCGAAGCGCTCTGATCTCCCAAATCCTGCACTAAGATGTTCAGTTGATCGATTGTTGCTATTACGGACTGCCATGGCAGCACTACCACTAGAATCATCACCTCCCGTATGCATTGAGCTTAGGAGGCGCTGTTTTTCTTCTTGTGAGATGGAGGAATATGTTTGCCGCACTGAAGGAAGAGGATTCATTAGGAGGATTTGTCCGCGAATGGCACTGTAAGATTCGTTTAATCCCATCAAAAACTGCATCAATTTTTGTTGTTCTTGCTGTGTTCCATGTACAGTGTCGTTGTAGGAGGCTAGTTCATCCCACAACCCATTCAATTTTGTGTAATAGGTAGAAACTGAGAGTTGCTCTTGTCGAAGGCAAGCAATGTCGCGCTGAATTTCAAAGATGCGAGACGCGTTGCTTTGAGAAAATCGCTCATGAAGGTCTTCCCAAACCTCATGAGCAGTTGAATATATCACGCTATCTGAGATTTCTGGATTAAGGGTGTTAATAATCCAAGAATGAACCATGTCATTGCACGGGACCAGGCGCATGTTCTTCGGGATCATTGTCTTCTGAGGGAGCTCTGATCGAGCCATTGACAAAGCCCAATTTGTTTTTGGAGTTTAAAGCCAATGTCATTGCTCTTTTCCACGTAGAGTAGTTATCTCCATTTAAGGGCTTTGAGATTAAAATCAGTCCAGGATGATCCGAATGATGAGTAAAGAAGGGGTTTGAGAGATTTGCTTTTGTAAGATCCATGCTCTAAAGGTTTTGTGGTTTCTGGGTTTAAAGGATGGAAACGGAGAAGATGAAAGACTGATGTGGAAGGAGGAACGAAACAGAGAATTGATGAAAATATTGATGGAGATAATTAGTCCAGCTCTGATACCATGTAAATCGATAAGAGAAGAATAGAATTTGCTGGAATGAGAATTATTATTGATTGCATCACATATTTATACAAGAGTATATACAGTTATTCTCATCTACTAGGAATCCAACACTTCCTCGGAATTCATTGTCCTGTAGACTTAGTATTACAGTAGGGAACTAATGTAAGTTATTCATTCCTAATATATCTCTAACAGGATTCCTAACAGCTTTCTTTAATTTCAGACCCTAAATTCTGTGCCTCTCATACTCACCACCAACCACCAACAGCACCCTCTGCTCTCTTCCTGCTCAACTACTTGGCTTCCAGCCCTCAGCTAATTGTCCCTTTAAAAAATGAGCCTATGCCAAACACTATGCCCTTCTTGGACCATCTAAATATTCCTGGATTCTGTATTGATCAGTCTTGTAATGGTTTTTTATTTGTAATCCCACCACCAATCATTTCAAGAGGATTTCTCACCCTGTTCACAAATTTGACGAGTTTCATCATCCACCTGTTCTTTGTTTGGCTTTTGATCCATTAAAATCATTCAACTATAAGGTTGTTTGTTTCTACCAAGTTGTTTCTGGTGGATATCAAATTGATGTATATTCGTCGGAGACTGGGTCCTGGGGTTTCAATCAAATTCCTTTTGTAAATCCTCCTTCTTTGAAAATTCATGAGTGGCTTTTTTGTAATGATGCTATTCACTGGTGCAGTCTTGAAGAGAACTCGCAATATTTTGATGTTTCTAGTGAGAGCGTGAATATTCTGCCAATGCCTCCGAGAGGTAAACTAGACATTACGTACTTTGGTGGTTCTCGAGGCCATTTGCATATGGGCGTTGGCATCAGCCGTTTAGTCTTAGAATTTGATATTTGGGAGCTGAAAGAGGATTATTCAGGATGGTTTATAAAGTATCATCTGGATATTCATTCTATGAGAAGAGTGTTAGCCAATCGATGTCCGTTGTCAGTTTTGAGCCTTATCCGGGCTGAAAAGGAAGATGAGTCGACGATTGTGTTTGTTGTGGATGGTAGAGCAATGTCCTATAATCTTTATGACAGGAGATCAAAAATGCTCTGTGATTTGCTGCAGAAAACTAATCCTTATAGTGCTTATTTAAAGTTTCATGCTTATGAATACTTTGAGACACTTATTCATGTTTGAGCACAGCACTTGTACTGTCAGTAATTCAACCATCAACCTGCTTAGTCGTAACATCTGCAGCATTGAAATTTCAGTTCTTCTATGTAGAAGTCAGGCTCCACCAGTTGAAGTATTTTAGTCTGTTTTGATCTAGAGAATAATTATAGATTTCCTTATCCAAGAACCACTATTCTTGCTGTGCTGGTCATCTTCACTTCAAGAGATGAAAGAGGCAGTATATCCAAGAAGTGAGATGTGGAAGAAAATGGAGTTCATGGTGGAAATGATAAAGCTTGGGGAATTGGGAATTTTGAAATGAAGGAATTACGTAGGTGCTTAACCAGCTTACCATGGAGAGTCAGCAATACCACCTGTCCAATTAAACCCTTCAGATGTTGAAAGAGGCAGTATATCTGTTCCAAGCTCAGAGATTTACCTCTCTGCTAGAAGTTTGAACCACATTTAAGGGCAATTTCACAGATTTGTTTTTTGCCTTTTTAGCTTTTCAGCATGGTTGTTTGTGAGTTCTCCATGAAATATAGGGTTTTATCTCTGACAAGAAGGATTTTGCTATTAAATGTGACTAAACTAAAATGCTGTTCGTAGCCAACTAGATTAGCAGATTGTTTCAAACTAAAGAGGTTGTCAGAATGTCAAATTTCACGGTGACTTTTAAGTTTGTTTTTATATTTTAAAATTTCTCATGAAAAGATTTAAAATTCTTTTTAATTTTTAATTTTTAATTATTTTTTTAATATTTTCTGATTATTTTAATTTATTAATTTTAAAAAATAAAAATAATATCATTTAAATATTTTTTTAATTAAAAAATATTTTAAAAAACAATTTTTATATTGTAATAAAACTTGCATTCATGCTCAGCTTCTTCATCCTGTTATGATTATGATTAGGAAAATGAGATGACAGTTGAGTGAATCGACAAACACATGATGAGATGACAGTTGGTTTTTTATCTCTTGGGACATTGAAAAAACCAAGTCACTTGGATTATGGATTCTGGGCTGCTAGAAAGTAAAGATCTTGAGCTTCTAAAAGCCTTCGAGTTGCATCAAAGTTATTTTTTTCACGTCAAGAGCAATCTCTTTCACACATAGAGGTTCAGACAAGTAATTGTTTTATGTAATCAATTTTTTAAAACAAACTGAAGATCTAAACCAATAACAAAACCATCGATTGTCAATGAGAAAAAAGCGAAATATTGAGCAAAGAATCCTGAACGTGAACAAGAAGGAAGAACAGAGGAGGAAAAGCCCCCAAAAAATCACCCTTTTCATGTTAATATTTAGGAGAAATTAACAATAAAGCCATGAATGATGACTAGGAGTTTTTGAGCAACGCATACCTGACATAAATAGCAACCTGCATTTCAAAAACCAGAGAAAATCTTGCTGTGATTAGTAATTTATCTCCATGAATTTTGAAGTTGTCGAGTAAGTGTGACTGGTTATGGATTAAGGAAGAGGAGGAAGTCTCGTTACAAAGACAAGCAGTAAGTGATTAGTGATGGAGCATGGTCCTCCACAGAACTTCTCATCCTGTCTCAAACAGCAAGCTGTGTTTGTGCGAAGCTCTTGCGTTGAGTAGCTTGAGTTGGCCTGAAATGACTTGCATTTGTTTCTAGCTACTTGAATGTTTATCTAATAATCAAGTTATTTATAAATTTTAATCATAAAAGTTATCTTTTATAATGTGAAGAATAGTGTTACAGTCAAGGGCGGAGGCAATGCAAACGATTTGGTGGGCTCTGTTCAGGTCAAGATTTCATCAATATTTTTTGACTAGTTTTATATAAAAAAAAATTATAATTCTCGATTGAGTTATTAAAAAATTCTGAAAATTTACTTGGAGTCTTCTAATATGATACTTTAGCTTGATTTAAAATTTCAAAATTTTTGGAGAAATTCAGAAATTTAATAAAAAAATTACAATTTGGCCAGTTTTACGTTATTGGGTGTAATTTTCAATCCGACCATCAGATTGAGCTGAAATTTTACGAGGAATCTTAAAATATATTGAATAAAATTTGGTTAAAATTTTAAGATGAACAGGGTTTGGTAGTGCTAACAAAAAAAAAAGACCGTCAAATAAAGACAAAACGACTCATTAAGGATAAAATGGTTATATGCCTTTAAAAAATAAAACAAATCAATTCTTCCTTCCTTTTATATGTTGTCGACTGGGTAAAAGTAGAATAGAAAAAGGAAGAAAAGAAAAGGCTAGAGAGGAAGAGAGAAAAGTAAGGGAAAAACATTAAAAAAAAAATCCAAGGAAAAAAAAAGTGAGAATAACCTTGTAAACTTACAAAGTCCAATTTATAAAACACTAACCTAAGAAAGAATCAAGTGAAGAAAGGAGGAATTGAGAGGGGGGAAAAACTTAACTACTTTGTTTTTCAGTTGACATGAAATTGTTATTTTATCCTGGTTGAGGCGTTGTTACATTATTGATTCAGATTCGATTATAGATTAATTATATTCCACAAAATATCGAAAGATGTAACTTTAATAATGAGTTTATTTTTACTTTCACTTTAATTTTATATACTTTCAAATTTATTTTTTAATATTTTGGATAATGTATTTGAATTAAAACTTTACTGTTAACTTTAAAAGTTTATATATATAAATTAATAATTTATCTTAAAAATATTTATATATTTATTTAATAATCCATGATAAGAAAAATATTCATGACTCCGCCCTTGGTCTAAGTTACCTCGATATAATTTATAGAAAGGGAGGTAAAGAAAAAGTCGGAATGTAAATAATAGTGTTATAGTTATTTCAATATAATGTATAGAAAGGGATGTAAAGAAGAAGTGTGAACCAGAAATAATAACGGGCTAGAAAAATAGTGTATGCTCTGCTTAAAAAAAAATTGTGGGTGCTTGACAAAGATATTTTGAGAATAAATAGATTGAAGTGCATGCCTTCTAGGATGAGCAACAGTGAGACCAGGAGAAGGAGGGAGAAAGAAAGGTGTCCATGAGAGATTTATGTTTGGGAACGCGATGCAAACCATGTTTTTAAAAAAATCAGTTTTTTTTATTAAAATTTAATATATTTTGTATGTTTTAGATCGTTTTGATGTGATGATATCAAAAATAATTTTTAAAAAATAAAAAAAATTATTGACATATATTTCGACATGAAAAGTTATTTGAAAAGCAACCGCAACTATATTGTTACAAGAAAGAGATGATGTGACTAAGAGAGAGAGAAAAAAAGGTACATATGAAAGAAGAAAAAAAGAAGAGAAAAGAAACAAATAAAACATGGGGTTGGTTGTCTCCCCGAGTAGTTTTTTTTATATATGTTTTTTTGGCATTATTATGTAGTAAATGAAAGATGTAATTTTATTTTAAAAAAAATACTAAAAAATAATATAAATTATATATTAAATCTAATATAATAACTTAAATTTTTAGGTTAATATAGTTTATTAATATTGTATCGAAGCCTTATTAACCAATTATAAGTTTAAATTTCATCATCCTCATTCTATAAAATAAAGCACAAGATAATAAGCATATACAAGTTTTAATCTCAAATAATTTTTAGTGAGATGATATGTTAGAAAATAATATAATTATATCTTTAAATTATATCAAATAATTTAAATTTTTAGATTAAGATGGTTCTTTAACAATGATATCAGTTAAATTAGTCTTTTAAATTCAAATTTCCAATAATAATAAAAAAAAAAATAATAGAATAAAAAAAAATAGAGATTAACAAGGTGAGAAGTACAAAATCGACATATGAATTAACAAGATAAAAAATAATCTAGTACGAAGCTGCTGACTTCTTAACCACCAATGAAAGCGATGCCACCATATTAAATTTCAAAGCACGAGACTGGCTGGTCCACTGCCCGACTCTGCCCAAAAAATAAACCCGACCGAATTGATATTTCAGCAACCTCAATCTCTCTGCCACCCTCCACGGTTCATTCCCCCCACAAATACATACAAAAATTATTAAATGAAGCTAATTCATTATTTAAGAATTATTGACCAACCAATGAATTTCTTGTAAATTACTGAATTTATTCAAGTCATTAATTAAGTTAATTAATTATATTTAGATTTTAAGTATCTTCACATTTAATATCGCAATTATAATAATGGGATGAGATTTTATTTTGATAATTATAAAGTAAAATAATTAAAATCATAATCAAGTGGGAAATTCAATAATATTAGATGGTGGACTAGATTCATCTTTAAAAACAAACAAACAATTCATGCACGTATACTCAAACTAAGCGTGACGTGGATACAACTCCTTCTTGTCCTTCGTGAATAGAAAACTTCATAGATGTCCCCAACCTTTAAGTACAGTCTCGATTGGATCCTCAATCTATTTTATTTTTTATTTTATCTTAATTAGGTCTACCACATACTAATAAACTCTCAATTAATTAGCTATTTTATACTCTTACTAAATGTTAATAAAATACGGCAAATTAATAATTCTTTTAAAAATGCTTACGAATTACTGAGTTGTTCTAGTTTAAAATGGTGGTATGATAGTCCATATATTTTTTTGGATTTTTTTATTATCATATTTTCTATCTTCTTTTTGGGATGTAAGGCAGTGTAAATAAGAACTAAAAGATTGAGAAAAGCCTTGATCTTTGAAGATAATAATATATAATAGTGTTTTTATATCCATATCTTAGACAAAATATAAAAAAATTATTCTTATATGTACCGGTTAATAACTCCTCTCCAATACATTTGTTATTTATTTTTGGATAATCATCAAAAATATATTAAAAAGACCATAAAATTAATAGTCAAAGCAATATAAGAAACACGACCAAACAAAGAAAAAAAAACAAACTTAAAGAAACAGAAGAATAGAATACAGAAAAATATAATTAGTGATAGCATGTTATAACAGAAATAAAGAGACAAAATTAAGATTTTTTATTACATTATAATTTGATCTCATCAATAATTTTTAGAAAATTATTTTTTATATAAATGATCAAAATTAAATTTAAAATATATAACTAAATAACAACTCAATAAAAGATAAAGATAGAATATAAATAAGAATTAATTTTGTGAATCACGTACACGTGTTATATACGACATTACATGTTTGTAATGTCAGCATCCATCCATCCATCCATCCATCCATCCCTCCCTCACCTACCAGACAGGCTTACATGGAGGCAAGATTAGCAAGAAGCAAAATGGCATACAACTAACGTATTCCTTGGACTTTTGTGTCTTTTTTTATTGACGGCACACTCAATGTAAGCTCAATTAAAATTCACCTAACCAAACTCTCACCATTAAACCTAATAAGAAAGACCAAAAAATCATGATTGGAGAATAATAATAATAATAAAAAAAAACAGCTTCAGTGTCAGATTTTTATTTCTGAAAATTAAAATAAAAATAAAAATAAAAATTGTGGTTAATTTCTTACAATTTTGTTGTAATCACACTTTTAAAAAATAAATACACTTGAATGAATCAATGCAAAGCAAATGCAAGAAACAGCTCCAGTGTCAGATTTTTATTTCATTTTCCTAGAACTTGCTTCAAGCGGAGGCCGTGGCAAAACTCACCAAACCTTATCTGCTAATTTCCTGGCTATATATATACACCCTAATCCCACTAGAGAAAAACAAAGCATTGCTTGGCATGAGCTTGTTCTATTTGGATTGCTGGGTCTCTATTATATTCTCTTCATTTTGATCTCCTTTCACTCTTCTTTTCTATTTTGTTTAGTTTTTCTTAAACTTAGAATCCAAGAAAGTGTCGATCTTGCCTTCTATATCATACCCTGCAAACACACAGCAATCCTTTGCGAGTCACTGCACTTTTCCGTCTCAAAAATTACTGGTTTCTTCATCTTTTTGGTCTGATGGGGAGTGTTGGAGTCCTGACAAATTCTGTAATGGTTTGTGCTCCATTAATGGCTCAATCTGTTGAGCAAATGGTGATCGACATGCATAGTGCAAAGGCACAAGGTGCTGATGTTGTGGAGGTCAGGTTGGACTGCATTAACAAGTTTCAGCCTAGCCAAGACCTGGAAACCATCATCAGAAACAAGCCATTGCCGGTGATCATTGTCTACAGGTAACTTCTTTTTTCTTTTTTTCTTAGACTAGTCGCCATCCCATATGGTCAATTTTTGAATTATTACGGTTCAAAGAGAAAAATTAGTAGTGATCGAAGAGAAGGAGACGGCTCTGAATGGAATACGTCTCCCATTAAAAGTTTTATCCTTGTAAGTAATCATTAAATGGATTGACTTTATGTGGGCAAAGATCTCGTATAGGAGGAGTAGGTCTCCAGTCTCCTCAAACCTTTCTCCTCTTCCCACGTTTTTTAGTGAACTTCAAATTGTATCCCTGTATATTCATGAATGTTCTATTTCAACCCTTATGTTTTAAAATCTTCTAATCTTATCCTTCTAGATTTCAAGAAGGTCCAATGTTACTCCTCATCACTAAATAGCCTATTTTTTAAATTTGGTTTTTGAGTATAGATGGGGGGGGGGGGGGGTAAGAAAAAATAAAATAAAGTGTGAGGATATTAGCTTTTAATTAGTTCATAAGCAGGGGAGGATAATAATAATATTGAAACTCTTAAAAACTATATGGATAACTTTCAAATTTTATATTATTCAGATAGGAGAAGAACATTTGATAATGGCAAAAAATGTAATTTAACTCTCTCTTTTTAACTTTCCTGTCTTCCTTTATTTTAGGACCAAGACTTTGCATGTATATTGTAGTATTTATTATTTTTTAAAGTATTTTTTTTATTTGAAAATATATTAAAATAATATTTTATTATTATTATTTTTAAAATTTTATTTTTAACATTATCACATCCATATAATCCAAAACTATACAAAAAATTAATTTTAAATAAAAACAATTAAAATTTTAAAAACACCCGACCAGCTGCATGAACAAAAACAACCTATTAGAATGTTTTTATGTGTTTTTAAATTTTATTAATATAAAAATTAAAAATATATATATTATTTTAATATTTTAAAAAAAATAAAAAATAATCACTCAGGTGAATCTCGTCGTTGTTGATAATGGAACCCACATTATAATGGGACCCATATGCCAGGCTCACGAGTGGAGCTCATACGCTGGTGTTTGTGCTTGGTGGGTTAGCGTCGCGACAATCTTAGATTCCTTCACTTTCTTTTTCTTTTTTTGTCATTTTGAAAAAAAAAAGGGAAAAAAAAAAGCTGGAAGTTTAACAGAAGAAAATGAAAGGAAATTGGCTAACCATTGGATTCATCACGGATATAATCGAGGGCTTAGAAGCATTGTTAATTAAACTCCACACGGGTTGATCTGGCGCAAGGTTGAAGTTATGGACGGTACTGATTAATCTAGTTCAAAATCAGCCGGAGCTAAAAACAAAAATGATTTTGTTTTAAAAAAAATAAAAAAAAATCAGCCGGAGCTAAAAATCGGATCTGTAGATATGAGAAATATACTTGTGTTGTTTAAAGAAAATGAATTTAGCATAGTTATAAAACTGGTCTGGCAGGCTATACAAGTTAATTTAATAATCAAATAATTTTATATTATATTTTTTTAATTGTTTTTTTTAATAAATAAATTCACCTGTCAACTCATGGATTAACCTAATCAACTCATGGATTAACCTAATTAACTCACGACACGAGCTTGGGCTTTCGGACAGGTTAAAATCCTAAACAGGTCTTGTAACTTTGGAATTTATGGAAATTAGAAGGCATATGTCTGTGCATGGATGATACGTGTATATGGCACTAGATGCAGGCTTTAATAAATAAATAAAATAAATAAAACTTTCAATTTCTTTTATGTTAATTATAGCATAATTGTACCAGGCCAAAGTGGGAAGGTGGGCAGTACGAAGGGGATGAGCACAGAAGGTTGGAAGCACTTCGTTTGGCACATGATCTGGGAGCTGATTATATTGATTTGGAGCTCAAGGTAGTTTATGAAGTTCTTTTTCGGGATTGAATTGGGTAGAAAACTGCAAAACGTTTGAAGTTGTATCAGAAAAGCAGAAATTTGTGATTTGTGTTGATTGTTTATGCCTGTAACTTGCATAAGTAGCAATATGACAGTGTTGATCATCACAGTTAACATTCTGTGAAGCTCTGGCTCGTATTTGACTTGCATCCCATGTCATCATCCAGGTTGCCTCTGAGCTGATAGAGGAACTGAAAAACAAGCATCAGAATGGTGGGAAATTCATTGTATCATCTTACTTGAATGGTGCAACCCCCTCGAAAGAAAGTCTCGGCCATCTTGTTGCAACCATGCAAGCTACTGAAGCAGATATCATCAAAGTTGTTTCTAATGCAGATGATATTACAGAAATGGAAAGGATTTTTCATATGCTTTCGCATTGCGAGGTATGAGACATCATGCTAAGAACTTTATGCCTTTAAGGTGTATAGAAATGGCAAAAGATCAGAGTGGATGAAAATAAACTAGTTAGGATGTGGCATGTATCACTCTGTAGATTATGAATGAAATTAAAGCATGTTTGACATGTATACATGCACACAGAGATCGAATTTCTTGGGAAAGAACAAGTTGTAATTCGAGATTGGGTTGGCAAAGAGAATCCAAAAAAGAAAATAAAGTTGGTGGAGATTAGAAATGAGAGTGAAAATCTTCATAAGATAAGGTTTTGGTCATGACTTTGGGATCAAGATAGATTCTTCTTTGAATCAGACTTTCTCGCGTGATACAATTTCAGCTTTTTCTGTAACCTGCAGGTGCCAGCAGTTGCATACTCGGTGGGGGAGAGAGGCCTCATAAGCCAGCTGTTGTGCCCCAAATTCGGTGGTGCTTTAGTCTATGGATCCATGGAAGGAAATTCAATTCCTGGTTTACCTACATTAGACAGCCTTAGAGAAGCCTACAAGGTTGACTGCATTAATTCAGATACTAAAGTTTTCGGTCTTGTTTCAAAGCCAGTTGGCCACAGCAAAGGCCCTCTGTTGCATAATCCTACCTTGAGACATGTGAACTTTAATGGGATCTATGTCCCCATGTTTGTCGATGATCTCAAGAAGTTCTTTGATGTCTACGCAAGCCCTGACTTTGCTGGTTATAGGTACGGTACATGCAATTTTGTAGTCCATTTTGAAGTTAATAAGGCAATCAAAATTTTAATATAAAACTTTGCTTAATTTGACATCACATGTGAAGAGCTTGTTTTTTCTCGGTTCAATATTCATTTTGCATAAAATTGGAAGGAGCTAGGATTGCTAGAAATTGTGAAGTGCCGTCTATTTGTATGTTACATTTGGTTCGTATACGATATATAAAATCTTTCTTTAAGTTATTTTTGAATTAAGATGGTTATATCAAATGATGTGTTACGAGATCAAATTTCATTATCCGAATGGTTTAATCTCTTAGTTGAGATGATCGTATTTCCTAATTTAGTTTCTCATTTCGCTCATTTTCTGAACTGTAGTGTTGGGTTTCCATACAAGGAAGCTGTCGTGCAGTTCTGTGATGAAGTCCATCCACTGGCTAAGGTGATTTAATCTTCCATTTTAGATGTTTTGTAATTTCACAGGTATTTTTATTTTCCATCTTCACAGAAGCTTCATGTTTATGACCATCTTGTAAGTTTTTCATCTGGATGACAACAGTGATCAGTTATAATTTATTATACTTGATGTTACAGTTCTTGATTCTAGCCCTGACATATTGCAATGTAATCAACATTTTGTGCCTGTCAGTGTATAGGAGCTGTTAATACCATCATAAGGAGGCCCTGTGATGGGAAACTGATAGGTTATAATACAGACTGTGAGGGTTCAATAACTGCAATTGAGGATGCTTTGAGAGGTACTGACATTACTTCCTCAGCTCTGTATCTTTAGAAGGTTGTATACGTTTTGAAAGTGACTGTAAATACTTAGTTATAGCTTATCAGATCTGGTTAGTGATGTATACGCATTGGTCATGTGAATATCACAGATCAGAAATACGTCAATGGCAGATCCTTAAATTCTCCGTTGGCTGGGAAACAGTTTGTGGTAGTTGGTGCTGGAGGTGCTGGAAGAGCAATTGCAGTTGGAGCTAAGAGTAGAGGAGCCCGTTTAATTATTTTCGACATCGATCTCGGTAGAACCACTGTCATTTTCTTCTTTTTCCTTGAAGCAGTATGCTGATTAGTTCCTTGTGAACTGGTAACATAAGAAATTCAAGAGCATCTAAAACGTTCTTCATCTCTTTCTCATGTTTTTCCAAAAAGAGAGAGCAAAGAGTCTTGCTCGAGCTGTTTCTGGTGAAGCTCAACATTTTGAAAGTATAGCACATTTCCAGCCTGAGAATGGGGCAATCCTTGCAAATGCAACACCGATAGGAATGCATCCGAGTACAGATCGAATTCCCGCGGCCGAGGTTCTCTCCGCTTCATATTCTCTCCACTTCATAACAAGAACAGAATTTCATGTTGGTTTTCATTATTAAAACCTTATATTTGTTTGTTTAAGGAAACCTTGGGGAACTACCAACTGGTATTCGATGCTGTTTACACACCAAGAAAAACCAGACTATTAAAAGATGCTGATGCTGCTGGAGCAATTACAGTGAGTGGAGTTGAGATGTTCCTCAGACAGGCCATCGGGCAGTTCAACCTCTTCACCGGCAGAGAAGGTATCTCACCTACTTCTCCTTTCTATCGCTTTCGTAATCATCCCTTGTATTTCTTCATTGTATCTCCTTTATATTCCTTCCAAAGGCCTACTGGCTACTGCGCTGAGCCCGGATAATACTTGCTAGAAATTGAAGAACTTCACACCTTCTATACTATCCTACTACTGTCATGCAAACCTGGAATTGAGCCGGATTTATACTCTAGTCGATAAGTTTTACTCACAAACTTGAATTATGGAAATGGCAAGAACTTGTCTATCAACCAAAGCCCTGCAATCCTAATTAACTGAAGTTGCCAACTTCAATCCTTAATGATCTTGTACAATTCTTTTATCCACCGCAGATATAAAGCCCATCACAGAGTCATTCTTCCTCAAAGCTCGTTTGATGAATAGAAAACCTTTAATGTATAATATATAGTTTCATAAATTACATCTATGATTGAAATGACCTCATTTTTGTCTGTCCATCTCTGCTTGCAGCTCCGAAGGACTTCATGCGGGAGATTGTTTTAGCCAAGTTCTGATGTGTTGCACCATATAAATAATGCTGTAATGTGTAGTCTCGGACTATCATTTAATTGCGAATATCGGTTCATAAATAAAAGCTGATTGATTTTTGAAAACTAGTTATTTCTTCTCCTGCTGTTTACTTGATTATTATGCAAGGACATTAAATGTATCAGTCCTATGCTAAACAGTGAGTCCTGGCTTCCATTTTCAAGGCTGAAACCAAATGTTAAACAAGAAAGGGGTGTTCTGGGAGATAAAATTGTCTTTAAAAAAACATTAACAGAACAGAAAAGGTTTAAAAAACCATTAAAAACCAAATATTATGGTTTGACAAGATCCACAGTTTGTGTTTATGAATGAGTTCAATGAAATGGAAAACGTTATGAATACCCCAAGACTCGAGTCCATGTAATCTGCAGCATTCTCATAGCATAAAAAATATAGCTAGGAAGACATACAAAGTTCGGAGAATGTTTGGTGTAATACTTGAAGTTAGAAGGTAGCAAATGGCAAGAACAAGCTTGTCAAATGGTTTCTGTCATGGATAATAACAATAAGGTAGGACGAATTTTCTTGGATTGCGTTTGGATCTTTTCTAAAATTACCTGTTCTTAGTAAGATTTGATCCTGTGAATAGATACTTCGTAAAACTTGAGGAATTTTGTGTATGAAACTAATTCGATGTAAATATATAATATTTTAAAAAATTTAATGTCAAAACTCAAATATAAGACTTCAGGTTGAATGAGTTTATTCTTCTTTAACATGTTATTGAGGGCAGTTTTGCTGAGAATTATCCCTTGTAAACTCAACTCCTAAGACCAGCATAGCAATTAACTTTTCTTGAACGTACAAGCCAGCACTCTTCTTCAACATGGGAAGCCTTCCTGAACATTAGTTTTCCATTTTTCATGCCAGGCTCCACTTAATAATGTTATCTGTATGTTTTTCTTTCAATTCCTCAAATAAATTTGGTCAGCAAGTGTCAATGATTTCTCATGTTGACTGCTGTCATCTGGCTGATTTTCCACCTTTGGTTGCTTGATTTTAGTTCACTACATCTGATCTTCAAATAAGTACTGGTGAAGTATAAAGCAGTCCTACATGGCTATGTACACCATTACTGGGAACCACGGCCGATCGATCAAATGTTGATCCCAACGAGAAATGCCAAGAAAATCGGTGCTGATGTCTTCGATTGTCTGACAAACTTCAATCCTCACCAAGGTCTTGAAATCCTTATTTTACAGTCTCCTTTGCTCACTTTGGTCAGTTGCAGGTAAAGACCAAGTCGAACAATACTTGCTTCTTTTGTTATGGCATTTCTTTGGATTCTGCTCCACAAATGTCAAATCTTTTTCTCAGTTAATAAGCTTCTTTGTGAAATCTGTACTTTCCAGACCAATTTGGGAAGGTAGTCAGTATGAGGGTGATGAAACCAAGCGGCGGGAAGCACTTCGTTTGGCAATGCAACTGAGAGCTAACTATATTGATGTTGAGCTTGAGGTATCCATTTTGTCAAATATACTCCGGTTTCTAGTGCAGAAGGTTTCCATTGGAAAATACCATCTGATACTGCTTTTTGGAAGTCCCGAGCCTCCTGGCCTTTATTGTTTTGCAGATTTTTCATGAATTCAACGATTCCATGGATGGAAAGAAACCTGATAAATTCAAAGTCATTGTTTCATCTCACAATCTTCACAATACTCCAACTCCTGAGGCCATTGCCGATCTTGTTGCAAGAATACAAGCCACTGGAGCTGACATGGTGAAGATTTCTACAACTGCATTAGACATAAAAGATTACGGAAAACATTTTTCGGGTTATGGTACATTTTCAAGTAAGTAATGCACACATTTCATGGAACTCTTTTCAGAGATTTTGGTTAAATCATCTAAGAAATTTCCACATAAATGCATTTCTATCTACCAAAACTACAGGTCCCAATTATAGGAGTTGTATGGGGTGAAAGGGGCTTGATTTCATGGTTACTTAGCCGCAAGTTCGGCAGCTACCTCACTCATGGAGCACTTGAGGCCGGTGCTATATCAGCTCCTGGACAATCTACTGCAGAGGATTTGGGGCGGTGCTTCTTGTAGACCTTACCTAGAACTCTGCGACGTGAGTCACGTGGTCGGGGATGTAGAGCCCAGGCTCATAATTCACGTGCTTGGGGATGTTGACCAGGCCCATCATTTTGCAGCATGCTTTGAGACATTATTATTATACTATATACTAATAGTGAATGCAAGCAGTCTTAGTTTAGGGGTGGTAAGGTCTTTTTAATGGGACTTTTTACATTAAATTATTTACCTTCTAGTTTTGTTATTTTTTTACATTTTTTTTTATTTAGTTATTTCAAGAACGAGTTGTTCTTAATTAACAATAAAATAACTCAAAAAATATTGTATTATCAAACTAAAAAAATAAACATGTATACATATGGTATGCAGAGACTCGCAGGCCACAACATGAGAACTGTCCAAATATTTAAAAGAGTTGACCACCATGTGTTCTTGGAGAACATATTACCATATAAATTATTCACACTTACCCATTTCTGGTAATGGGATCAATCATTCAATAATTGAAAATTCACATAAAAGTGATATTATTATAACAAAATCTTAATTTTTTTAAATAAATAGTGATTCCACTAAATGCTAATTCAAAGAACGTATGTAAAATTTATAAATATATTAAAGAGTTGAACAACATTTTTTAAAGTGTTTTTTATTTATAAATATATTAAAATTATTTTTTATGTTTTTAAAATTATTTTTTATATTAGTATATTAAAATAAAAAAAAATATAATGGGATCCCCGTCGGAGAAGGGGAAAAAAAGAGTGAGAAAGAGACCTGGGAAATTCGTCTTGATCTTCCTATTTATACACACCAACCTAACCCACCAACCTACCAAACACAGTCGCTTTCTGTACTGTTTTTGATATCTATGAGCAGCTCGTGCCATAATTTCCACATTGGTGACATTTATTAGATTTTCTGTTCTTTGATCTTGCTTTTGGAATCATTCTTCAGATTAAAAGTTTATGACTTTTCGCTTGATTTCCTTGCCAGGCGAGGCAAAGTTGCTAGTAAAGTTCCAGGATCCTGAAACAGTATATTACAGCTATGAAAAGGTAAAAAAATGAACCTGAAATACCAAAAATACCCTAGAATTAATTTCATTAAATGCTCAATAAATTATAAAATTATGTATAGTAATAATTCGAAAAATCAAATTCAAATAATTTAAAATTAAATTCAATTAATGATCAAATGTTACCTTTTGGATCCTCAAAATATTCAAAACACATGGCAAAATTCAATTGGAAATTAAGATGCTATATATATTTCTTGATTTAATTAAAAACATATATGATGTACCCGATTAAGAAAAGATACAAGATTAAAACAATCATAGACAACTGTTCATTTTAAAGTGAAAGATTGATTTATTTTAGTATTTATAGTTAATAATTTATTTTGTTTCTGTATTTATTTAAATCAGTTATGCATATTAAATAAAATTTTGAAGGTTATAATATACTTTGTTTCTTTATTTATTCTGATTATTTAATTCTCATTGATTGAAAACATAAACATTACATTTTGATTCTATTTTTTTATTCTTATTGATTAGAACTTATGATTAGACAGTTGACTTTGTCTTCGGCTTTAATGTATTATATACATAGTGGACCGACCTAGGAAATTTCTCAATCAATCAATATTATATGGTTTTTTTTCCCAAAATGGTTGTCTAGTAAAAGCATTGACAACATATATTTTGCTAAATTAAAGTCTATTTTATAAGAGACTTACAATTGGAATTGGAAATAGAGTATGTAAGTCGTCAAATATGACAATCGCTTTAAAATATAAAGAGTACTAAATTATTAGGGATCTAAATGGATTCTCAAGCCAGTCAATACTTAATACATACCAAGGGAACTTTTTTTTTAGAACATATTATATAGAAAGTGTATTTCTATGTTTTGTAGTATTAAAAAATATATTTTAAATAGAATATTTTATAATCAATAAGAAAACAACTTTATTTTTCAAGAAAATGAAATGAGTCATGGACTTAGAATTGAACCTGTTTTTTTATTAAAATTTAAATATTTTTAGATATTTTTGATGTGCTGATATCAAAAATAAATTTTTAAAAATAAAAAAAATATTATTTTAATACATTTCAAAGCAAAAAAAAACTTTGAAAAGTAATTTTTACCATACTCTCAAACACCCCTTTAGTTTACGACGTACACTACATTCTAACCCTCAATTATCACCATTATCACTTCACCACTATTGTTTGATATTATAATAGTTTTTAATTTTAAAAAAATAGGTTTAATAAAAGTGATTACTTGTAGATTTTCATTAATCAAAGTTTCAAGAAATAATTTTCAGATAACTCTATATAAAATTATGGTATATATTGAATAAAGAGACACTTTTAAATTTATAATTAAAACAAAACATAAACAACATCACATAAACAAATAAAGCCTCTCACTACAGGCCTGTTTGAGATTGTAATAGCGGTTGCGGTTCAAAGTGTTTTTGATTTAGAAATGCATTAAAATAATATATTTTTTTATTTTTTTTAAATAATTTTTAATATCAGCACATTAAAACAATGTAAAAACATAAAAAAATTAAAATTTTTTGAACGTTCTCAAACAGAGTCTACAATCAACACCATCACTAGTATATATAACAACCAAAACCCTTTGTAATCATCACCCAAACATTACTACCAATGTAGATATCATCCAGCCACCATCTTATTTAAAAATATTTGAAAGTAAGATTGATCTACGCTACAAATCAGCTAGGTATCGGGTTGAACCATCTTGCCTATCCGGGTTTTATAATCTGAGTTATTATACTATTATTAATTTCAACGCTCAATGTAAATTATAGTAAAAATAAATAATATCTAATTATTTTTCAAAACATATAAGTTTGACAATAATACATGTTATGGATAAAATAAATTTTTTATATTTGATTTTGCCTTGTTCATCATTAACCAAACATGATACATAAATAGTCGATATGTTTTGTACACTATTACCAAATATAATTTTGTCTTCATCTTATATTATATCTTGTCTTCACTGTTTGTGTCATTTTTATTATTTCGAGATAATAATCAAACGCCATGTACTTATAAAAAAACATATTTAAAAGTTTGAATTAAAAAAAAAAACTAAATGAGCTCGGTCTTTTACTATGGCTCCGAACACAAAAAACTGTGGATTGGAACAGTGTAAACATAATTTTGCCCTTGCTAAAAAAATTGATTAAGCCTGTAATTTGGGGTAGGAATGTCTTTTTTATAGGATACTTTCGTCATTGCAAAATTGATTAGGGACAAAATGGTCCGAACATGTTTTTTTTTGTTACACTGTAATAATTATTTTTCCCTCGAAAGCAAAAAAATAATAATCTTTGGGTGAAGAGCTCTTTTTTTTTTTAAAAAAAAAAATGAATAGTTAAGTTATGATCATGCCCTTGGAAGAGAAAGGAAATATACATGCATAGAGAGGCTTCTACTTCTTTACCATTTTAAAACAACAAAATGACAGAATTAACCTTGTGATTAAAAAAAATAAAGGTTATTTGCAAGGGTGTCTTGGTCTTTTTCAACAGGTTTTGTTGTTATTTTTAGGTTTTGTCAGGGGCTGTTTGGTAATTTTAATTTTAAAAATATTATTACAAAAAGTTCATGAACGCATCATCGTGTCATGACCTCCGAGCCATTCAAGTGGCATTAGAAGTATAATTTTTTAATTTGAGGGACCGTGTGGTTTTCATAGTCCTGCTTCTGTTGTGGCATTAGAAGTGGTGTGTAGTCTTTTTTCTAGCGGTGCGATGCATGCTTATGAAGGAGGTCTGGTCAGGTTGCGGTGAATGTTATTTCTTTCTTCTCTCTTTTCTCTCTCATTTCCCAGAAAGACACGCCTGAACTTTCAAAAAAACAATTGTGCCCTCTGGTTTGTAATCTTATCGATTTTGGTCCTCCTTCTTTTAATTAATGTTTATTTAGCTTTTAATGCTTTTTGAAGTTTGGATTTCTTCAATTTCATCCATGGGTATTTTTTCAATTTGATTTTTTTAATTGGATTTGGTCTCTCTACTTTTAATTGCTCTATTTTTATGCTTTATATTTTTCTTGATTATTTTTTTTGCAATTTTATCCCTTTTAATTTTATTGCATTTGTTTTTTTAATTTATTTTTTTGTCTTCATTCATTTGATTGTTATATTCTTATCCTTTTTTTTTAATTTTGCCCCTTAATATTTAATTTCATTTGGTTTTTTATCAAGTTTTGGTCCTTATTCTCTCGATAATTTTTTTAAAAATCATTTTCATATTCTTTTTTTTTAATTTAGTCCCTAATTATTTTCTTTTGTTTTTTTTATATCATGTCTGATATGCATTGTTTGAGTTTTAAATTGTTTTACAGCTGAATACTTTACATTGTTATTTTTCATGGTTGCCTTCCAACATGATAGTCATTTATTGAAATGTGATTTTTTTTCTTTAAATTCATCATTTGACATTTGGTTATTAAACTTTTAGCATTGTTTTTTGCGCTTTTCTTTTTGTTGAGTTATCACAATCTCATATCCCGGGTAATAGGTTAATCAAGTGAACTATGGTTACCTCATATTTTTTTTCTTTAGATTGTTTTATGAAATTAATTTTCTTAACAATTTCATACTTTGATGTTAAATTATTGGGTCTTGATTTATGTGATTTTTCACTTTTCTATCTATTAAGTTATCTCAAGTGCGGGTTAATCAATTTAACCCGGGTTACCTTGTATTTTTTCACTCAATGTTTTTTTATTTAACTTCGGTATTTTTGGCTAGGTTCTTCTCTTAAAAGTCTATTTTTTTTTTATCCCGGTCTCATATCATGAGTGGTGAGTTAGTCAAGCTGACTCATTTTTTTTATGACTTTATTTTTTTTAATTTTATTATTTTGCATTAAATTATTCCCTTAAGCTTTGTCAATTTTTCGCTTCTCTTTCTATTTTGTTACTTCAAGAGCGAGTTGGTCAAGCTAACCCGGGGCAGCTTGTATTTTCGTTCATAATGTTTTTTTTATTTAACTTGTGCCTGTTTTGTAAGTCCTTTCTTTTGGAGGTCTATTTTTCTTTTATCTCGGTCTCATGTCGCATGTGGTGGGTTAGTCGAGTTAACCCGATCTGACTCAGATTTTTTCCCCTTGATTTTTTATGATTTTTTTTTTCAATTTCATCATTTTGCATTAATTTATTTTCCCTTGAGCTTTGTTATTTTTTAACTTTTCTTACTATTTGGTTATTCCAAGAGTGGGTTGGTAAAATTAACACGAATTGACTTAAGGTTTTTTTGATGTCTTTTTTATTCAACTTTGTTTTTTTTTTACTAGGTCATCCTTATGATTTTTTTTTTAATCTCGATCTCATATTGCATGTTGTTGGTTCGTCGAGTTAATTCGAGCTGACTCGAGTTTTCTTCTCCGACGTTGTATTTTTTGAAGTTTTTTTTTCCTTTGACATTGGATTAATAGACTTTGAACTTTATAATTTCCTTTCCTTTTTTTTTACGAGTTCTTTCGGTTTCATATCTTAAACTGTGTTTTAGTTAATTTAATCCGAGCTGCCTTGAATTATCATTGCTTGAATATTATTTTTTAATGTTGGAAAAAGTTTAATCCAACCCGTGATGTAACGCGAGCTACTAACTATTTATAATTCAAGCATTGGGCTATAACCCATTCAAAATGAGAAAATCAAACATTAGGTCCAACCCATAAAGACCCTCTGCCTAAGATCTTACCTCTTCCACAAGTGTAAAAAGAAGCACCTTCTCCACCCCAAGTCTAGATAATTCCATACCCCAATAAATGGCACAAAAGTGACACCCTAATAAATTATGCTAGAAGACTGTAAAATACAAGACATTATTGGGGTTACAAAAACAATTTCACACAAGGTGAGGGGCCTCTGGCTCAATCCTCTCTCTCCCTCCATCTGTTTCCTTTTTTTTCTTTCCTTTTCTTCTCCCCCCAAAATTTTTACACTAGTTCTAAAAACCAAAAACAAAAAAAGTCAAAATACACACCCATTGAAGTAAGTTTTTTTTTTTTTTTTTATATAAATACATATTATAGATATACTATTTCTATAGGATTTCCTTTTTCTTGCTCAACACCTCTCTCTCTATCTAACTCTTACAGAAATGTGTTTTGTGCTATCTTGCTAGGGTTTTGAAATCTGGGTTTTGGTTTTTTTGGGCTTTTTTGCATTCTTGTTGCTGGGTTTTCGTTTGTGAAGTAAGTTCCCATATGGATCATTTGAGTTTACAAAGCTGAGTTTTGTTGTTTTGGTGTGATTTTGATGGTTTTGAGAGCTAAATAGTTATGGGTTTTGTGTTAAATCTGTTTATTTTTTTTTTTTGTTCATGAAATGGGTGTGTTTTTAGGGTTTTGAATGATAGATTTAGAGTTTGTTTGCCGCAATAAGTTTGTTGGCCTATGTTTTTGTGTTGCTTTTAAATTTTCTCTTAGCTGATGTTTAAGTCTTAACACTTTCGAATTTGTATTTCTAGTTTGTGGGCAATAGAGTCTTAAGATTCCTAAATCTATGTTTGGTATATCTGAAATGTAGTGATGGGTTTTTCTTTCTTTGTGCGCGTGTGTTTAAATTTACTGTTTATAAGGCCTTGAAATGGATTCTGCTGCCTTTTTCTTTCTTTCTTTCTTTGTTTTCTTTGTTTTTTTGGTTTTTTTTTTTTTTGGGGGGGGGGTGCTGGCAAATTGTTCTGATTTATTTTGTGACATCTGGATGTGGGTTTCAGGTTACTACTGTTTAAGCTTCTGGGGTCAGTTAGATTGCTGCTTTTACTAGTGGGGGGGTTCTGGTGCTTTGGTGGTGAAAGGCCAGTGTTTTCTGTTTAAGCGTGATTGCTATTTCGAAGAGCATTTTGGTGGTTATTCAAATGGTAAGTCACTTGTCATTCTTTGTTGTCAGTAAACATGTTATTTGCTGTTACTGGACGTGGATTTAGTGGGAAATTCGGACTGAATATGCCTGGCTTGTATTAATGCAGCTCGAAGATTTTGGATGATAGTTGGAGGTTGGAAAGACAGGGCAAAAGTTGTTGCCTAGTTTTTCTGTGTGTGTGGCATTAGAAAGTGCATCTGATTTGTTGCTCTTGGATTTCAACCAAGCATGGAGTGCAACAAAGATGAGGCCATAAGAGCAAGGGATATCGCGGAGAGGAAGATGCAAAATGGTGACTTTGAAGGCGCAAAGAAAATTGCATTGAAGGCGCTGCAACTCTACCCTGATCTTGAGAATATTTCCCAAATGTTGGCGGTCTGTGAGGTTCATTGTTCTGCACAAAATAAACTATACGGGTCAGAAATGGATTGGTATGGAATTCTCCAAATTGAACGCTTTTCTGACGAGGCAGTTATCAAGAAGCAATACAGAAAGTTTGCGCTCTCGCTTCATCCAGACAAGAACAAGTTTTCTGGTGCAGAGGCGGCTTTCAAACTGATTGGTGAAGCAAATAGGGTGCTTACAGACCCAGCCAAGCGTTCTTTGTATGATATGAAGTGTAAAGGTTCAGTGAGACCTGCTGCACCAAGGCCGACATCCCATCAGTCAAATCAGAACTCCATTGCCAAGAAGCAGCATGAGGCTAACAAATTTTCTAGCGCGCCTGGTTCGCAGTACATGAGTGCGCATCCATACCAGCCACAGCGACCAACATTCTGGACATGCTGCACCTCTTGTAATATGAGGTACCAGTACTACAGAGAACTTCAAAATAAAACTTTGCGCTGTCAAAGTTGCCAGAATTCTTTCATTGCAATCAATTTGGATATTCATGGAGTGCTTAATGGATCACCCTGGAGTCAATTCCCCAATCAGAATGGAGTTCCAAATCAGGGGCCCTCTAAAGTTGTTCCACAAAGAAACAGTGGAAAGCCTTCTGGTGCTAGTTTTTCAGACAGGTTTAGACCAGTTGACATTGGTGGGAGTTCTAAACCGAGTGAGGTGAAAGCAGGAAATAACATAAAAAATGGTGGTGCTTCCAAAGATTTGGGAACTTCTAAAGGTGCAAGCAGGAAGAGAGGAAAGCAGTCTCAAGTGGAATCTAGTGAGAGTTTTGAGACAGGAAGCAATGATGACAGTGATGAAGATGTGGTTATTCAAGAAAATAGAAGTAGTATTTCTGGACAGAATTCAGGATCCTGTGGAGGCAATCAACCTAGGAGATCTTCAAGGCAAAAGCAGAATGTTTCTTACAAGGAAAAATTTATTGATGATGATGATTTTTCTGTATCCGCATCAAAAAGACAGAGGGTGAATGGATTGTCTAGTGTCATTGAAGAGGAGATTAAAGAAGCAGTCAGGGATGGCAGGTTACATAAGGAGCAATCTTCAGCTGGTGTGGATGCTGCTGCAGTGGATAGAAATAAGAAGGAGGTCAAGCAAAGGTCAAGTTCGGTTCTGGAAGAAAGCTTGTCAAATAAGGAAAGCAAAACTGGTGTGTTCACGAAGAGGGAGGAAGCATCCACGGTGGAGAAAGCTGATGCACTATCAGATAATAAAGATGGAAAACGCAAAGCTGATGTCATTAGAAATCCAGAGACATTAGAAATCCCTGATCCAGATTTCAGTAATTTTGAGAATGACAAGGCTGAAAACTGTTTTGCTGTTAATCAAATGTGGGCTATTTATGATGATACAGATGGCATGCCAAGATTCTATGCTCGGATCAAGAAAGTTCTCTCACCTGGTTTCAAGCTACTGATAACTTGGCTCGAGGCTAGCTCAGATGTTGCACATGAGAAAGACTGGTCAGACAAGGATTTGCCTGTTGCATGTGGTAAGTTTGAAAGTGGGGACTCTCAAAGAACTGCAGATCGTGCTATGTTCTCTCATCAGATGTGCTTTATGAATGGCAATAGCAGAGGCAGTTACTTGATATATCCTCAAAAGGGGGAAACTTGGGCACTCTTCAAGGATTGGGAAGTGAAATGGAGTTCTGAACCAGAAAAGCATAGACCACCTTACAGATTTGAATTTGTGGAGGTCCTATCAGATTTTGATGAGAACTTTGGCATTGGAGTTGCGTATTTACAAAAAGTGAATGGATTTGTCAGCATTTTTCGGCGAGCTGCTCGTGATAGGGTCATCCAATTTTGCATTCCACCAACTGAGCTATACAAGTTTTCACACCGGATTCCTTCGTTTAGAATGTCTGGCAAGGAAGGAGATGGTGTTCCTGCTGGGTCTTTTGAACTTGATCCTGCTTCTCTGCCTAGCAATCTTGATGACCTCAGCGATCCCAGTGATACTAAGCTGGAAAAGGAAAATGTGCATAATCAATCAACTAATTTGTGTTCTCAATCTCCCAAAAGTGAATTGAAAACCACAAAGGTCTCCAGGAAGATTTGCACGCCCAAGAAATATGAGAGTGGACCAGAAATAGGGAGCTCAAGCTTTGGAAAATCTCCAACAGACACAATTGTAATTGTTGCAGGTCTATGTGCAAGAAACTGGGATGGTAGGAAGGTCAAAGACCCCGGCAACATTGCTCAGCCTGGAGGAATTAATATTTCATCCCCAGCTAAAGATAGGATTGAGACCCCTGAGAAACAGAATAAGAGTGAACTTGTAGCAGATGCATTGACACCTAGAAGATCTCCAAGGGATTTAAGTAACAGAAATGGTGAAGTTAATGCTAGTCAGGGTATGACTGAGGGGTATACTCAAAAGAATACTGCAGCCAACAATGATGTAAGCCGTGGGAAACCAAGTTCTTTGTTGAGTCAACCTGATGATATGATGCATGCGAAGGATGGTGGTTCAGTTGGTCTCATAATAAGTGGTATATCTTCTGGTCGTAAAGTTGTAGAGCTAGAAGTAGAGTGCTATAATTTCGAGAGGGAAAAGTCACAGGATAAATTTCAGCTTGATCAAATATGGGCACTTTACAGCAATGATGGTGGGCTGCCCAGGAATTATTGTCAAATCAAGGTGATTGATTCTACCCCTAATTTCAGATTGCATGTGGCAATGCTTGAAGCGTGCTCGCCTCCAAAAGATGCAAGGCGGCCAGTTTGTTGTGGTATATTTAAAGTTAACGATGATGAAACCAAGGTGCTCTCCACTTCTAAATTCTCTCATCTGTTGAAAGTTCAATCCATCGGGAACAGCAAGTATGAAATTCACCCCAGAAAAGGCGAGATATGGGCACTATATAAGAACTGGAATTCTGAGTCATGTTCAGACCAGAGCGTTGGTGAATCTGACATTGTTGAGGTGCTGGAAGATAATGAATGCAGTGTGAAAGTTGTAGTTTTGATTCCTGCTAGAGTAAGTGAATCTCCTGGTAGAAATAAATGTTTTTACTGGGCTCCTAGAATCCAAAGATCAAAAACTGGGGTTCTGGATATACCACGAGCCGAGTTTTGTAGATTTTCACATCAGTGCTCTGCTTTCAAGCACACTGGAGAGAAAGGTAAGTGCCCGAGAAGCTATTGGGAGATTGATCCTTCATCAATTATTTCTAATCCTGTAATTTTGGTAGATTGAATTGGCAGGTAGTGCATGTTTGAGCATCCCTTTTAATCCGGAATGTATAGGATTACTACCCAATTGTTTCCTGTGAGAAACATAAGTTAGTTGAAACTTGATGAACAATGATCTTTTCTGTTTTAGGTCTGGAACCAATCATCTCAACTGTTCTCTTTTGCTGTTTCCAGACATGTTAATAGGCTTCTAGACTCTCTGATGAATGCTAATGAACTAGTGTTGCATTTCAGGTTATATACAATTCGTTTCCTTTAGATTCTTGCTGTCTTTTGAAGCATTGAAGAATTTGATTAGAAACGAATGACGGTGTTTATTCATTCGGTAGAATTGCATATGGTACTCCCTCGATGCTATACTCTTGTACTTGGTTGCTGAAGTTTATTTTCTTGATTTTGATTCTGTTGCTTACAACTGCAAAATGATCCTGACTTGGTTTTTCTTTTTAATCTATGACCAATCTGGCAAAATCTTTCGCTATACATCCCGCTCTCATTTTATCTTGTTTTACAGTTGGGAATTGGTTGGCATCACACTGATCTGTCAGTGGAACTTAGATATGGCTTTCCTTCACATGCCACTTCTGATTCATGTAACTTGTTTATTTTCTTTCGAGTGTAATCAATCTGGGAGGGTTAACCTTTTTGTGGTGATTTTCAGCCATCAGCCGATCTGAAAGTGTCCACAGCCGCAAAAAAAGAGCCACTGAACATCATGTCACAGATTAGGCTAAGTCTAACAGCACACTGATATTTTCCTGAGATTATGAAGTTTTATCAGAATGGGAGGGGGGACTTGCATGTTATTGAGCACCTTTCCCTGCAGCTTTTGCTGTCAACTTGTTCAATTTCCAAATTTAGGTACCACCAAAAGGCAAAATTTTCAACACATGGATAGAAAGGAAAAGGTCCGCTGCCTTTGGTAGACCTACTGGCCTTGAAAGGAAATTCATGTACAACACGAGAAGAGTTTATATTCCCTATCCCGCTGGTTATAAGCACCGACACATTTGGCTCAACACTAACACTAATCCAGGGTCTAATCTGGTTTATGGATCGGGTTATTAGGTTGAATCTAGAACAATGTTGTTTTAGTTTTTTCTTTTTTAAAATCCTTATAGTTGACCTGATCATGGTTTTTTGTTTTTTTACCTAGATTTGACTAGATGAGCTAGGAGTGTTTAGAAAAACCAGCTTGCTTGTAATATTTATACTATCTGATCCATTTAACCTGTTAAAATTAGATAATATTAATATTATACAAGATAAAAATCAAATAAATAAATATCACCAGTTATCAAATAAATAAATATCACAAGTTGGGTGCAGGTTGAGATTTTTAAAACCTGTTTAATTTGATCTAATCTTTATAATTCAATGTAAGTAACTTTAATTTTTAGTATAAATAATATGTACTTAGTATAAATAGTGCTTTTTTTTAAAATTTATTTCCTCTCTTGCATGCACACTCATGTTTCATGTAGTTAATTATTGATTTATGGTTTTTTTTTTTTACCTTTATTGATATTTAATTTTAGAATTATAAAAAAATAATGAATTAATATGCTAAACCCGTAAATATCTATAATAGCAATAAAATTTCTTGCCTAACATGATATAATAAAAAAAAGTGAATTGGGTTTATATTTTATAAAATATCACAAGTTTAGATATAATTATGGATAAAAATTCAACCAATTATAGCCATGAATGCCCCATAAATATCCAAAATGATTCAAATAAAAATGACCCCATCAAGTTCCCAATCAAACACAACGAACAAACCAAAATTTAATACAATAACTATGCTCCGCATGGCAAGATGGAATAGTTTTACATCTTAAATATCACTCCAAAATATAGTTAGTATAGTTAGTATAACTAAAATTACAAGAAAGTACCCAAGAGGGCATTTGGTCTAGTGGTATGATTCTCGCTTTGGGTGCGAGAGGTCCCGAGTTCGATTCTCGGAATGCCCCCTTTTTTACTTTTCGTTAACAATAGCCAATAGCTGTTGAGCACGTACATTTACCCCACCTCATGCATGCATGTAGTGGCATGGCCAGAAATTTCTTCCACTCGGTGAATCACTAACCCTCTTACTTAACCATCTAGGTGGTAGCCCAGTGGTAAGAGCTTGAGACTAAGGGGTTTACTCCCTCTTAGGTTTCAGGTTCGAACCCCGTGGTTGCTCATATGATGGCCACTGGAGGAGGCTTACATGGTCGTTAACTTCAGGCCCGTGAGATTAGTCGAGATGCGCGCAAGCTGGCCGGACACCCACGATAATCTAAAAAAAAAAAATAACCCTCTTACTTGCACTTGAGGGTCTAGCTGCTGTGGTCAACCGTGTGACTTGTTCCGCCCCCGTCCCGGGTTCGACCCTCTATGTGCACGCCTGTCACCCCCGCGGTGCCTTACCTCCTTCTGGGCTTGCAGGATGTCCAGCGGGTCGTGGGGAATAGTCGTGGTGCGCGTAAGCTGACCCGGACACCCCACGTAAATAAAAAAAAATAAAAAAAAATAACCCTCTTACTTTGAAAATTTATATTAAAATTCTTACACAAAAAAAAAAATTAATAGAGAATAAGAAAAAAAAAACGTTAAAAACTTGGAAATGATGTAGCCCTTTTTTTCAATTAAGCTCTCTATTTTTTATTTTTATTTTTATTTTTATTTTATCCTCAAATATTTTTTTTTAACATTTGTTTATGATTTATTTTGATATCATACGAAATCATAATTCAATAAATAACTTGAATGATAATTGTACAAGGAAAAAAAAAACTCAATAATTACCTAAGCTATGTAAATAACAATTTGAACTTATATGATCACTACAAAAACAATAATGACATAAGCAGTGAATTAAAATAATCAACATTAAAAATCAGAATATTGAACAATTAAATTACTTATATTTAAAATACCAGTTTCGAGATTAAAAATATGTGAACATTGAAATGGAGCGGAAAAGGAAAGAACTGGATAATTATATTTAAAATAAAATTCGTTGCTTTTATTAAGTAGAGGAAAAAGAAGTGAAAATAAAATATCACTTTTGGGAATTCGAAAGTTCATGTTTATTTTATCTTGAACTGAATTGCCAGCATGTAATTGTGTGGTGATTGAAATATAGTTTATTTGATGGGCTTATTTAAAAAATTAAATCTAATTCGAATCAAGTTAATTTTATATTAAAATAAACAAAAATATATTGAAAAAAATGTTCCTACGATTTTGAGACTATGGTGGTTAGAGTGGTGAACTTTCCGGGCTAAATTACAATTTAACCAAAGAAAATGGTCACCACCGGATCAATAAAAGGGGCATTCCGAGAATTGAACTCGGGACCTCTCGCACCCTAAGCGAGAATCATACCACTAGACCAAATGCCCGTTGTTAGTGGCTTGCTCATTAAATATATAATGGCATATACGGCTACTTAAACCATTCGACAACCAGAGAAGTCTGCGGCTCCTCAGTCTCCCTCCCTCCCTGACCCTTCTGAGGAATTCTTTGCCCTTCCTCACTATTCAGGTTACCTCCCTCCTCTTTTTTTTTTAATTAATATAAATATTCGAGTTAATTTATACCTATCTTGATTTATTTTATAAATCTTAAAATTATGATTATATAAATTTTTAATAACTTTAAAATTTATAAAATTTAAAAAGATAATCTTTAAAAAATAAACTTATAACCTAACAATTAAATTATATCCCTTGAGATCTTCTTTATAGTTCATCCACGTTTGTAATCAACGGTACCATTCTATGATGCTCCTCTCTCTCAAAAGAACATCTTTTCAATTGTTCTCATTTATTTGCAATGAAAAGCTTTGTAATGAATTGCATTTGATTTGATTTTTTTTTTTTTTTTCGGATCGTGGGATTCCATAAGGAGTGTGATTTATACCTGTAGTGTTGTTTGAGAAATTGTACAAGGAATAATACATTTTTTTATGCAATTTCACTTATTTGAAAACACAGCCAATAAAAAGAAGAATAACTTGTAATCACTTCTTACTCTCGTAGATCAGTAAGGATCTGCGAACTCTGAAGTAATTCCTAGGAATAGAAGCTGCCTACAAAAACAAAAGATATATATATTTTTTATTATTTTGGGTTGATAGGGTGATTAGAAACTAGTTACTGGTTAATAGAGTGATTATATACAACTGATATGATAAAGAAAAAATCTAAAGAAAACAAGATAAAAATTTTGTTAAAATTGATAGGTTGAATAACAATTTCATATAATTTTTTTATAATATGAATATTTTTTTGGTGATGTTCAAATATTTTTTAACTTGATTTATGGTGTGTGATGCGAAACTGTTAACCAGGTAAAACTGCATCAAAAATAAAAAATAAAAGAACATAATCTTGAGAGGTGTAACTCAACTGCTCAAGTTCTAAGTTTGCTTCCTAAAAATCATCGGTTCGAATCTCACAAATCTCAGGGTCACTAAAAACTTGCATGGTGGTTAATTTTAGGATCTGTAGGATTAATTAATATGCGTACAAACTAACCCAAATATCCATAATAATAATAAAAAATGATAGAACACAAAAACATCGGACAACCAGCACTATAATTGACTTTAAATGTAAATTGCAACTGGACCCAGCACACCTCTCCCTCAATTCTGGGCATATTAAACATTCAAGGCTATGAAAAGGAGGTTGTAATCTCAAAGACTATAATATAATAGTGTATATGTTATAGTTTGGAACATATAAGCAACTAGCAAGCCGGACAACAGTTGCTTCATGTGATTTTTTTGTCTACGTACTGTCGGATTGTTAAGGTAATTTGCATCACAAATCATGTCGGCAAGATCTCAATCCATAAAATAGTTTGTCAAAAACTATTCCCATCCCATCTTTATGAAATTGAATTAATTAATTGTGAATATATTACTTTAGTTTTATAAATTTGAAATCCAAAGGGTGCTCTACTTTGAATTTGATCGAGTGGAAAATCTTCATAGTTAATTATTTTAATTTACTAATTTATGAAAATCACATAATACTTCTTTAAAATTTTGAAGAATATTTAAAAACATGGTGTAAATCATATTTTTTTAAAATTTAATTTTTTTTGTTAAAAAATAATTTTTTTGATATATTTTGGATCGTTTTGATGAGTTGATTTAAAAAAATAAAAAAAAAATATTATTTTAATATATTTTGGTATAAAAAACACTTTAAAAAATAATCATTACCACATTTTCAACCAGACAAATATAAGAAAAACATGATTGAGACTTCTACTAACTTCAGATTCTCTTGATTGAGATAGACATTCAAATCCCAGAAACACAATAACAAAGAATATAAGATATTTAAATTATAATTATCAATACTCATAATATTAGAACCGAAATAAACGAAGAGAGAAAATTAAAAACTTAAGAATAGAAAGTTAATTATCTCTCCGTGGTGGATTCGGGTGAGGCACAATAAATGAAGCGTATCCGACCGATGGATGAATCCCTAAATGGTAAATACAAATACTTTATATGACCTATTATCTTACACTCATTTCGTATCTCTGGCTCGTCTTTCTATTTCTTCTCTCTACAATAACTGGAACTTATTTCACCTTGCAATAAAAAATCCCTGTCTGGAATCCACTTTGATTTTACCATACGCACTTTCTGTTTGTTGATAAAACGCAGAGAAACTGGAAGAAATCAAGGTAAATTTTTAACCTTTTTGTTATTTGAATTATTACTGTTTCTGGTTTCTTGTTTCAGCTTGTGCTGATTGAAAAATCTAACTGGGTTTTTCTGTTTAAGATAGAAGATTTCTGGGTTTTGTCGGGTTTATGTGTTTAATTCGATTTTTTGGGCAGATTTCTTATTGGTTTCCATTGATCTTTTTTGCGTTTGGTGCCCTTTTGAATTGGTAGACTGGGGAAGTTTGTTTTGTTTTTAGAGTTAGTTTTTTGTTTCACTAGAATTGTTTGAACTGTGTTAGGTTTTTGATTAATCTGAGTGTTAGGAATTTTTATCTCTTTTTTATCAGGGTTGATTTTTTAAGCTGCTGGGTCGGCGAGGAGCCATGTAGTAGAAGCTTGGCATGGTGTTTGTAAAGTATCTGGAATTGTGGTTATTGGGTTTAGGATTGTTTAAATGCATTGTGGTTTTCGTGCTTTGTTAGGAGTGTTTAGAGTTGAGAGTCAGTTGTTTTGAGTATTTTGTTTGGTATGAAATTGTTACTTTGAGCTTTGAGAAGTAACGTAGTTTTTACAGTAGTGATGATTGAGATTTATGTTTTTTTCTTTTTGTGAATGAGGCAATCCTGAAATGTTGTGTCCCGGAGGAGAGGAAAATATTGTGTGCAAATTATTTGGTCTTTGAGCATTTGAAGGTATAGCTATATGCGTGCAAGAGTAGGATGGTACACATCACTAGAATTGGTTTCTTTCACCAAGCATTTATGGAGATTGTAAAAACAGTTAATAAACTAATCTTATGTAGTGTAATGGGTTCTCTTTAACTGGAAATAGTTAATCATATACAGGGCTTTCTCTTATTTTTATTTTAGAGGGAATTGAATGGGGTGTCCTATTCAGGTATTGCAACCTTTACACAAATGCATGGTAAAGAACTGAAGGAGTGTGAAGGACTAGGAGGATAAGAAACTCAATCATATTATTGGTTAGCTAGGTTTCTTTGGGGTTCTACATTACCAGTGAAATGGCTTGTTTACAGTACACAGAATGAGAACGTGATGAGGCATTTACTGTTAAACAGCTTATGTAGATTTCTAATTAACATTCTGGTTCATAAAATAAGCCATAATTCCTAAAATCAAGATTCTCTTCCAAGATGTATTTGTAAATAGCATAGGTTCACAATGTAAAGAATTGAAAATCATATTGAATCAATTTAAAGATGTTTTTGTTTTTTGCTTTTTTATTTCATCTGCAGGGTCAATATTGGGATTGGGACACGTGATTGCTTGGCAGGGGATGGAACAAGAGATTAATGATACAGAAACTGAGCTGGCTGAAGCCTCCACAAAATCGCAGTCAACTGAGAATAACAATATGGAAACTGAGAATCCTATTGAAGCATCGACTAAGTTACAATCTGAAATAAACAACAATGGAGATGGAAATCACGTGGATGCATTAACTAAAGGTCAATCATCCAGAAGAAGAACCCCCAAATCATTGAGGGCCAAATCTAAAACCATAGAGAAACCTTCAGCTAACAATTCTCTGAAGTCCAAGAAAGCTAAAAGCAGTCCAAAATCTCAAGGAAGAAACAGAAAGAAGAATAAAGATATCATACAAGGCAAGGGAGAAAGAAACAGAAATGAGCATGGTGAAGCTAATAACCTGAATTCGAGTGAAAAGAATGTTTCTAAGAAAGAGCGCATTGAGAAAGGCCAAGAGATTCGAAAGAACCAAGAAAGATTTGTTGGGTCAAATAAGGGTCAAAAGAACCAAAAGAGTGGAGAAAAGCATGGTGTCTTGGTTGACAAAAGCTCGAGGAATCAAAAAAACAAAGGAAAACTTGATGAGAAAGAAAAGAATGGACGGGATGAGAAGAAGAAAGAAAAGCTTGGTGGTATGATCTTTATGTGCAGTGCAAAAACCAAGCCAGATTGTTTCCTCTATCGTGTCATGGGTGTCACAATGAATAAAAAGGAACTCATATTGGGAGTGAAACCTGGACTTAAGCTTTTCCTCTATGATTTTGATCTGAAACTTATGTATGGTATCTATGAAGCATCCTCTGCTGGTGGAGTAAAATTGGAGCCCAAGGCTTTTGGTGGTTCCTTCCCATTTCAGGTTTTATTTTAATTTATGAGGCAGACTTCTCTTTTGTAGCATTACTGTTTTCTCATCAACTTTACAGGATCTGCATTCTGATGTTAGCGAGCTCCAGGTGCAGTTTGTTGTTCACAAGGACTGTTTTCCAATCACTGAGAGTGTTTTCAAGAAGGCTATAAAGGACAATTATAATGAGAAGAACAAGTTCAAAACAGAACTTACTGTTCGACAGGTAAAATTTGGCCAGCTCATTTGCAAGCTTGGTATGAATTCTTTTCTGTACATGTATTAGAACTGTTTATCTGATTACCCTATATATATAAAAAAAATCATCTACTTTCTCTTAGGTCCTGAAACTCAGTGCACTTTTCCGCCCAGTTATAGGGCCTGTACGCTCGCCACCAATGGTGACTGTTCAGGACAGAGAAGTTTATGCGGGAGCAAGAGACTTGCAGGTCCATTTGGAAAGGGAAGCATTTGCTAGAGGCAATCATGATGCTAGGAGATACTCTATGCTCTCTGATGAAAGGGATGGACATGTTGAATACCAGCAGGCGGGCTCTATGCACAGAGATGAGTTTCCTTGTGATTTATTCATGAGTGAAAAGGAATATAGAACGTATGGCCTTTCAGGAGAGAGAAGAAAGTTGACTCCCTCTCATCATATTCCATCCACTCTAGACCCGTACCAGAGAGACCAGGAAAGAGAGCACCTTCTTAGACAGCCAGACCCTATATACAGAGACACTGTACCTTTGCAAAGAGAAGCCGTTCTGGCTGTTCCTCTCTACTTGAACCAGCCATATAATTCTAGTGGTAGACGTGAATTGCCACCAGCCGTTACTTCGATACCTCCAACTTCTTCTGGCTCTGCTCTTGCTGCTTTGGACCCATACACAAGGGATCCATATTTTACTTACCATCATGGTGCTTCATCTGCAGATGCATATGTGCCACCTCCAAGGAGAGATGAACTTTCTTCAGGTTCCTATTATGTTGATGGTCGTAGAGAGACTTACCTTTTTGAGGCAGATCCCTTGCGTAGGAGGGAAGCTGATCAAGAGGGTAGATTATACTCAACGCATGCTTCTGATGCATTGTCAAATTATAACAAGTTACTCCAGTACCACGGAGCCAAGCCTGAAACTGCACCTCCATCAGTTTCATCTCGGTACTCCTTTGCTGGGCCATCTGTCTACTATCGCTAACCTTGTTTGCAAATATCTGCCATGGAGGTCGAAAATAACGGAGATTGAGTGTGTATGGTCGAAAATAACGGAGGATAGCTCAACCCGTCATATTTTGGTTGGGATGGGAGATTGAGCACATCTGAGAGCACATTCCAGTTTATTTTATTGTACCTTTATTTGGATTTGTTAATCATGTACTTTAGACTTGATTGTTAGTCCAATTATTGGTAATGTTTTCATTAGGGTTTGTCTTAAATTATCTAACTGTATTTATCTATTAAAAAAATTGCATCTTTTCAAGAGACGTCTCTGCCATCTCCTCTGACTTATTCATTTTTCATTCCTTCTTCAATTAGTTTTCCCACATCAGAAATGAGGTTTCTTCATGTTCCTATTATGTTGATGGTCAATGAGAGACTTACCTCTTTGAGGCTGATCCCTTTGTATAAACATAAATTTTTACCGATCAAATTTTATAATGTGTTATTTTATTTTATATAAAAAAAATAAAATAAAACTGAAATATATGACATGAAAAATAAATGAATCTTCGTATATTTCTTGGTCAATAAAAGGTTAACACTTGGGTTGAGATATTCAAGATATCTTGTCATAAATGCAAGATCCCATCAATAAATATCAACCAATAAAATTATATTATGTGGTATTGAAAAAGAATTTGAAAGCTCTATAGATCTCTATAAATAAAGGGCCTTAACCTAGAGAGGAAAAGAAGGGATTCTAGAAGATACAAATTTTTTTCAAAACAAACTTTTCAAGTAAGGAAGTTCTCTCAAAAGTTCTTAAGCCTCCTTGAATCTCTATTAGATCAAGTCTAAATGCCCTATAAGAATTCTTCAACAACACTTTAAAGACAAATTAAAGGTACTCTTCCAAGCATTAAATTACCAAATCTCGGTTCGCAATACACGTCCAAATTCGTGTTTTTACAAAGCACAAATCTTGACTTGATTTCTCAAATAAATCAAGTTATCATACATCAAATTCAAGAAAAGAATAAGAGGATTGTCATATTCTTTTAAAAGAATATACTAGATAGAGATTGTACCCGATCATATATTTATTAAAATTATATATTTGTACATGTGTGTGTTTTTGTTTAATTTATATGCTCAAAATTGTGTCTACACCCTTGCATCATAGGGAAACTGATAAAGTGGATAAATTATACTCAACATACGCTGCTGATGCATTATCAAATTATAACCAGGTGCTCTATAGTATGGACTTCAACTGTGTGCTGGATTACTTGATCATTTACTGCTAAATAATCAGGAAAGTGAGATTGCTTCAGAAGTGATTGTGAACAAGAGTGACCATCATTAAGCTATAGTATCAAGAGAGAACGGGGTGTAAGAGGCTAACCTGTGAACAATCGTGAACATCCATCTGTGACTGCTATTTCTTCCACTGCCTTGCAATTGCATATCTCAAGCTTTTTGAGTTTGTCAAGACTTGCAACCATAGATGGTGATAATACATGTTTTAGTCTACCACAAGCATCGACAATTTAGCTTTTTGAATTTTGAAAGGAAGAAGGCATATCGAGAACAGGACCCCTGCCATAACTTCTCCAGGTTAATTAACGACAGCTTCAGATCCCTTGACTTAGGGAACACATCCTGAAACAAAATGCTTTGTTTCATAAGTGATTTTTTATATTTGAAACGGAATGAAATGATAAATTTGATCATATATTATGCACAATGATGCTTGATATAACGGGTGGTCCTTGACCCGGGTGTGTGCTTGATGCATTGGCTGAAGCCACAGATGTATTGTAATTTGTGTTCTTGACATTCACATCAAGGTTTAGTTCAGACATGGATAAAAATGGAGCAAAGAGCCAGATATATCGAATCAATGACTTGGTGGCGAAAAAGTAAAGCCTAGACAATGATTTTGTTTTCAGATACCTCATTTCTCACAGCAGTTTTGCCTCTTTCTTCCATACCTTGCTTGTGTGGCCTGCTAATTAATCAAGCCAGGGAGCATAAATGGCTCGATGGAATCAATGCAAACAAATTTCTGCTACTTACTGAGTGAAACATCTGAAAACAATAAAAATATTTAGCCTTGAAAATAGTGTGGTAATTCCATTGCCAAATACAAAGTTTCATGAAATGAGGGAGAATACTGCACAACAGACAACGGACCTGCTATCGAACCAAAATCACAGAAATTTTAAAATCTGCTTATCAAGTAGGCTTCTGATCCTATAAGCTGATAATTTATAGGCAAATAGTTTATAGACTAATAATTTATAGGGATAACCACTAAACTTATAACCAATAGGCTTGTAATTAATAGGCAATTATTTTATTTATCAAAAAACATAAAAATATACCAATCAACTTTCTCTTATCAAGGATTTCTCTGGTTGTAATCAAATCAAGAATCACTTCATTAATACAAGTTAATCATGAATTTTAAATTATTTTTTGAATTCAAAATTATTTGTTTACTTATTAAATTTATAATTGGTCTTTGCACATAAATCAAATATAAAATTTTTAACTTGCATTAAAATGGACTGGAATCGCGAGTCTAAAATTATAAAAATAGTTTCAAACTTCGAGTCCAAAGTTAAAATACAACGTTATTGTATTTTTATTTACATAGAACTTAACATCCAATTTTCAAATTCAAAGTGTTTTTAATTAAGACATGACCAAAAAAAACCCTTGAAATAACACTAGACACAAGACACATTTATTGAAGATGATAAAAAATACCTCGACCAATTATTCTTTGGTTGAGAGATTAGACTTAAGACTATTTTATTACATTTCATTTGGTTTTATTATTGGGTTTGATTTATCTACATGTTAATACATTTTATTTAGTGTGTTATTAGTTATTTGACTTGCGTTTTGTCACAGATCGAATAATATTATTTTATAAAAAAAAAATATATAAACTTTTCAAATGTGTTTTTTTATTTTAATTCTAATTGTAAATCAAAAGACCTACGCATATATTTAATTAAATACTTTGAGAGCCATTTGTGTTAATAAATGCAAAAAACAAAATGTTCACTGCTTATTCAACTTGTCTCGTTGTAGATCAATTATTTTTTTTTTCTAATGCAAAAGAGTTAATATGTAGGTGTTATTAACATGTTTTTGACATCGAGTAAGAAATAGAACCGTTAATCAAAAAATCAATACTTACATATAATAAATTGTAGTAAATATCATATATATTAATAAAAACATGTAAGGTGTCAAGCTAATTCTTAACGTAGCATAAGAATAGAATAATGTTAAAATTGCTACAATGAAACACATTTTCCTTAATCTTTGTATAATAGTTTTTTAAAAAAAAATGTAAAGAAAAAAATTACAAAAAAATAAAGATAAAAACAAAAAAATAATATAAGTAAACCAAGTATAGTGATAAATATTTTATGCGTAAAAAAATAAAATTCAATATATTTTATAAAAAAAAGTGTAAAGAAAAATAAAATATAAAAAATATAAAAAAAATTGAATATAAAAAAAATGGTGATAAATAAACCAAATATAAAATGAAAAAAATAACAAGTATAAAAAAAATATAAGAAAAACTTGTTTTCTAAAAAAACCAAAAAATTACAATTTTACCACAAAAAATTTAACAATTTTTTTTTACAATTATAATATTTTTACATGAAAACACCATTTCTTTATAGTAATTGTAAATCGATGTTTGGGTAGAGTTTAGCTATTTATATGTATTGTATTTTACATTACATACAGTTTTGAAGATGAATTATGAAGATCATTGATTTCTCCTCCTCCCTCTCCTCTTCTCCTGCTCCTCTCATCTTCTTCTCCCTCCTTTCTTCCTTTCTCTCCGTTTCTTTCTTCAAATCTTCTTGTCCCGTATCATCCTTGGTTCAGTAGCCCCATCAGTTGCATTTGCCTTTTGTTCTCCCAGAAGATCTACCGCACCTGGTAAATCATTTGTGACAATTTCTTCAATCTTGGGACAGCCTTTTACTTCCAACTCTAGGAGCTGCACAGGGATCGAACCCATCGGTGGAGCAAGCATGTATCTCAAGCTTTTACGATGATGAACTTTCAGCAATTTGAGCTTTCTAAAATAGTTAAATACAAGCAAAATTAGATGCCTAGTTACTTATTTCATGGTTTACAGAAATTGGAATGATTGATCGGTACTTACCGTTTGTGTAGACAACTGTTGTATTGTGGTGTTAAGATTTCCAACCCAGGATCCTTTCTTGTCCTCTTCAGTCAATTTAACTCTCCGCAGCTTGGGAGTGCTCAGTGCTCCGTTGGAGAAAAACTTCATCCCAGGACATTGTTCGACAGTTACTTCCACCAGAGATGGGAAATCAAAGCTGTGTTTTTCTGAGCAAAAGCTAGTTAGGCTTGGTAAACGATGAAGCTCTAATATTTCTAATTTGCTGAAGATAATCTCATCTTTTATTCCCTCTTCCTCGTTTGCTACTATTTCGGTAACCATACTGCAGCCAGCTACTTTCATTCTTGTGAGTTGCGCCAGACTTTTAGCTGTTATGGATGTCACTAATTTTACTAATCTTTTGCAATTCCACACATCCAAATTTGTTAGATTTTGGAAAGAAGCACGGAATGGAGCTAAATAAATCAAACTGCCGCAATTCTGTACCACTAGAGTTTCAAGAGTCTGCAGAGCTTGGTCCAGTTGGGAATTGCTCTTCCATAAATGCTCTAGGCAAGGAAGAGTATCCAACTCCAAGTGTCGTATCGGTGAAAGAACTCTTGCATGCTTCTCCATAGCATCAAGTCTAGATGGGAGGAACTCTTTGAACTCACTACATCCCACAATAAGTTTTTCCAATTTAGGGAACCTTGGAAGGAGATCAATTGGAAAAGTTGCATGTGCATCATGAAAGCAATTCAGATTGAGAACTTTGAGTTTGTAATAGAAGTCTTGAGGGCACAGGCTTTTCAATAATGCCGATGCATCCTTGCTTTCCAAATATAAATCCTCCAAGTTGGGGAAGATCTGAAAACCAATAAAAAGAGAGCATGCTTGACTTGACGTTTTCTTAACAAGTTTATAGGCTGTGCATAGAAAGATCAACTGAACACTTGACTAAATGAATTGTGCCACGTGAGCTCTAGCTTCAGTTTTGTAATGTTATGAATGCAAAAGCTTTGTCAATCTTTCAGTAAGAATTCTCTTTCTGCAGAGGGGCTGTGGCTTTTAGATTGAACACATCATACAACATATGTATCCCTCAAAAGAAGTCATCAGGCTTCATTAATTCACCAAATATTGGGATTTCAACCAAATTCACCTTGCTTGAATGGAAACATAATTAATCATAACTGTAAGATACAAATATAAACCAGGCCCAAGTTAACCTAAATATACAAGAAAAAGCTACAAGAGAATTGTTTTTCTCTCTTCTAGTTCTTGTAGCTGTGTCGTGACCAACCCCTCATCAAATCAAGAATTTCAGTTTTTGATCTTGAATTTTTGAATTCAAGAAAAGTAGAGGTAACAAATAAGTGATTTCCTTTCATGTTACTTTTGATAGTGGTTTTGTTACTTTTGATCATGGTTTGTTTATAAAAAGATTAAAGAAGAGATTAAGGGTTATAAAGATTTAAAGTTTATGTTGATAAGATTGATTCGTGATTATTATGGATTTAAAGTTAAGTGGTTAATTTTAAATATGTTGTTAGAAATAAGAATTTGTTATGGGTTAAGAAATTTATTTAAATTTTACCGGAAAATCTAGTCAGAATGGTCTTGAGGTTGAAGATGATGAAATTTTATTTTGATCCTTTATCAATGAAAATTACAGTTTAGTCCCTAAACTTTAGAAAATAATAATTTGACCTCTGAAATGTATTTTGAAATTCTGGATAGTATTCTTGTGAGGTTAAGGATAATGAACCTCTTTTTGATAATTGATTTGTGTAATTTTTAGTTTAGTCCTTATATTTTGGAGATTTATAATTTAGTCTCTAAACTTTGAAAAAATTATAGTTTGGTTCCTAGAACGTAAATTGAGATTATAAACAGAATTTAGTATGGGTTATGGATGAAATTTCAGTATGGTTATGTATTTTTGACAATTACAGTTTAGTCATCCAATTCTGGTAAAATTTTGTTTTGGTCCCTATTTTTAGAAAAATTATCGTTTTAGTCCCTAAAATTAGGGGACTAAACCCGGTTTCTTTTATGAATTGGAATCTTGTATTTGGATTGTTTTTTAGTATATTTAGTATATTTGATATAAGTACTTCTAATGATCCTTAATAAGATTTTTGGATCTTCATCTGACATTCCTTTTAGTTTTGTATTTTATGGGTAAGTTGGATAATCTTTAATATGTGCATAATATTATATATACCTAACTAGTAAGAGAGGCATTAACCTGTGGTGACTGATCCTCCCACAATGATCATTTTCGGGTATCATTTGGTCACTAACATGTATTCCATTACTTTATAATAATATGTTTAGTGTGTGTGTGTGTCATGATAAATCATCTTGCAAACTATTAATATCTAAGATGTATATTAAATATTATTTCTTCACTGAGTTGATTGAACTTACCTCTCATTTTTAATATTATTTCAAGTTTTTATTTTTTGTTAGCAGGTAAACTTTGTTAAGTGTCATTGTTTCTTCAAGAATTATTTTGTGAGGCTTTCCTTTTAGTTTTTAACTTGATATCTTAGATGCTCCACTATTATATTATTTAATTAAGTTTGAATTTTGATAATATAATAAGTATTATAGATTATTGTTTTTATTTTAATTATCAATGAGAAGTTTTGAACTATCATTTGATTTTATTAATTTTGAATAATATAATATTTTAAAAAATTATAAAATATATTTTTTAATAACTTATTCTTTTAATATATTCTTTTTAAAATTTATCTTTACGACACTGCACATGCATTACTGGTCATGAAATAGGATTCGAGTCGTGATAATAACAGTCTAATAAAAATTATGAACTAGGATTCGAGTCGTGATAGTAACGGTCTAATGAAAGTTTATGTGAAAATTATAAAGATGTGGAGCGTGTACGTGCTTGGAATAGAGTTGAAGATCATACCTTTCTAAATGAGAGAAGTGGCTGCTGACCTTCGATGTCCATGTGGTCCTCCCTGCATGGTTCGTGAGAGCGCTTGATTTCTGAAGGAAATATTTCAATTTTCTTACAGTGATACACCCAAAACTTTTTCAACCTCGGCCATTCTGATGTATGTATTCCTGGATAGAATCTCTTTAGTTCTGGTACTTCCACAAGATGCAGATAGGTAACTTTAGGAAACAAAAACTCAGGACCTTCTTCTAGTCCTTCATCCCTTGCAACAATCTCCTCCACTCCACAATTTACTATCAGAAGCTCTTCAAGTTGTAGAAGGTTTAGGGCTACAGAGGCAGGGAAGAGACTTCTTAGACCAAGACATCCCTGGACATGCACGGTACATAGGTTATGGAAGGAAAGAATTCCTTGTGGATCCCTATTCCAAACATGCTTCAGATGTGGAAGATTCGTTAGACGCACAACTCTCAATTGAGAGGCTGTAACAGCAAGTCTTTGTTCCACATTTATGAGCTCTTGGAGATCAAAAATCTCTTCTACTGAGTCACAAGCACTTATAGTCAGATTCTCTAGATTATGGAATCTTCTCAGCATACTGGAAGGGAAAATATTCAGTAAATTCTTTACAAGAACAACATGCAGTGTCTTCAGTTTGCAAAAGGAATCAGAATGGAGTTCACTGTGCCATATCACCTTCAAATTATCCATTTCGGCAATTAGAAATTCCTCCAAGTCAGGGAATGCAACCTGCAGTAACAATTCCATTCTGTTAATAGATTGCCAACGCCCATAACAAACTATAACCTTTGGTTAAAACATAGAAACAAAATACAAGTGTGAGGCAAGCTCACAAATTAAGCCTGCTTTTGAAATAAAATCACCTTGTCATCGAAGAGAGCTGATTTTGTGATGTCAGGTTTGCTCATGGCAGGGACATCTGCACTTGATGGGATGGAAATAAATTCCTTCAGTTCAGGGCAATTCCCTACCGTCAGCACTTTCAGGGAGTGGCATTCAAGCAAGTTACTGGTGCAGAATCTTGTGAGTTTTGGTAGACGAATGAGCGATAGGATGACTAGTTTAGGGAATAGCATCTTGCTCATCATTTTACCTTCTCCGATATCTTCTGGAACAACTATTTCCTCCATGGACTTGCAATTACATATTTCAAGCTTTTTGAGTTGAGCAAGACTTTCGACCATAGAAGATGTCAATAAATAGTTTAAATTACTACAATTCTCCACAGCAATGCTTGCTAAGTTTTTAACACAGGGAGACTGCACAGAAGGTTGGTCACGCCATATCTTTTCCACTTTGATGGAGGAGAGCTTCAGGTCCTCCAAATTGGGGAATAAAATCTGCATGCAAATATTTTGTTTTATTAGGTTCTTTTTATTTTTCAGAGAGATAAAAAAATAAAATCAAAGCCCTTAATTTGTCTGCTCATGAGAAGCGGTTTTTGTTTTTTGAGGTTAAAAGGACAAATAATAGCTTGTTAAAAGAAAGCAAACCAGACCTTTGTATTGAAAAGTGACATGGAAGTCCCAAGCTCATTCCCCGCAACAATTTCTTTCGACCTCACATCACCTGCTAATAATAGCTTCTGCCTTCTCTGTGAGGCAGAAGATTCCTCGACATTGGAGTGAAAGCTTGTGAACTGAGGCAGACATTGCAGTGTCAGTCTACGTAATTGAGTGAACTCTATTGGTTCACCGTCAGCAGCATCATTCTCACTGTCCTCAGCAACAACCCCTTCCATGATCTTGCAATCAATTATTGTGATTTCTTCAATTCGCACTAGTCTTCTTGCCATGGAGACTGAAAATAAATTCTTCAACCTATGACAACTTTCTACCTTCAAAATTCTCAAGTTTCCAAGCGACTCTGCCATAAGTTGGCCATGGCAGATCTTCTCCAAGTTATCCAAATTTTCAAGAAGCAGTGAGTCCAAGTTCAGAAAAGCAGTACGAGGACCCATCCTAATCGAGTTGATGACATATTGAATTCCAGGACAATTTTGGACGTGAAGATGCTTCAGCTGAGGGAAACCTTCCCCGTCCAAGTCATAGAGGGTACTCTTAACACCATTCAGTTGTAGAAGGTTTGGGGCTATAGAGGCAGGGATGAGACTTCTTAGACCAGGACATCCCCGGACATGCACAGTACATAGGTTATCTAAGGAAAGAATTCCTTGTGGATCCCTATTCCAAACATGCTTCAGAAGTGGAAGATTCCACAGACGCACAACTCTCAATTGAGTGGCTGTAACAGCAAGTCTTTGTTCCACATTTATGAGCACTTGGAGATCAAAAATCTCTTCTACTGAATCACAATCATTTATAATCAGATTCTCTAGATTATGGAATCTTCCCAGCATACTGGAAGGGAAAATATTCAGTAAATTCTTTCCATGCCCAACATGCAGTATCTTCAGTTTGCAAAAGGAATCAGAATGGAGTTCATTGTGCCATATCACCTTCAAACTATCCATTTCGAAACTTAGAAATACCTCCAATTCAGGGAATGCAACCTGCAGTAACAATTCCATTCTGTTAATAGATTGCCAACGCCCATAACAAAATATCACCTTTGGGGTAAAACATAGAAACAAAATACACGTGTGAGGCAAGCTCACAAATTAAGCCTGCTTTTGAAATAAAATCACCTTGTCATCGAAGAGAGCTGATTTTGTGTTGTCAGGTTTGCTCATGGCAGGGATATCTGCACTTAATGGGATGGAAATAAATTCCTTCAGTTCAGGGCATTTCGCTAACGTCAACACTTTCAGGGAGTGGCATTCAAGCAAGTTACTGGTGCAGAATCTCGTGAGTTTTGGCAGATCAGTGAGCTCTAGGATGAGTAGTTTAGGGAATAGCATTTTGCCTTCTCCGATTCCTTCTGGAACAACTATTTCTTCCATGGACTTGCAATTACATATTTCAAGCCTTACGAGTTGAGCAAGACTTCCGACCATAGAAGATGTCAATAAATAGTTTAAATTACTACAATTCTCCACAACAATGCTTGCTAAGTTTTTAACACAGGGATGCTGCACAGCAGGTTGGTCGTGCCATATCTGTTCCACTTTGATGGAGGAGAGCTTCAGGTCCTCCAAATTGGGGAATAAAATCTGCATGCACATATTTTGTTTTATTAAGTTCTTTTTATTTTTCAGCGAGATAAAAAAAATAAATCAAAGCCCTCTTAATTTGTCTACTCATGAGAACGGGTTTTTGTTTTTTGAGGTTAAAAGCACAAATAATAGCTTGTTAAAAGAAAGCAAACCAGACCTTTGTATTGAAAAGTGACATGGAAGTCCCTAGCTCAATCCCCGCAACAATTTCTTTTGACCTCGCTTCACTTGCTAATAGCTTCTGCCTTCTCTGCGAGTCAGAAGATTCCTCGACATTGGAGTGAAAGCTTGTGAACTGAGGCAGACATTGCAGTGTCAGTCTACGTAATTGAGTGAACTCTATTATTGGTTCACCGTCAGCAGCATCATTCTCACATTCCTCAGCAACAACCTCTTCCATGATCTTGCAATCAATTATTGTGATTTCTTCAAGGCGCACAAGTCTTCTTGCCATGGAGACTGAAAATAAATTCTTCAACCTATGACAACTTTCTACCTTCAAAATTCTCAAGTTTCCAAGCGACTCTGCCATAAGTTGGCCATGGCAGATCTTCTCCAAGTTATCCAAATTTTCAAGAAGCAGTGAGTCCAAGTTCAGAAAAGCAGTACGAGGACCCATCCTGATCGAGTTGATGATATATTGAACTCCGGCACAGTTTTGGACGTGAAGATGCCTCAGCTGACGGAAACCTTCCCCGTCCAAGTCATTGAGGATACTCTTAACACCATTCAGTTCTTGCAAATGAAGTTCTTCAGTGATCTTCAGCAGCGTGTTCACCCCCTCCTCCAACTGAATAACAGTATTGAGCTTGAGTTTCAAAGTTCTTGAGGTTGCATCCTTAACAGACCAGTCCCACCCATCTCCAATAAATATTCTGAACCTTTCCAACTTTTGAAAGCTCGAAAACAAGTCCTTGGGCATATTATCTGCATCTGTAATTTGCATGTCTAAGGTACTTAAGTTTGACAGAAGCTTCAATTCTGACAGGCAAGCATTGTTTCTTTGACTGCTTGATCCTTCAGTCTCCCATTTCACGAAGCTGTTTCCCATATATAAATCTTCTAGCCGGGTCAAGGAAGAAAGGGCATTTGGTGATATTACTTCAAGCCTTTCACAATTGCTCAAATCTAGAAGTAGCAGACGAGTCAATTTTCCTATTTCTCTTGGCAAACGAACAATATTAGAACTCATTAAGCTGAGAACTTTCAACTTGTTTAGCTCTCCAATTATAGATATATCTTCCAAAACACAATGATCCAAACACAGCGTTTGAAGGTTCTCAAGAAATTGAAGTGACGAAGGCAGTGGTGAAAGATTAACTTCTGTAAGATCCAAGATTTTGAGCTCCTTCATTTCTCTGAAAAAGCTGTCTGGTATTTGCAGTGAGGGATCCTTATTCAGCAGTAGAAACGAATTGAGATTTGGACATTCTAATATTGCAGGAAGATCAGGAATTTTCCGGAAAGGCAAAGAGATTGCAGTGTACTGTTGAAGCACATCATTGGCTGGCCATTCTTTGAATTCATCTGCCACGGTAAGCACATGGTGGTCCCTTAATGCAACAGAGATGGCAAAACTATGAACAACATCATGCATTTTCACGCTTCCATCCTTGTCACCTTCTAGCAACAAACAAGAGGCTTTAAGCTCATCCACCAATGTAAGCAGACTGTTTCTTGTTTCTTCCAATGTGGAACATCCCTTAAACAAATCCAAGCCTATACCATACCTTAACAAGTCTGAGATTAAAATATTATTAGATCGTAACTGCCCACAAAGCAAGAACAATGACTTGATTTCATCACCTCTCAAACTTTTGTAACTCAGTTCTAGACCCAAGTAAACCTGATCATCGATATCATCTTTATCAAACCTTGTTAGCTGTTTCAAGGCTTTCTTCCAAGCATATAAATCTTTGTTTTTCAGTGCCCTAGCAACTGTAGCAAGTAAAATCGGCAAACCTGCACATCTTCTGGCTACTTCAGCAGCAACAAGTCGTACACTATGCTTTTTAACAGCAACACCCACCATCTTTTCGAACAAATTCCACGCTTCACTTGCAGGCAAAACTTGAATCGGGAAATTTCTGTTTGAGCCCATCTCGCGAGACAGTACATATTCATTTCTTGAAGACATGAGTATCTTGCATCCTTCATGATCGCTCCCTGAAGGGATTCCAACATCCTCCAATTTAAGTTCTTTCCAAATATCATCAAGAATTACAAGTACTCTAGTCACTTTCTTCAATCTCTCGTATAGTTGACTTGCCCTTCCTTTATCAGTCTCTGCATCCAATTTGAGTCCCAGCCCATCTGCTATTTCACCTTGAATTCTTCTGATGTCTGGAGTATGTGACACAACTGCCAGAACCTCCTTATCAAACAGCCTACCCTCCTTGACTTGTTCAGCAACCTTCTTCACAAGTGTGGTCTTCCCCACACCAGGCATCCCATATACCCCAACCATGTTCACGCCACCATCCTTCAATGCATCCACAATAGCATTTAATACAGAATCTCTTGATTCAAAGGCCTCATAATCCTTCACAGGCCCTATACCCGATGGAGCAGCACGGTAAGAAACTCTATCAAATCTCCCTTTTTCCTGGAGATCAACAACAACCGTCAACTCCTTCTTCGCTGCTTTACCCAACCGATAACGTATCTTTAGATCAGGACACAAACCCATGAAGCACTTCTTACTTGATTCATCTGCAACACCACCACCTCCCCCTTCAATGACCCCATCAACACTTCCCAGCCAGTTCAGAACTTCAACTTCAATCTCTTCCCCATTCGTTCTAGCCTCCTCTATAGAATGATTCACCCTTGTTCTTGCATCTGTCAGCTTCTCAACTTCATTTTTTAAGTTCTGAATATTGGTATTACAATTAAGTACATAACCAATCTGTCTCTTAATGGGAACAACTAACAGCTCAGCAACTTTGGCTACAATAGAAATCACAATTTCCATGTCCAATGAAACTTAACTCTTCTTCTTGTCTGGAATCAAGCAATCAAGGAACTGCAATGAACAAATTAAATCAAAATGAAACTTTTCAAATCTTCAGGAACTAAATCAGAAATGAACAGCAAAAGGATTTCTTTGTTGCAAGTCAACTAACATTAATAAAGCAAAAACAACACAAATAATAAACTACAGCGAAGCAGAGGCTTTTCAAAAGCATAAGGTAACGAAGAAAGAAAGAAAGAAGCTGTCACGATCCGAATCCCGGATCCATGACCGGCAACACAGGAGCTGTGTTGAAAGGACACCCCACCTACGCTAAGCCTCAAAACAGACATATCAAAAGAACAATTTATTTAAAAATACACAGCATTTCATAATCTTCAAAAATATTATATTATTCAAAACTAATAAAACCAAAAGATAGTTTAAAACTCCTCATCAATAATTAAAACAAAAACAATAATCCATAATACTCATTACATTGTCAAAATCCAAACTTAATTAAAACAAGGTAACAGTGAAGCGTCTAAGACATCGAATCAAAACTAAAAGGAAAACCTTGCAAAACAAGCAAGGCATACCGACCAAAACTGAAGAAGCATGAACACTCTACAAAGTCCAACTGCTATCAGAAACTAAGAACCTGAAATAATATTAAGAATGAGGGATGAGTTCAACCAATTCAGTAAGGGAATAATATTTAATATATATTTTACATATTAATAGTTTGCAAGATGATTTATCTTGATATACATATACATATACATATACATACTAAACATATTATCATAATGTAGTGTAATACATGTCAGAGATCACATGACACCCGAAGGTGACCACTGTGGGATGATCAGTCGTCACAGGCTGATGTCTCTCTCACCAGCTAGGTGTACAGAATACTATATGCACATAGGCTAACTACTCTCTGTTAGCATGGAGTCACTGGCAAGTCCTATATCAAGGCATAATAGATATTCATAGAATTATCAAAGAAACGTATATCATATCAAATAGAATTTAGTTCGATGGATTGCGAGTGCAAATTCAAGAATAAATGAGTACTCGAAAAATAAAGCAACATATATAAATATTCAAGAAATTAACTAGTTGTACTCATTGTATAATCAAAATACATATTTATTTATATTATATGCATATCAAAGATTATCCCACTCACCCGGAAGAATATAGATTAAAAGGAATATCAGATGAAAGACCCGAAAAACCTATTGATGATCGTTAGGAGAACCTATAGTAAATATACAAAATATAATCAAAAGAAACTCAAAGCAACACAAACAAAAGATTCCAATGCATAAAAGAAAACTAGGTTTAGTCTCCTAGGTTTAGGGACTAAAACGACAATTATCCAAAACAGGGACCAAAATGTAATTTTACCAAAACCGGACCAAACTGTAAATACATAACCATACTGAAATTTCACCCATAAACCATCCTTAATTCTGTCTAGAACGAACCAGGGACCGAACTGTAATTTTTATAAAGTTTAGGGACTAAAATGTAAATTCCTAAAATTGAGGGACCAAACTGAAAATATTCCAAATCAATTATCAAACTGAGATTCATCATCCTAAACCTCATAATAACACTGTCCAGAATCTTAAAATACATTTAGGGGTCAAATTGTAATTTTTCCAAAGTTTAGGGACTAAACTGAAATTTTTATAAATCAAGGACCAAAATAAAATTTGGTCATCTTCAACCTCAAGACTATTCTGTCCAGATTTTCCAGCAAGGTAAAAATGAATTTCTTAACCCATAAAAATTAATTTAAACAAATCAACTCACAAATCCTTATTTCTAACAACATACTAATTAATCACCTAACATTAAACCCTTAATAATCATAAATCAATCTTAACAACATAAACTTCTAATCCTTATAAACCCTAATCTCTCTCTCTCTAATCCTTCCATAAACAAATCATAATTAAAAGTAACATGAGAGAGAATCATTTGCTACTTCCACTTTTCTTAAACCCAAAACTCAAGATCAAAAACTGAAATCCTTGGTTTGATGAGGAGAGGGTCACAGCGGCCTCAAGACTTAAAATAGAGAATAGTAATTCTCTTGCAACTTTTCCTTATATACCTAGGTTAACTTAGGTTGGGTTTGGGCTAACTTGGGCTTGGGTTTGACCCAAAATTTTTGGTCTTACAACATTTCCCCCGTTAAACAAAATTCATCCTCGAATTTAAAATTTAAGAATAAAAGTCTTTTTATCATGATCGAACAATTTATTCATAAATTATCTCAAAAATTTCATTTCTTAAACTATCATTTAAAGTCCCCTTCAAAAATCAATAAATACCACCATGTTTTTGTTGCGCACTCTAATGCATCCAATAAAATATCTTATGCATAACTTTTCTTAATTCATATCCCTTAAAATCATACAACAACCCTCCAATTTCTCTTAGATCAAAAATTCTAAAACAACTTATCTCAAATCATATCTCTTCCTAAATGAAAACACATCCTCAAAATTTTTTATTTTATTCTTTGTTTTTGTATTTGAAGCATCACGTAAAAGAAGCCAAACTTATAGTTGGGGAACGTCATAAAGTAACAAAGTCTAATGAACAAACAACAATTATAAGCTTAAACTTTCAAGAGGTATTAATCATGGAGGAGATGTCGCTTGCAAAAGCAATAAGCGATGAAGATGATAAGATGTATGTAGTTCTCTCAACCACCATAACAACTAAAGAGTCAGATAAAATGATAAAGACTATAAAGGAGGAACATAGTTGTTGTGACAAGATCAAAGCAACAATTATAGTAAAGATAACAAAAACCAGCTTGGAAGAAGCTTAGCTGGATGAAAAGTTGTTATAGGGTTTCTAATATTACCTCAAATGATAGTGTTTCTCTTGAAATTGAAGCAAAAACATGTTCAACTACAAAAAAAAATAAAAAATAACATGGAATTGGGTTTGGGCTAACTTGGGCTTGGGTTTGACCCAAAATTTTGGGTCTTCCAAAAGCAATCAAGATCAAAAGCAAATTAACATCAAAGGGTCTCTGGAATCAAGTGATAAAAATAGAAAAAAGAAAAAGTCCTTAAGCAACCATACCTCTTGGTTTTAGCTAATCAACTGAGCAGTGACTTCAGACCAGTGAGCAGAGGTGCAACTATTACTGCAGATTATAAACAGCCGAGGTTTAATAAAGCAAAAACAACACAACTAATAAACAAGCAGCAAAACAGAGGCTTTTCAAAAGTATAAAGTAACAAACAAAGAAAGAAAGCAATCAAGATGAATAGCAAATTAACATCAAGGGGTCTCTGGAATCAAGTGATGAAAATAGAAAAAAGGAAAAGTCCTTAAGCAACCATACCTCTTGGTTTCAGCTAATCAACAGAGCAGTGACTTCAGACCAGTGAGCAGAGGTGCAAATATTACTGCAGATTATAAACAGCTGAGGTTTATCAGCAGTGAGAAAGCAAGGGAATGGATTAGAGCAACAGTGGATGGCTTAATGATTATTCTCTGTATAGTTGAAAGAGTGCATCTTTCCTTCATAAAAAGAGTGGGAAAAAAAAGAAAAAGAACAACTTGACTTACTACAGAATCTAGGGACCCACGTTGGAGAACTAACCGATTGAACTCTGCCGAATCAGCAAGCGCACAACATCCATAAACAGTGAGGAACAACTTGGCTTGCTGCATTGCTACAGAAACCAGGGGCACACTTTGGAGAACTAACCAATTGAACGCTGCCAAGTCCTTGATTATGGAGAAAAATGAAATCTTTGATAATTTTTGAAAAATCTGTATTTTATAATTAAAAGAAATTATTAATTAAATATAAAAAAATATCCCAACTAATTAAATTGAAAATATTAATCTAAAAAAATAAGAAAGCAACAAGAAAAATTGAAAAAAAAAACTGAAATAATACTTAATTTAAATCTAAAAATGAAAAAAAGCTAGCAAGCTAATTAGTTTTTAATAATAAAGCTCTTTCAATCTAGTAATCAGATGAAAAAAAAATTATATCTTTTTTATTATACTGAATGTGAAATTTTTCTTGACTGATCAGAACTGGGAAAAAGTAGCATTGGTGGATTATATTAAGTAGGGAGAGGCATGGATTGATTAGCAGACAAAAGATCTAAATAATACTGCTGTAGAACTTCATAGGTTGATTAGCTAACATTAATAAAGCAAAAACAACACAAATAATAAACAAGCAGCAAAGCAGAGGCTTTTCAAAAGCATAATGTAACAAAGGAAGAAAGAAAGCAATCAAGATGAAAAGCATAAATAATAAACAGCTTTTCAAAAGCATAAAGTAACAAAGAAAGAAAGAAAGCAATCAAAATGAACAGCAAATTAACATCAAGGGGTCTCTGGAATCAAGTGATAAAAGAAGAAAAAAGCAAAAGTCTTTAAGCAAGCTTAGCTCTTGTTTTCAGCTAATCAACAAAGCAGTGACTTCAAACCAGTGAGCAAAGGTGCAAATATTACTGCAGATTATAAACAGCTGAGGTTTATCAGCAGTGAGAAAGCAAGGGAATGGATGAGAGCAACAGTGGATGGCTTAATGATTATTCTCTGTATAGTTGAAAGAGTGCATCTTTCCTTCATAAAACGAGTAAATGGAGATGCAGGGGATCGAACACTGTACCTCTCGCATGCAAAGCAGCGCTCTACCATTTGAGCTACAATTAGATCAGTTAGTGTTACATATTGGTTTCTATTCATTCCTGGATCTGATCTAGTAATAACAATGGAGGTCCATCGGCCCCAGCCTTAATTTTTATACCAATTTGCATTTATAATTTTCAATCGTTTATATCTATTTTTATTAGAGGTTCAGGTGATATTTTTCATGATCACTTTACATTAAGTAAAGTATATAGGCTACGTGAGAAACAGAATATTTTCATTAGAGGTTTGGTTTTCTTTGCTCATCATTCAATTCTTCAAATAAAAAAGTCAAAATAAATTGGAAAAGAATGTGAAATAGACGAGAAGAATCTATTTATAAATTTATTTAAGAACATAAGGATTAAATATATAGTTTTTTAAACTAAGAATATTCATGCATGACTTGGTCATTTACTGCTAAATAGTTAGGAAAGTGAGATTGCTTCAGAAGTGATTGTGAACAAGAGTGGCCATCATTAAGCTATAGTATCAAGAGAGAACGGGGTGTAAGAGGCTAACCTGTGAACAATCGTGAACATCCATCTGGGACTGCTATTTCTTCCACTGCCTTGCAATTGCATATCTCAAGGCTTTTGAGTTTCTCAAGTCTTGCAACCATAGATGGTGAAAATACATGTTTTAGTCTACCACAAGCATCGACAATTAAGCTTGTTGAATTTTGAAAGGAAGAAGGCATATCGAGAACAGGGCCCCTGCCATAACTTCTCCAGGTTAATTAACGACAGCTTCAGATCCTTAACTTAGGGAACACATCCTGAAACAAAATGCTTCGTTTCATAAGTGATTTTTTTTTATTTGAAACGGAATGAAATGATAAATTAACAGGGCTGATCATATATTATGCACAGGCAAGCAAGGATAACAAAGAGCATTGGCTGAAGCCCCTTGACCCGGGTGCGTGCTTGATGCATTGGCTGAAGCCACAGATGTATTGTAATTTGTGTTCTGGACTTTCACATCAAGGGTTAGTTCAGACATGGATAAAAATGGAGCAAAGAGCCAGATATATCGAATCAATGACTTGGCGAAAAAGTAAAACCTAGACCATTAATTCCACGCAATGATTTTGTTTTCAGATACCTCATTTCTCACGGCAGTTTTGCCTCTTTCTGCCCATGCCTTGCTTGCATGGCCTTCTAATTAATCAAGCCAGGGAGCATAAATGGTTCGATGGAATCAATGCAAACAAATTTCTGCTACTTACTGAGTGAAATATCTGAAAACAATAAAAATATTTAGCCTTGAAAATAGTGTGGTAATTCCATTGCCAAATACAAAGCTGTCATGAAATGAAGGAGAAGACAGCACAACAGACAACGGACCTGCAATTGAACCAAAATCACAGAAATTTTATAATCTGCTTTATCAAGTAGGCTTGTAATCCTGTAAGATGATAATTTATAGGCAAATAATTTATAGACTGATAATTTATAAAGTATAACAACTAAACTCATAATCATTAGGCTTATAATCAATAGGTAATTATTTCATTTATTAAAAAATACAAAAATATATCAATCCATGTTCTATTATCAGGGATTTCTTGTATATGGTTGTAATCAAATCAAGAATCACTCCATTGATATAAGTTCCTTAATCTTGAATTTTAAGTTATTTTTTGAATCCAAAACATTAAATTATTTGATTACTTATTAAATTTATAATTGGTGTTTGCATATAATTAAATCAAGTGTAAATTTTTTAACTTGCATTAAAATTGACTGGAACCGGGAGTCTAAAATTGTAAAAATAGTCTAGAGTCCGAGTCCAAAACAAAGTTATTGTATTTTTATTTACATCTGACTTAGCATTCAGTTTTCAAATTCAAAGCATTTTTAATTAAGATGTGCATAAAAAAACCTCGAAACAACACCAGACACAAGACACATTTCACACATGCATTATTTAAGATGATGAAAAATAGCTCAACCAAGCATTCTTTGGTTGGGAGATTAGACTTAAGACTATTTTATTAGGTTTCATTTGATTTTATTATTGGGTTTGATTTATCTTCATATTAATACATTTTATTTAGTGAGTTATTAGTTATTTGACTCGTGTTTTGCCGCATCGAATAATTGTTTTTGCAAATAAAATATTCAAGTTTTTCAAATGTATTTTTTATTTAAATTCTAATTATAAATTAAAAGACCTATACATGCATTTAATTAAATACTTAGAGAATCATTTGTGTTAATAAATAAAAAAAAATAAAATGTCTACACGTCTATTCAACTTGTTTTGTTGTAGGTTGTTAAAGAATAATATAAATCATATCCTGGAACCTCACCTAATAGCTTAAGTTATTGGATTGAGATGGTTTTTTAACATGCTATCAGAGCCTACCAATTGTTTGATGAATTGCCCACTTATTTTTATCTCAAATTCAGAAATCCAAGATGACATCAACCCGAGTTAAGGTATTCATCAGCCTCCAATCACGACTGAGCTCACATTTTCTCTCAAGAGTAAATAGCTTTTGCTCGAAGGCTTCCACAACTATTGACAAGGCAAACGAAACGACCGAACAAGCATCGCTTCAAGAGAGGTTAACCAGCTACTCTAGCAAGATTCATCTTTCTCCGTTACTCGGTGATAGCAGGCCTCATTTGGATGGTTATAATATTGAGCTCGTGGACGATGACGCCTGGCAGGTATCATCGAGTTTAGTTCATGCATGGCGAGGATTGGATAGGGAAAAGGAAGCGAAGTCAGTGACTGAGGCATTCGGTGAGCAGTTTGATGATGTAAAATCTTTGCAGGGTAACCCTGATTTTGATGAGATTGATAATATGAGAATTCGAGGTAATCTCTTTTACAAGCTTGATCGGGACTCCAAAGAGTTTGAAGAGTACAGTTTCGACTTCCACAGGAAGAATTCTTGGAGGAGGAAAGATGATCCTAAGGGAAATGAAAAGAAAGAATCTTCAAAGAAGAATGAAAGTAGTAAAGAAAGCAGAAGGAAGGAAAACTCAAGCTGTAATTCAGCTTTTGATGTTGAAAAACTTCCAAGAATAGCAAAGGATCCGAAGGTTTATACTTTGCTTAGTAACATGGATAGTTCTCGCGGTGCCGAGAAAAAGAAGATCGGCACTCCGACTTTCAATCAGCTTACAGGTCCTTATCATGAGCCATTTTGCCTAGACATTTACATATCAAAAGCCTCCGTCCGCGCTTGTGTTATACACCGGGTAACTAGTATGGTGGTGGCCGTGGCACATTCGATATCTAAGGATTTTAAATTCGACCTGGCTTCAACCAAGAATGCAGCTGCTTGTGCTGCTGTTGGAGGGATTTTAGCTCAGAGAGCATTAGCAGATGACATTCATGATGTGGTCTACACGCCAAGAAAGGGGGAGAGATTGGAGGGAAAGCTTCAGATTGTGCTGCAGGCTATTATCGACAATGGCATTAATGTGAAGGTGAAGCTTAAGCAAAGGAAGCCCTCGAAGGCTAGGTTCCCATCCACTGGTTTGAAGCTTGATGCAGGGTTGGCTGTTCAATGAGTTCCTTTTATCATCTACAAGCCTTACATTATGGCATTGCTTACATTTGTTGCGAACAGCTTCTCTTTCAAGTAGTGCCAGACAACTCTGCTTTTAGAAAGATAATTGAGTAATGAAGTGCGCTTCATTTCCCTCCTTATAGAAGCAGTCAGAATTTAGTGCTTGGATTTCATGTCCAGTGGCATAAAGAGGGCCAGTTCCTCCATTTGCTGAGAAAGGGACTCGTGTCCACCATTAGAAAATTGCAAGTTCGTAATCTATTCTGCTCCTATCGGCATTGCTTACAACAACCAGGGGCACGCTTGCTGATTGTAATGCTTTGATATTAAAGAACCATCTCAACCCAATAAGCTTTTGGGTTAAGATGGTTCTTTAATATGGTATCAAAGTCTTGATGACCAAGTAGTTACGAGTTTGAATCTTACCATTCTCATCTAGTTGATAAAAATTAAGCACAAGGTAAAGTGAGTATGTGCAAGTTTCAAGACCAAAGGGCTTTAACTTGAAGGGATATGTTAGAGAATAATACAAATTATATTCTAGGACCTCACCTAATGGCTTAAGCTATTGGGTTGAGATGGTTCTTTGACATAGATCAACTAATTTTATTTCAAATGCAAAAGAATTAATGTGTATGTATTATTAACATGTTTTTTTAACATCGAGTAAGAAATATAACCGTAAATCAAAAAATCAATACTTGTATATAATAAATTGTAATAAATATTATGTGTTAATAAAAACATGTAAAATGTCAAGTTAATTCTTAATGAGGCAAAAGAATAAAATAATATTGCAATTGCTCCAATGAAACACTTTTTCCTTAATCTTTGTATAATAGTTTTTAAAAAAAAAGATGTCAAGAAAAAAAATTTACAAAAGAATAAAAATAAAAACAAAAAAATAATATAAATAAACCTTGTATAGTGATAAATATTTAAAGTGTAAAAAATAAAAAAATATTTTTTTTCTAAAAACATATAAAGAAAAACTAAAAAAATATATTATAAAAATAAAGATAAAAAAATGGTGATAAATAGATCAAATATAAAATGATAAAAATAACAAGTATATAAAGAAAAAATATAAGAAAAACATGTTTTCTAAAAAAACCTAAAAATTACAATTTTAGCACTAAAAAAATTAACAAAATTTACAATTATAATATTTTTACATGAAAACACCATTTCTTTATAGTAATTGTAAATCAATGTTTTGGTAGAGTTTGGATATTTATATGTATTGTATTTTACATTACATTACATGCAGTTTTGACGATGGATCATGAAGATCATTGATTTATCCTCCTCCCTCTCCTCTTCTCCTGCTCCTCTCATCTTCTTCTCCCTCCTTTCTCTCCTTTCTTTCTTCAAATCTTCTTGTCCCGTATCATCCGTGGTTCAGATGCCCCATCAGTTCTCTCAGAAGATCTACCGCACCTGGTAAATCATTTGTAACAATTTCTTCAATCTCGGGACAGCCTTTTACTAACTCTAGGAGCTGGACAGGGATCGAACCCATCGATGGAGCAAGCATGTATCTCGATGATGAACTTTCAGCAATTTGAGCTTCCTGAAATAGTTAAATACAAGCAAAATTAGATACCTAGTTACTTATCTCATGGTTTACAGAAATTGAATGATTGATCGGTACTTACCGTTTGTGTAGACAACTGTTGTATTGTGGTGTTAAGATTTCCAACCCAGGATCCTTTCTTGTCCTCTTCAGTCAATTTAACTCTCCGCAGCTTGGGAGTGCTCAGTGCTTCGTTGGAGAAAAACTTCATCTCAGGACATTGTTTGACAGTTACTTCTACCAGAGATGGGAAATCAAAGCTGTGTTTTTCTGAGCAAAAGCTAGTTAGGCTTGGTAAACGATGAAGCTCTAATATTTCTAATTTGCTGAAGACTATCTCATCTTTTATTCCGTCTCCCTCGTTTGCTACTATTTCGGTAACCATACTGCAGTCCTTTATACTCATTCTTGTGAGTTGCGCCAGACTTTTTGCTGTTGTGGATGTCACTAATTTTACTAATCTTTTGCATTTCCGCACATCCAAATTTGTTAGATTTTGGAAAGAAGCATGCGATGGAGCTAAATAAATCAAACTGCCGCAATTCTGTACCACTAGAGTTTCAAGAGTTTGCAGAGCTTGGTCCAGTTGGGAATTGCTCTTCCATAAATGCTCTAGGTAATGAAGAGAATCCAACTCTAAGTGTCGTATCGGTGAAAGAACTCTTGCATGCTCCTCCATACCATCAAGTCTAGACGGGAGGAACTCTTTGAACGAACTACATGCCGCCATAAGTTTTTCCATATTAGGGAACCTTGGAAGGAGATCAAATGGAAAAGTTGCATGTGCATCATGAAAGCAACATAGCTCAAGAACTTCGAGTTTGTAAAAGAAGTCTTGAGGACACAGGCTTTTCAATAATGCCGATGCATACTTGCTTTCAAAAAGTAATTGCTCCAAGTTGGGGATGATCTGAAAACCAATCAAAAGAAAGCATGCTTGACTTGACGTTTTCTTAACAAGTTTATAGCTGTGCATAGAAAGATCAACCGAACACTTGACTAAATGAATTGTGCCACGTGAGCTCTAGCTTCAGTTTTGTAATGTTATGAATGCAAAAGCTTTGTCAATCTTTCAATAAGAATTCTCTTTCTGCAGAGGGGCAATGGCTTTTAGATGGAACACATCATACAACATATGTATCCCTCAAAAGAAGTCATCATGCTTCATTGATTCACCAAATATTGGGATGTCAACCAAATTCACCTTGCTTGAATGGAAACATAATTAAGCATAACTATAAGACCCAAATCCATGGCCTAAATCCAGGCCCAAGCCAACCCAAACTCAGGCCCAAATTAACCTAGGTATATAAAAAAAAGTTGCAAAAAAATTATTTCTCTTCTAACTCTTCTAGCTGTCATGACCATCCCCTCATCAAACTAGGAATTTCAATTTTTAATCTTGAGTTTTTAGGTTCAAGAAAGATGGAGATAACAAATAAGTGGTTCCCTTTCATGTTACTTTCAATCATGGTTTGTTTATGGAAGGATTAAAGAAAAGATTAGGGTTTATAAAGATTTGAAGTTTATGTTGATAAGATTGATTCATGATTATTATGGGTTTAAAGTTAAGTGATTGATTTTAAGTGTGTTGTTAGAAATAATGATTTGTTAATTCATTTATTTAATTCATTTGTTATGGGTTAAGGAATTTGTTTAAACTTTGCTGGAAAATTGATCAGAATGATCTTGAGGTTGGAGATGATAAAATTTTATGTTGGTCCTAGATTAATGGAAATTAGAGTTTAGTCTCTAAACTTTAGAAAATAATAATTTGACATCTGAAATGTATTTTGGAATTCTGAACATTATTCTTATGAGGTTAAAGATGATGAATCTCTATTTGATAATTGATTTGTGTAATTTTTAGTTTAGTCCCTCTATTTTGGAGATTTAATATTTAGTCCCTAAACTTTAGAGAAATTATAGCTTGATTCCAAGAATGTAAATTGAGATTCTGGACAGAATTTAGCATGGATTATGGGTGAAATTTCAGTATGATTATGTATTTCTGACAATTACAATTTGGTCATTCAATTCTGGTAAAATTATGTTTTGGTCCCTGTTTTTGGAAAAATTATCGTTTTGGTCCCTAAATTTAGGAGACTAAACTTGGTTTCTTTTATGCATTGGAATATTTTATTTGAGTTTTTTTTTTAGTATATTTCGTTTATTTGTTATAGGTACTTCTAATAATCCTCAATAGAATTTTTGAGTCTTTCATCTGATATTCCTCTTAGTTATGTATTTTATAAGTGAATTGGATAATCTTTAATATGCATGTAATATAAATAAATATGTATGTTTATTATATGATGATTATAACTAGTTAATTACTTGAATATTTATATATATATTGCTTTATTTTTCGAGTACTCATCTATTCTTGAATCTGCACTCACATTCTGTTGAATTATATTCTATTTAATATAATATACATTGCTTTGATAATTATATGAATATTTATTATGCCTTGATATATGACTTGTCAGTAACTTCATGCTAACAAAGAGTAGTCACAGTTATCATACCTGACTAAGAAGCCAGGTCCCGGTTACACAGATGGTCCTGGGTTAACCTAAATTAACCCGGAAAATTTTAAAAAAAATATTTGAAGTTTTAATATTTCATAAGAAAAAATTAAGAAACAATTCATGTGAATATAAGCTATACATATTATAAATAATCAAGTTGAAAAAATTATTTCAAAAGGTTTTTTTATCCACATTGAAAACATACTATGTTAATATATTTTTTTTGAGATTTAGTATAGGTGGGGTATCATTACAACACCGCTCTTACATTGCTGGTCATGAACCCAGGTTTCGAGTCGTGATAATAATGGTCTAATGAAAGTTTCTGTGAAAATTAGAAAGATGTGGAGCGTGTACGTGCTTGGAATAGAGTTGAAGATCATACCTTCCTAAATGAGAGAAGTGGTTGCTGACCTTCGATGTCAATGTGGTCCTCCCTGCATGGTTCGTGAGAGCACTTGATTTCCGAAGGAAATATTTCAATTTTCTCACAGTGATGCACCTGAAACTTTTTCAACCTCGGCCATTCTGATGTATGTATTCCTGGATAGAATCTCTTTAGTTCTGGTAATTTCACAAGATGCAGATAGGTAACTTTAGGAAACCAAAACCGAAAGGATGAAGGACCTTCTTCTAGTCCTTCATCCTTTGCAACAATTTCCTCCACTCCACAAGTATCTATGTGAAGCTCTTCAAGTTGTAGAAGGTTTTGGGCTATAGAGGCAGGGAAGAGACTTCTTAGACCAAGACATCCCTGGACATGCACGGTACATAGGTTATGGAAGGAAAGAATTCCTTGTGGATCCCTATTCCAAACATGCTTCAGATGTGGAAGATTCGTTAGACGCACAACTCTCAATTGAGAGGCTGTAACAGCAAGTCTTTGTTCCACATTTATGAGCTCTTGGAGATCAAAAATCTCTTCTACTGAGTCACAAGCACTTATAGTCAGATTCTCTAGATTATGGAATCTTCTCAGCATACTGGAAGGGAAAATATTCAGTAAATTCTTTACAAGAACAACATGCAGTGTCTTCAGTTTGCAAAAGGAATCAGAATGGAGTTCACTGTGTCATATCACCTTCAAATTATCCATTTCGGCAATTAGAAATTCCTCCAAGTCAGGGAATGCAACCTGCAGTAACAATTCCATTCTGTTAATAGATTGCCAACGCCCATAACAAACTATAACCTTTGGTTAAAACATAGAAACAAAATACACGTGTGAGGCAAGCTCACAAATTAAGCCTGCTTTTGAAATAAAATCACCTTGTCATCGAAGAGAGCTGATTTTGTGATGTCAGGTTTGCTCATGGCAGGGACATCTGCACTTGATGGGATGGAAATAAATTCCTTCAGTTCAGGGCAATTCCCTACCGTCAGCACTTTCAGGGAGTGGCATTCAAGCAAGTTACTGGTGCAGAATCTTGTGAGTTTTGGTAGACGAATGAGCGATAGGATGACTAGTTTAGGGAATAGCATCTTGCTCATCATTTTACCTTCTCCGATATCTTCTGGAACAACTATTTCCTCCATGGACTTGCAATTACATATTTCAAGCTTTTTGAGTTGAGCAAGACTTTCGACCATAGAAGATGTCAATAAATAGTTTAAATTACTACAATTCTCCACAGCAATGCTTGCTAAGTTTTTAACACAGGGAGACTGCACAGAAGGTTGGTCACGCCATATCTTTTCCACTTTGATGGAGGAGAGCTTCAGGTCCTCCAAATTGGGGAATAAAATCTGCATGCACATATTTTGTTTTATTAAGTTCTTTTTATTTTTCAGCGAGATAAAAAAAAATAAATCAAAGCCCTTAATTTGTCTACTCATGAGAATGGGTTTTTGTTTTTTGAGGTTAAAAGGACACATAATAGCTTGTTAAAAGAAAGCAAACCAGACCTTTGTACTGAAAAGTGACATGGAAGTCCCAAGCTCATTCCCCGCAACAATTTCTTTCGACCTCACATCACCTGCTAATAATAGCTTCTGCCTTCTCTGTGAGGCAGAAGATTCCTCGACATTGGAGTGAAAGCTTGTGAACTGAGGCAGACATTGCAGTGTCAGTCTACGTAATTGAGTGAACTCTATTGGTTCACCGTCAGCAGCATCATTCTCACTGTCCTCAGCAACAACCTCTTCCATGATCTTGCAATCAATTATTGTGATTTCTTCAATTCGCACTAGTCTTCTTGCCATGGAGACTGAAAATAAATTCTTCAACCTATGACAACTTTCTACCTTCAAAATTCTCAAGTTTCCAAGCGACTCTGCCATAAGTTGGCCATGGCAGATGTTCTCCAAGTTATCCAAATTGTCAAGAAGCAGTGAGTCCAAGTTCAGAAAAGCAGTACGAGGACCCATCCTAATCGAGTTGATGACATATTGAATTCCAGGACAGTTTTGGACGTGAAGATGCTTCAGCTGAGGGAAACCTTCCCCGTCCAAGTCATTGAAGATACTCTTAACACCATTCAGTTGTAGAAGGTTTAGGGCTATAGAGGCAGGGAAGAGACTTCTTAGACCAGGACATCCCCGGACATGCACCGTACATAGGTTATCGAAGGAAAGAATTCCTTGTGGATCCCTATTCCAAACATGCTTCAGATGTGGAAGATTCCACAGACGCACAACTCTCAATTGAGTGGCTGTAACAGCAAGTCTTTGTTCCACATTTATGAGCTCTTGGAGATCAAAAATCTCTTCTACTGAATCACAATCATTTATAATCAGATTCTCTAGATTATGGAATCTTCCCAGCATACTGGAAGGGAAAATATTCAGTAAATTCTTTCCATGCCCAACATGCAGTATCTTCAGTTTGCAAAAGGAATGAGAATGGAGTTCATTGTGCCATATCACCTTCAAATTATCCATTTCGAAACTTAGAAATACCTCCAATTTAGGGAATGCAACCTGCAGTAACAATTCCATTCTGTTAATAGATTGCCAACGCCCATAACAAAATATCACCTTTGGGGTAAAACATAGAAACAAAATACACGTGTGAGGCAAGCTCACAAATTAAGCCTGCTTTTGAAATAAAATCACCTTGTCATCGAAGAGAGCTGATTTTGTGTTGTCAGGTTTGCTCATGGCAGGGATATCTGCACTTAATGGGATGGAAATAAATTCCTTCAGTTCAGGGCATTTCCCTAACGTCAGCACTTTCAGGGAGGGGCATTCAAGCAAGTTACTGGTGCAGAATCTTGTGAGTTTTGGCAGATCAGTGAGCTCTAGGAAGAGTAGTTTAGGGAATAGCAATTTGCCTTCTCCGATTCCTTCTGGAACAACTATTTCTTCCATGGACTTGCAATTACATATTTCAAGCCTTTCGAGTTGAGCAAGACTTTCGACCATAGAAGATGTCAATAAATAGTTTAAATTACCACAATTCTCCACAACCATGCTTGCTAAGTTTTTAACACAGGGAGACTGCACAGCAGGTTGGTCGTGCCATATATTTTCCACTTGGATGGAGGAGATCTTCAGGTCCTCCAAATTGGGGAATAAAATCTGCATGCACATATTTTGTTTTATTAAGTTCTTTTTATTTTTCAGCTAGATAAAAATAAATAAATCCAAGCCCTCAATTTGTCTACTCGTGAGAATGGGTTTTTGTTTTTTGAGGTTAAAAGAACAAATAATAGCTTGTTAAAAGAAAGCAAACCAGACCTTTGTATTGAAAAGTGACATGGAAGTCCCAAGCTCATTCCCCGCAACAATTTCTTTTGACCTCACATCCCTTGCTAATAGCTTCTGCCTTCTGTGCGAGGCAGAAGATTCCTCGACATTGGAGTGAAAGCTTGTGAACTGAGGCAGACATTGCAGTGTCAGTCTACGTAATTGAGTGAACTCTATTGGTTCACCGTCAGCAGCATCATTCTCACTTTCCTCAGCAACAACCTCTTCCATGATCTTGCAATCAATTATTGTGATTTCTTCAAGGCGCACAAGTCTTCTTGCCATGGAGACTGAAAATAAATTCTTCAACCTATGACAACTTTCTACCTTCAAAATTCTCAAGTTTCCAAGCGACTCTGCCATAAGTTGGCCATGGCAGATGTTCTCCAAGTTATCCAAATTTTCAAGAAGCAGTGAGTCCAAGTTCAGAAAAGCAGTACGAGGACCCATCCTAATCGAGTTGATGATATATTGAACTCCAGGACAGTTTTGGACGTGAAGATGCCTCAGCTGACGGAAACCTTCCCTGTCCAAGTCATTGAGGATACTCTTAACACCATTCAGTTCTTGCAAATGAAGTTCTTCAGTGATCTTCAGCAGCGTGTTCACCCCCTCCTCCAACTGAATAACAGTATTGAGCTTGAGTTTCAAAGTTCTTGAGGTTGCATCCTTAACAGACCAGTCCCACCCATCTCCAATAAATATTCTGAACCTTTCCAACTTTTGAAAGCTCGAAAACAAGTCCTTGGGCATATTATCTGCATCTGTAATTTGCATGTCTAAGGTACTTAAGTTTGACAGACGCTTCAATTCTGACAGGCAAGCATTATTTCTTTGACTGCTTGATCCTTCAGTCTCGCATTTCACGAAGCTGTTTCCCATATATAAATCTTCTAGCCGGGTCAAGGAAGAAAGGGCATTTGGTGATATTACTTCAAGCCTCTCACAATTGCTCAAATCTAGAAGTAGCAGACGAGTCAATTTTCCTATTTCCCTTGGCAAACGAACAATATTAGAACTAATTAAGCTGAGGACTTTCAACTTTTTTAGCTCTCCAACTATAGATATATCTTCCAAAACACAATGATCCAAACACAGCGTTTGAAGGTTCTCAAGAAATTGAAGTGACGAAGGCAGTGGTGAAAGATTAACTTCTGTAAGATCCAAGACTTTAAGCTCCTTCATTTCTCTGAAAAAGTTGTCTGGTATTTGCAGTGAGGGATCCTTGTTCAGCAGTATAAACGACCTGAGATTTGGGCATTCTAATATTGCAGGAAGATCAGGAATTTTCCGGTAAGGCGAAGAGATTCCAATGCACTGTTGAAGCACATCATTGGTTGGCCATTCTTTGAGTTCTTCTGGCACAACAAGCACATGGTGTTCCCTTGATGCAAAAGAGCAGACAAAACTTTGAACAACATCATGCATTTTCACTCTTCCATCCCTGTCACCTTCTAGCAACAAACAAGAGGCTTTAAGTTCATCCACCAATGTACGCAGTCTGTTTCTTGCTTCTTCCAATTTGGAACGTCCCTTGAACAAATCCAAGCCTATAGCATACTTTAACAAGTCTGAGATTGAAGAATCATAAGTTAGGAATTGCCCACAAAGCAAGAACAATGACTTGATTTCATCACCTCTCAAAGCTTTGTAACTCAGTTCCAGACAAGAGTAAACTGGATCGGCAATTTCATCTTTATCAAACCTTGTTAGCTGTTTCAAGGCGTCCTTCCAAGCATATACTACGTCTTCATTTTTCAGTGCCCTAGCAACAGCAGCAAGTAAAATCGGCAAGCCTGCACATCTTTTGGCTACTTCAGCAGCAACAGGTTGTACACTAGGATTTTTAACAGTAACTCCCACTGTCTTTTCGAACAAATCCCACGCTTCGCTTTCAGGCAAAACTTCAAGCTTGAAATATTTGTTTGCACCCATCTCGCGGGACAGCACATTTTTATTTCTTGAAGTCATGAGTATCTTGCATCCTTCATAATCGCTCCCTGAAGGGATTCCGACATCCTCCAATTTAAGTTCTTTCCAAATATCATCAAGAATTACAAGTACTCTAGTCACTTTCTTCAATCTCTCGTATAGTTGACTTGCCCTTCCTTTATCAGTCTCTGCATTCAATTTGAGTCCTAGCCCATCTGCTATTTCACCTTGAATTCTTCTGATGTCTGGAGTCTGTGATACAACTGCCAGAACCACCTTATCGAACAGCCTATCCTCCTTGACTTGTTCAGCAGCCTTCTTCACAAGTGTGGTCTTCCCCACACCAGCCATCCCATATACCCCAACCATGTTCTCGTTACCATCCTTCAATGCACCCACAATATCATTTAATACTGAATATCTTGATTCAAAGGCCTCATAATCCTTCACAGGCCCTATACCCGATGGATCAGCACGGTAAGAAACTCCATCAAATTTCCCTTTTTCCTGGAGATCAACAATAACCGTCAACTTCTCCTTCGCTGATTTACCCAACCGATAACGTATCTTTAAATCAGGACACAAACCCATGAAGCACTTCTGACTTGATTCATCTCTAACAGCACCACCTTCCCCTTCAATGACCCTATTAACACTTCTCAGCCAGTTCTCAACATCAGCTTCAATCTCTTCCCCATTCCTTCTAGCCTCATCTATAGAATGCTTCACCCTTGTTCTTGCATCTGTCAGCATCTGAACTCCATTTTTTAAGTTCTGAATATTGGTATTACAATCAAGTACATAACCAATCTGTCTCGTAATGGGATCAACTAACAGCTCAGCAACTTTGGCTACAACAGAACTCACAATATCCATGTCCAATGAAACTTAACTCTTCTTCTTGTCTAGAATCAAGCAATCAAGGAACTGCAATGAACAAATTAAATCAAAAGGAAACTTTTCAAATCTTCAGGAACTAAATCAGAAATGAACAGCAAAAGGATTTCTTTGTTGCAATTCAACTAACATTAATAAAGCAAAAACAACACAAATAATAAACAAGCAGCAAAGCAGAGGCTTTTCAAAAGCATAAAGTAACAAAGAAAGAAAGAAAGCAATCAAGATGAAAAGCAAATTAACATCAAAGGGTCTCTGGAATCAAGTGATAAAAATAGAAAAAAGGAAAAGTCCTTAAGCAACCATACCTCTTGGTTTCAGCTAATCAACAGAGCAGTGACTTCAGACCAGTGAGCAGAGGTGCAAATATTACTGCAGATTATAAACAGCTGAGGTTTATCAGCAGTGAGAAAGCAAGGGAATCAAGTGATAAAAATTAACATCAAGAGGTCTCTGGAATCAAATTAACATCAAGGGGTCTCTGAAATCAAGTGATAAAAATTAGAAAAAAGGAAAAGTCTTTAAGCAAGCATACCTCTTGGTTTCAGCTAATCAACAGAGCAGTGACTTCAGACCAGTGAGCAGAGGTGCAAATATTACTGCAGATTATAAAAAGCTGAGGTTTATCAGCAGTGAGAAAGCAAGGGAATGGATGAGAGCAACAGTGGATGGCTTAATGATTATTCTCTGTATAGTTGAAAGAGCGCATCTTTCCATCATAAAAAGAGTGGAAAAAAAAAGAGAACAGCTTGACTTGCTACAGATTCTAGGGGCCCGCTTTGGAGAACTAACCAATTGAACTCTGCCAAGTCCTTGATGATGGATAAAACTGAAATCTTTGATAGTTTTTGAAAAATTTGTATTTTATATAAAAAAAATTAATTAAATATAAAAAAATATCCCAACTAATTAAATTGAAAATATTAATCTAAATAGATGAAAAAAATAAGAAAGCAACAATTAAAATTGAAAAACAAAATCTGAAATAGTACTTAATTTAAATCAAAAAATGAAAATAGCTAGCAAGCTAATTATTTTTTAATAATAAAGCTCTTTCAATCCAGATAAAAAAAAAAACTATATCTTTTTTATTATACTGAATGTGAAATTTTTCAAGATTTAGAAAATCTAAATAAAAATAATTGTAGAAAGTGTCTCACTTCAAATAGTATTTGGAAGACCAAAATAATTGCAGCATAGACAGGTGGGTCTCTTTTTGAATCATATGTAATTGTTGTCTAAAATTTCGTCCAATGAGATCTTGTGATGGAAATGGATTATAGCAGAGAAAACAAAAAAGAGGAAAGGGTGTGTTCCTATGTATGTTCTGAATCAAATACGTCCAATTTGTCACAGTGATACACACATAATTATTTCTTTCAAATATGTCGGTGTCTTCCTGGATAGAATTTCTTGAGCTCTGACTTATCTAAACTCTAAATCCCTTCATGGATGTCCTCACTTCTCTGTACAGAGTTCATGTTTTCACAGGGAAACAAACTGAAGTCCTCAGCTTCCCCAATTCACTTGGCAGCTGGAATTTCTTCAACCCTCCAATTATAGCAGTGTCTTCCAGAACACAGTATTGTTTTAGCTGAATACTCCATTCAAGCAAAAAAAAAAAACAGATATGGAGATGCAGGGGATCGAACCCTGTACCTCTCGCATGCAAAGCGAGCGCTCTACCATTTGAGCTACATCCCCTTTTGATTTCGGTTGAGCAGTTAATTTTACATATTGGTTTCCACGCATTCCTGGATCAGTTGGGTCCATCCACCCCAGCTTAAATGGAAGCTTCCTGATTTTTACACCAATTTGCATTTATAATTTTCAATCCTTTGTATCTATTTTTATTAAAGGTTCAGGTGATATTTTTCATGATCAATTTACATTAAGTAAAGTATATAGGTAGGAAAAAAAAACAAAATATTTTACATTTATCGAACAAGTTTAGTTTAATAAAGGTAATCTTAAAAAAGAAAAAAAAACTCCACAAATTATTTTTGATTTGTGTTAGAAAAAGTTATAAATATGTAGATTTCTTATATATAAATATAAATCGAGTTAATTACAACTTAGTCTTTGTAGTTTATCAAAATAAATTAATTAGACCTTATAGTATAGCATGAGAAATTATTAAATAGCCCTTCGATCGATGTTGACCACGCCTAATTTAGTAGTATTTTATTCAAAAAATGGTTTTCTATGCTCATCATTTCTTTTTATTCTATCTGCCTTTTTTAATTCTTAAATTAAAAAACTCAAAATAAATTGGAAAAGAAAGTGAGATGGACGAGAAGAATCAAGTTATAAATTTATTTAAGAGCATAAGGATTAAATATATAGTTTTAGAAACTAAGATGAGTACTGATTAGTTAGTTGTACAAAACTGGATTGACTAAAATATAATTAACCCTTTATAAGTTATGGTATGGCCTTCACCTTCATACTCGAATAAGTCAATTATTTTTACTCATTTCCACATTTATCTTCATAGCAAAGGTCCCTCCATATCTGTTTTCATTGAGATAAACGAAGGCGAACCTGCATAAAAACGAATGCAGTTATCATCCTTAATCAAACCCTTGTATGGGTGTGGAAGCTGCATGTATACTGACTGATCTATTCTACAAGAGTTGATCTTCTCTGTCCACGAAAAATCACATAGCCTCTAATCAATGCAATGCACGGAGATTTTGAAAAGATTTATATGATCACTGCTACAGTAATGCAAAAGGCAAGGTACAAATCAAGCGAGTTTTCTCACAGGCAATGAGTGTATGAGTTCTGATGGCCATTAAGGCTCTCTAGTGTTATGTGTTGCATGTATTTCACTACTTGGCACGCTGGATGCAAGAAACTATATATGCCCTCTTCATTTTCAAGTAAAATTTTCTAATGCTGTTCTTACTAAATGAGTTGTAGATCTATAGTTACACCAATCTGTCCATTACGAGTCACCAGATGCAACTGCGCAATGGAGCACTCCAACAATCCTTGGGTCAATAGCAATGAACAGTTTGATGTGGTGATCCAGACATTCCCACAGCGCTTGATCCCCTTTGAGGCCATGACCAACCATGTGCGAGTGGGAGAAACAATACAGCTGAGTTAACGCCTAATTGGAGATGTCTCAGGATGGCTTTGATTTCGTTTGCGAAAATGATGGTCTCGTTGATAGTGGGAAAATGACCTCAAACATGTTGTGAAAGAACCCCTTGTCATACTTGTTTTCCTTGGCTACCACCTGAGAATCTTCGAGGGGCGATCTCCGGAAAAAGGATTTACATTTGCTCTCTGGACGCTTTGCTTCACTGCTCACCCCACTGATGCTTGCTTTAAGTGCTGCAGCGCTAACCCTTGCTTCATTTAGCTTCCTTTGCCAGCTTATGTAGTCTTCCCACTTGAAGGTCTGTAATTCCAGCAAAAAGCAATGACCACAAGTTTCAGGATTATGTAGATGAGATTCCAATACTGAGAACCAGTTAATCCAAAAAAATTGTGCGCGCATGGAGAGATAGAGGGTGGCTATGGTTGTCTATAAATACCACAAGGGAATTTAAACAACTTAATCAACTGGTTGGAGTCATCATATTTAGAGTTGAACAGAAGCATATTAAAATCTAGAGATTATAGGGGAAATTACTTGGAAAATTAGTTTAAAAAACTCCCCCCAAAATCTATTAAAGTAATAGCCAAGGTTCTTGCAATTTTCAACATCCTTACTTCATTCTAGCACTTCTAAACCCTCCAGCCCTTTCTCCCAATGCTCCCTATCCCTCTTTTAAATATGGAAGCACAATAACAAACCATAACACCCACCAAAAAAATCAATAAATCTTCTGATTTCAGAAGTTTCTATGTTAATTGCTACCCTTATGGAAAACTCATGGTTGGACAAAACATTAGGAAGCTTGAAGAGGAGAAAGTGCAACTTCCATAGAAATTTTCTGAATTATGTGGTATTCCATATACCAAGCCAAGAAATTTATATCTGTATTTGTTTTCATGGCTTGACACGGTTAACTTTTCCCTATTTTGCCCATCAGGTAAAGCTGCTGCAATGGACTCAAAAAGTTACAAAAAAGGCTTCTCCTATGATGTTAATTACTGGCCAAATTCTGCCTCATCCTATATCCGAGAGAAATGGAAAAAACCACATTTAAAAGAGCATCAACATCCAGCCTAATCATATATGAAATGAAAACAACAAAACTATATCAAAGAGTACATGTAAATGAACTAGACCTCATTTGTTGTAGTGTTTGTGAGACAAAGGTTGGCATGGTACCCAAAAAATCCAGCCAACAATAGAGAAACTATGACAAGAAACACCATCAGAAGTAATTGAGTGTTGTATGAGCTCAACAGCCACTGTGAACACCAGAAAACCATTAATGAAAGCGACAAGAGTATAGCAGTAAATGAAATAAGGAATTCATGACACAACCTGTGCAACATGTGGAGCTAAACTACGGAATGAATTTCCAATGCCATAATAAACTGTTAAAAACAAAAAGAAATGCCACAATTACACTCATAAGAAATGAACCATAAATTAGACCTAACTGCATCTTGATATTTTTTTTCTGATTGTCAGTAACTGCAAGTGACTGTACCTGTTAGAATATATACAACTCTTAATTCTTTCAATCGTCCAGCAATAATCAATGCAAGTGCAATTGCTCCATATATACATAGAAGGCAATGCCTGCAAAACCACAGCAAAGTATTCAACAGAAGCAAGACCAATAAGAACAAGGAATAACTATAAAACCAAGAAGCAGATCAGATAGCCCCATGTAATGAATGCCAGATAACATTGCAACTAAATTATAAGAGAGAACAGTGCTCAAGCAGTGATCAAATTAGGTTTTCACCACAAAAAATCTAAGCAAGAGTTTGAAGTTTCAACATCATTTCATGAAATTCATTAATAAAAAATCACAAAAATTAAAGTAACATACATTTCTACAGGTATGCTGGCAAAAGAACCTGGAAGTGCACCTGTGTCTGTTACAGATTCTAGCGAAGAAACAAGGAAACCAGTGACCACTAACCAGTTGCAGGAAACCTCTAAAATTAAGTTCGACGATTTGAGTTGTCAAAAAAATTAAGAACAAGTTCAATCGTCGCAAACAGATACCACAAGTTAACAAACAGATATTATAGATTCTCCACCTATTGGCTACAGCTTCAGGTCACCAACGAAAGGTTTTATTTTTCTTAATTTTTTTCAGTTTCAGGAACACAACTAAGATGGTATATTGATAGTTTCTCATTTCTGTTACTGTATTACAAACTTTTGGTGGTGTTACCAAACAACCCCTAAATTTCAGTTTCATAAAATTCAGTGATGCATAGAATATTTGTATTTTCCAAATAATAGACCTTGCAGAGTATCCCCCTTCATTTTACTGATGGAGACTGCAAGGTGAAAGTCTAAGCCAAATTCAAAGATCAAAACTTTTTTCTTATGGACATCTATTAGATAACAGCTGTAAAAATCAGTTTGTGGCCTTTATCTTCCAAGAAAGCATCACCACCCACATTTGGATTATGAATATTGCATGCCAGTAATCCTATGGAACTCACCACAAAAGAAAAGCCAAGAAGTATCGGGTATTTCTCTCCCCTATACAATTATTCTGCAATAACGAACAACTTCAATCATATGGTCTATACAGAGAATGAGCAGTTATAAAGAGTCAAAAAACAACAACAGAGCCAAATAATAAACTAATAAAGTACAAACCATCCAACCACAATGATGGTCAAACCGGGCAACACACCGATTACATATGCTGCAGTGCTTGGACCTAGCTGGTCTGCATCAAGAGCATAATTCATGTTCTTACGATTCTTAATAAATAAAAAGAAAAAACTTGCAGGAATTCCAAAAAAAAATCAAAGAACTCACTTTGGGATTTTACAAGTAGAACATTCTTTCTCTGTATATATGATATTGTCATAGGGATATGCCAAGAGATATTCTGAAACATTCCCAGCCTTGACAGTTCCAGGATCAGAAAAGCTAGTCAATAAAAAGAGTACAATTCCGATACCAACTGCCAGCAAGCTTGTGTATCTGCAAGAGCATAGAATATTCAATCAAGTTTAGAATGCAATCATGCTAATGGGATTGTTCTGCAGCATAAGAGTAACAACCATGACTCGGTACATACTTGTGAACTTCACCTAAGTAATATCCAGGAATATAGCGAAAGGATGACTTCACAATATAATAATAAGTTGTTCCAATTATTGCCAAGTATATAACCTGAGATAAAATAAAATAAAATAAAAACATAAAAATCTAAGTGGAATCTAAACTCTTTCAGAACAAGTAATCTTAATATACATCAATTAGCACGATAAGGTACATTTTTCTTCAATAGCATAAAAAACGAAAAATAAACAGAAAATCACTAATCTTTCAAAAACATTAACAATGTATAAACTGTAAACCATTCATGAAAAGATTCATTTTATATCGTTCCGCATTACTTCTCTTTCTCCAAACCATTAGTTTAAGACACTTAAAAACTATTGCGTGAATAAAAATCTTCCTAGTTTTTCTAATAGAAACGTCAAATTTGGCATTGTTTTGTCTTCTCTCATTTCCATATTCCCCAGTTTTTCACCTGCTTTTGTTTCATCTCAATTATCATCCACAAACATTTATCATTCATATCTAGCACTCTTGAATCCACACACAATCTGATCATTCTTTAATGCTTAGTTTCCGTTTTTTTTTATTAATTCAACACACTCAAAACACCTATTAAACTACTGTGCTAAAACAAGGAATTTATTCACTTCAAAGCATGGAAAACTTTGATGAAGAAATTTATTCAAGACACAAATAAAAACCACTAAATTAACAAAAAAAAACACAATATAGAGAAGAAATACGAAAAAAAATGTGGGTTTTGACAGAATTGCCTGCAAAACAGGATTAGGCCGATCACAGCAACAGCGTTCAATAGAGAGCACCAAATTCCTCGCTTTATCACCAAACACAAACCCAACAAACCTCCTGCAGCAAAATCGAAACCCAAAAATCAACAACACAACGAATCGAGATCAAACAGAGAGAGAGTGTTTGCGAGCGGTGGGGTGTACAGGAAGTAATCGTAAGCGCCGAAAGTGATGAAGTGATGAAGGCGTTCAATTGGGGTGCCTTGGAAGATTGGCCATTGACCACAGAGGAAGGAGATTACGACTGTTAAAGTGACTAATCCGTGACATATTAGCAGCCAATTCACCGCCATTGTTGAGAGAGAGGAGAGATTTTCTTGGGGGATTTTTCAAGTTTCTTGAATGTTGACTTTTTCTAAATTTCAGAGAGCAGAACAGATGGTGAAAACGCAGAGTTTTGGGCAAAAGATGAAAAAAAAGGTTAACCCGGAATAGTTAAAGAAGTAATCAATGATAGGATTACACTGAAATCCTTAAGTTGCAGATGTGGCAGTTTTTAACTGGCTTACATTTATTGGGATCCCGTAATATCACATGATTATAAAATATAGAATTATTAGTTCAGGGTTTGATTTGATTCAGAGCTTGCATCAAAGATTTGTTGGGTTAATTACCTTTTATAAATAAAAATATTTTTTTAATAAAAAAATTAAATTAAATTAATTGAGTCACAATTAAATTTAGTTGAATAAATTAGATTTAGTGGGATAGAATGGATTTAATCAGGTCAATCTTCAAACTAACTTGAAATAAAATTTAATTTTTTCATATTAATTTGAAATAAAACATAATTAAAGTTAGGCTTTGAATATATAGAATAATGCGTTAATCCGATAAGTTAGATCATATTTTAATAAGTACTAATTAGAAAAATAAAAGTTATATAACTAATAAAATTCAACTAATTTTTTAGGATAATAATTTCATCCATACCCGATGAATATAAACCACAACATGGAGTCAAAGTCTTATCTATGAAATCCAGCACCACGCAAGTTACAAGAGATGACAAAGTTTGTGTAAAGAATTGTTGAAGGGATTGAATTTCCAGGAACCAACAGTGGCTGTATCCCAGCTGCAACAATTATACTATCGTCTATCATGCCGATGCAAGATCCTATAGAAGTTCCCATTGTCATGGCCTCTGCGAGTTTTGCTCTGGCTCCTTCATGGCGACGCAGAACTATGATGGTGTTCAGTACAGACCATCCAATTTGAGAATCTGCTTTTTTGAGTGAAGCCTAACCCCTTGAGCAACATATCCAACTGTTCAATGAGCAAAAGCGAAGGCTCGACAGGTAAAGTGAACACTTGCGTATTACTGGAATGGTTGGGCTGTGAAGCAAACTTCGAATAGGGATGGGCTACAATAAACACTTTGTCTCTTTTCTTGCATCGTCATCTTGAAGCTAGATCAAGACTTGTAAAGGCTACGGCACAGAAGCAATCAGCTTGGCTTCTGTATTGATGCAACTGAGAAAGCCATAGATGAAAAGGAAATTTAGGTAAGATGCCTCGACTCTATTAACCATGCATTTGCATTTTACCAAAATGTTTCTTCCACCTAGGATGCAGTTCTCTTACCAAGAGAAGGGCATTGCATTATTAGCTTTGATCTTGCTTGAGTATAATGACGGGCAATGTAATGTATCTGGTATCATTGTAAAGTATAATCTTCTAGTTCTCACTAACTAGTGGGGTGGACGAATTGAACCCTAGCCTAGCATCAAAAGGAACGGCCTAGCCTGGTATCGTTGTAATTTGGGGTGATCATTCTGCTAAGGAATTCATCAGGATACTGAAATGTGGTATAATACTTGAAAATCATGGACGATTTTCGACTTAGCAAGGTCTTCGAATCCCCGATTCTGTGCAAACAAGGCTCGCACTGAACAGCTCTCTCAGGCATGGTTCATTGAGGTGCAGACTTTGGATTGCTAAGAATTGATTATTGTATGGCAGCAATATGCAATCCATTGATTTGCTTATTCAAAGAAAATCTGAGACAGTAAGAAACAAACTTTGCTTCAGAACAAGTCTCAGTCCATCTCCATTCCCCTCAATGTGATTGTTTGATGGGATGTTGGGCCTGACGAAAGAGTAAAACTCCCTGGCTATTGTACGACATTTTCATTGAACTTACAGTAACCAATTCCAACATCCCTGATTCAGAGCATCTCCATATCCCAGTGCTGATGGGAGGTGCTTGAGTTCATCTGTTGATCAAAAACACAATCAACCACTTGACAAGGGCAAAGAGTCACCTTAGCAAACCTGGGTCAAAAAGAAACATTTTTTCTCATTGACAAGCACCTGCCACCATCAATTCCGAAACAAAAGATACAACTTACCAACCATTAAAGCAACACACCATCGAACAAAATCCCAGCAGAATCATTACTTCCCACTTATTATAGCAACAGCTAATCCTTCCATTTCTTCAACAAGCAAAAGAGCACCCATCTGTATCCTATTACCAGAACAAACACCGTCACGGGCAACTTCATACCAGCAACCTTTAACGAATCAATCAACGGAGAACCAAAGCGTTTAAGAAGAAAAACAGAACAAAACAAGGGAACAGTGATTGATAAAAACTCCCATTAGATAAAGATTCCAAAAAGCCTCAGCTTTTATCAAAAACATACAGTGAAACTCCATGTAGCCAGTTCCGAAAAACCAAGAAATCAAAAGGACTATATTACACACTGTAGAAACCCTAGAATTTTCAAAAAGACAAAGCTCTAAGCCTAGAACTAGAACTCTTGAGAAGCAGATCCAATGTCGCCTTTCCCTTTGCCAACCTTCTTAGGAAGAAGTGTCTGGTGAATGTTAGGCAAGACACCTCCATTTGCAATTGTAACTGACCCCAGTAGCTTGCTCAGCTCCTCATCGTTTCTCACAGCAAGCTGGATGTGCCTTGGCACTATACGATTCTTCTTGTTATCTCTTGCTGCGTTCCCTGCTAGCTCAAGCACCTGAACAAAATCAATCACTCATGTCAGTAAATATAGTTTAAACAAAAAAATCAAAATCATCTAATAAACAATGAACAACAGCTGACACTATTTTCAGTGAACAACATCGAAAATTTGTTAACATTAAGAAAAAAACCCAAAAAAATTAGCAAATCAAGTAATTAATTACCAATTAATAACACAAAACAATTGCACGTCATAAACACCAAATAAAACCCACAAAAAAACATTATTTTCAAGCAAAAATAGATCAACCAAACTTTTGCAAGAGGGTTTTGCTTTAAAGATCAAAAAATATTTGCTTTTGTAATATACAATCTGATAGCCAGAAAGAAAAAACCAAACAAAAGAGAGTGACTAAAGCCCAGAAAACAGGACTCCAGAGAAGGCCAAAGGGTAAAAAAGAAAACGGACCTCGGCAGCGAGATACTCAAGGACAGCAGAAAGGTAGACGGGAGCTCCGGCACCGACACGTTCAGCATATTTACCAGCCTTCAGGAACCTTGCAATTCTCCCGACTGGGAATTGCAACCCTGCTTTATGCGATCTTGACACCGACTTCGATGCCTTTGGTTTCCCTCTCCCTCCCTTGGTAGAAGCGCCTCCTTCTTTTGAACTCATTTCACACAAAGAGCTATAAAACCCTAACCCTGATTTTGGCTTTAGAGGGAGTTAAAGAAGGAAAATGAGGGAGGAGATTGATTTTAGGGTGGATAGTGGGGGTTTGCTTATATAGGGAGAAGAGGTGTATTCTGATTGGTGGGTTTGGGTTTGCTGGGATCGATGACGTGGCTTAGGTTTCTTATTTTCGCGGCGCGAAATGGAAATTTTTGTTTTGTTTTTTCGCGGTTTTGAATTGATTTTTCGAGATGCTTGAAAGGGAAGCCCATGGGCCTTTTGGACTCTAGAGATGTGAATGGATCCTGAGGAATGGAAGAGGTCCTCAGCTTGTTTGGTGGGAGGGCTAGTAAATTAACTGTATTATCTTGAAAAGTTTTAAAAATTAAATTAATGTTAAATAAATTGAATAGCTTTTTGAATTTGTTGAATGATTTAAGTTAGAAAATTAAAATTAAAATTAAAATCAATTCTTTGAAATTTTAGAAACTAACAAAATCAAAGCTGCACGGAGTAAATCAAAACAAATCATTATAAACAAGAAATTCATTAAATCAAATTTAATAAAAAATAGCCTAGTTAAGAGCTCAATAATTAAAATTAATTTGTTCATTTTTAACAAGTATAAAACCAGATTGAACAAATCGATCTAGTTTTTTATTGCTTTATTTCAAATGTATTTTATGATTTAAACTGAGTTATTTAGATCAAAATTCACATTTTTATCTAGCAAAACAAATAACAAATATAATATATTTAAATCCTCACGTTCTTCGTGATTTTTTCTCAAATTGAAAGGACAAGACCAAAATCATAATCCTTCACTCCTTAGTTGAATTGATTTTGTTGTTACCTTTATTTCATTATAACATTCTCATCGTATTTTTTCTTAATTTTTTAAATACGAAGAGTATTTCAAGTAAAATTAATATCTTATTTCAATTTACAAAATCTTGATTTTTAAATTAATTTAAATTAAAAAAAACCTCAAATATGATTAAGTCCAATAAGCAACATCAACTCCCAGAGAGTGTTTGGAAGTTTCATTTCATCCCTTTCCGTCAATTTTCCATGCCCTTTAATTTTTAACCTTACTAAATCCTCTCTCTCTCTATTTTTCTTCCTTGGAAAAATAAGTGATTTAGCTAATGTGATGATTAAGGCCTTCCATCAATCAAAATCAATAAAGATTAAATGATAAGTAGTGCAAATAACGAACTGGAAGCAGAAAAGGCACAATAATGAGCACCAAGATTTTCAATTTTCATTGGATTAGAAAGATTCAGCAACTTTTTCTACCCAATCTAGAAAAAATCTAAACATATATGAACATTAAATTCAACTCAACCTCACACGTTAACCCGATAATCTAATAGCCAAGAACTTTTTTGAAGAAATTCTTTAAACCAGGTCTAACAAGCATGGTTTACATGGCCCATCCTAAATCAAAACCCTAGAAGTCCTGGGAAACAGATCCAATATCACCCTTCCCCTTGCCAACCTTCTTAGGAAGCAGAGTCTGGTGGATGTTAGGCAAAACTCCTCCGTTTGCAATTGTAACCGACCCCAACAGCTTCCCTAACTCCTCGTCGTTCCTCACTGCAAGCTGGATGTGCCTTGGCACGATCCGGTTCTTCTTGTTATCTCTCGCTGCGTTCCCAGCTAGCTCAAGAACCTGAAAAGAAAGGGCCAATGATCAAAACCCATGAATAACAACAAAATTTGACACCCAGTTAAAGAAATTGAAGAAATCGAACCTCGGCAGCGAGGTATTCGAGGACAGCAGAGAGGTAGACAGGAGACCCAGCACCAAGACGTTCAGCGTACTTTCCAGTTTTCAAGAACCTTGCCACCCTTCCCACTGGAAACTGTAACCCTGCCTTCTGGGACCTTGACACCGCCTTGGAGGCCTTGGCTCTTCCTCTACCTCCCTTTGTAGATGCTCTTCCTTCGTTTGAACTCATTTTCACGCAGGAAACAAAGAGAATTTCACGAATTGCTGGTTTTTTATGAGACAGGGAGATGGATTTGTGTGGCTTTGGGGTTTTGGTTATATAGGAAGCGGAAGTGTGATTTGATTGGTGGAGTTCGGATTACGAGGATCGATGACGTGGCTGTGGTATTTTGATTTTCCGGCGGGAAATGAATTTTTTTGGTTTTGCGCTTGAAAAGTTTGAATTTTTTCCATGAGCTCATGTTTTTTAGACTCGACTTAAAACAATTTGTATGCATGAGTTTTTGTTTGTTTGAGTTTTAAAAATATTTTTTAAATAAATATAACAAAATTTTAATATTTTTATATCATTTTAATTTTCATGTGATGATATCAAAAATAATTTTAAAAAAATATTTTTTTAATGTATTTTTAAGTGAAAACAATTTAAAAAAACAATCACTACCATACTTCCAGATACATTATTTATTTCACTTCTTAGTATTGATTTAAGTGGGTTTAAATGGGTCCTCGTAATGATAAAATCTACGAATTAATAGAAACTCAATTTAATTAACTGAGTTTTATATAATTTTATTAATTAGAAACTTCACATCGAACTAAGGTTATGTTTGTTTTTTGAAAAGTGATTTTCGGGAAACCATTTTCCAAGCTTTCATGTGTTTGTTTGCCATTAACAAAGTTGGTCAACAGAAAACACTTTCCAGTCAAAGAAAAATTTAGTTTGGTTTTCAGGAAAGTATTTTCTTTTTATTTTGAGTGGAAAACACTTTCCGAAAATTATGAAAAATTTAGAAATGTCATATTATTTGCTAATTATATCAAATTTGGTTCTCAAACTTTTGATTGCTATATATATTTTGTTTTGAATATTTGTTTTTCAATTTCATCCCTTATAATTTAATTTTTATATTAATTTTGGTCCTTATTTTTATAATTATTACTTGTTTTTCCCTTATCATTTTTAATTGAAATTTTTTTGCTATCAAGTTTGGTCCTCATTTTTTTTATTGTTATTTATTTTATTTAAAATAATTTATGAAATGTTAATTATTAGTATTTTAATTCTTTCATCTTTTAATTTTTTTTATATTTTAGATTTGATCTCTATTATTTTGATTATTATTTATTTTATTTGAGATAATTTATGAAATTATATATTTTTTTTAATTTCATTCTCATTTAACTTTTTAATTTGTAAGATTTGTTCCTTATTATTTTAATAAACTTGAGAAAAATAAAACATTAATAAGTTATTTTCCAGCTCATTTTCCATGACATAACCAAACACTGAAAAGTGTTTTCCAACTTATTTTCTATTACACTACCAAACATCATAAAATAATTTACTTTTTTAAATTTTATTTTTCTAAAATTTATTTTTTTAAAAGAAAAACTACTTTTTAGTAAACAAACGGTCATTAAATTTTAAGTTTTTCAAACTAACATGCTGAAGTGACTATACAAACCTAGTAACAGCGAACATGAATTTGTGGGAGCGTGAGACTATAATTCTGGCAAGTGGCCACGATTTGGTGGAAATGTGGATAATTCAGAGATTAAATTGAGTATCCAAGTTAAAACTTCTTTTGATGTTTCTTTGAGATTTGGTAGGATTATTGCAAAAAACAAAAACTGACATGAGCTATAATGTAACGAAAACTAGTAGTCTGGTAAATATTTAATTAGAGATTTGATTTTAGTTAAATTTTAAATTTCAAAAATTTTAATTTAATTTGCTGAATGATATCAAGTTTAATAGCTATATATAAACACATTGACGAAGAAGATATACTCAATATTTATAGATGGATTAAGAAATACAAATTCATGAAATCATATATAAATGACAAGTAAGTTAACATTCATCATTAAACACATATTCTTGATAAAATCTACTGGATCAGTAAAAATTCAATTTGTTGAATATATCAAATTTAATAATTATGTGTAAACACAGTGACAATGAAGATATACTAGTGGGGTGAGAGACTGTAGTTTTGGCAACGATTTAGTGAAAATATAGATAATTTAGTTAAAACTTTATTTAATGATTTGACATGATGAACGGATAATTGCAGAAAGATAACAGACACGTCGAGCATCGTCTCGGGGGGGAATACAGATCCCAAACTTTTCGGGTAGATGGATTAAGAAATACAAATCCATGAAATCAAGTATAAAGGATGCATAAACCTGTGTTTGTTTTCGGGATTGTTTCGGTCTCGGCTGGTATATATTCGGGCTAGGCAGCCCATTATTTCGGAACCTGAATGATTTCTTCTTGTACTGTGTACTCTATGGACTTGGTATGTTAATCAAACTTGGATACGGTGGTTATTTCATTCCTTGCTATAAAAGCCCACCGAGAATATCCATTAGGACCATTAGTACCATTCTTCCCGCATATTTCCAATCATTGTTGTGTAGACCATCTCGAGGCATAACTAAACAAAGAGTTCGTGTCATTGTCTTTTCGGTAGCATCACGGCTTATTGGGTCAACCTGTAAATAGATCGATATTTTTATAAGAACAATATTGTTTTATTTTTTAAAAAAATATATTATTAATATTGACTAACAGGGTTTTAATCATATTTAATCGAATTAACTAAATCATTAAAAACTCAATCAGGTCAACTAAGTTTTATCTAGATAAGTTTTGTCTGGTCCAACTTTGCATCCTTTTTTTTTTTATGTTATTGAGAAAAGAGGCTATTTACAACTAAGAATGTGTTCATTATTTGCATTTATGTGGGATAGGATCGATTTGTTTTATACGTGAAGATAAGAGGGTAGCAATAGTAAAACATGCCCCACAAATTTGGTTGCAGTGCATGAAGAAACTTGAGTGGTGGCCATGGCATCATTGTTCTAGTTTAAATGCACATCTCGTACGAATGGCCCGCCATAAGAACCTCAAAATCGCTGTTAATAACCCAATCAAGGAGTGTCATTGTGGGTGTTCTTTTAGCGAGAGCCTGAATACAAATCCGAGATGCATCTAATATAAGAGAAACAACAATGAGAAATCGGTCTTTAGCTCTTTCTTGGCTTCGAGGGTAGCTTTTGTGGTCAAGGACGTGAAGAGAAGAAAACAAGAAATGCCTCTTTGGGAAAATTTATGGGGAAAAAAAAGAGGTAAGATGGCCCAGTGTAAATTCTACAAGTGGGCCTTGCAAGTGGCTTTTATGGGTAGTGTAATGAATGTTTGTCTTTACTTTTTAATCTTTCTTTTTTAAAATGTTTTTTTTTATCCAAAAAAATATGAAATTGATTTTTTTATATGTTTTTTTTATTTTAATATGTTGATTTAAAAAATAAAACAAAAATATCATTTTAATATATTTTAAATTAAAAAAAAACACTTTTAAAAAGTATTATGTACCATGATATCAAACATTTAATTGTGGTTATTGTCATGACCTGAATCCCGAGTCCATAATCGGTAACGTAGGAGTGGTGCCAGCAAAACACTTCACCTACACTAAACCTTAGAGCGAACATATCAAAAGAACAAGTTATTTAAAAATACGTAGCATTTTATAATCTTTTAACAAATTGTACTATTCAAAACTAATGAAACCAAATTATAGTTCAAAACTTCTCATCAATAATTAAAACAAAAATAATAATTCATAATACTTATTACATTGTCAGGATCCAGACTTAATTAAAGTAGGGTAATAGTTGAGCGTCTAAAATATCGAATCAAAATTAGAATGAAAGTCTCGCGAAACAAGTAAGGCATGTCAACTAAAATTAAAAAAGCAGGAACACTCAACAAAGTCCACCAGTTAACAGAAACTAAAAACAATAATAGATAGTACTTAGAAAATAAAAGAATAAATATAAAATATTTAAGAAATTAACTAGTTGTACTCATCATATAATCAACATACATATCTACTTATATTACATGCATATTAAATATTATTTCAGTCACCCGAAAAATATATAAGTAAAAGGAATATTATATGAAAAACCTGTAAATCATATTGAGGATCCTTAGAAGCACTTGCAATGAATACATATGATATACCAAAAACCAACTTAAAACAAAACAAATAAAATACTCCAACACATGAAATAAAACCAGGTATAATCTCTTAAGCTTAGGGACTAAAACAATAATTTTTCAAAATCAGAGATTAGGCACGTAATTTTACCACAATTAGATAATCAAACTGTAAATGTCATGAACACATGACCATGCTGGAATTTCACATCCTCAATTTTATCCATAATCTTGATTTACATTTCAGGGATCAAAATGTATTTTTTCTAAAGTCCAGAGACCAAATCATAAATATCTAAAATGGAGGGACTATGCTGAAAAATACACAAATCAATTATCACACAGGGATTCATCATCATTTACCTCATAAAAATACTGCATAGAATTTCAAAATACATTTCAATGGTCAAACTATAACTTTTCAAAGTTTAAGGACTGGATTGTGATTTACATAAATTAAGGATCAAAATAAAATTTCACCATCTCCAACCTCAAGACCATTCTGTTCAAATTTTACAGCAAAGTTTAAATAAATTTCTTAACCCATAACAAATCAATTAACAGATCCTTATTTATAACAACACACCTAAAATCAATCACTTAACTCTAAATTTATAATAATCATTAATCAATATTAATAATATAAACTTCAAATCTTTATAAACTACAATCTCTTATTTAATCATTCTATCAACAAAATATAATAAAAAATAACATGAGATAAAACTATTTACTTGTCACTTTCACTTTTTTTTTTAAAAAAAAATCCAAAATCCAAATTTAAAATTTATAGCTCGACGAGGGAAGGGCTACGACAATTATAAATAATTAAAAAAGATAAAAACAATTCTTTTATAACTTCTTCTTGTACACCTAAGTTAACTAAATTTAGATTTTTGGTGACACTTGATTTGAACAAAAAAAAATTAGATCTTCTCGTTATAATTAAAATAACAATTAAAACAATACTAGAATTGAATCGACCAAACCTAAGTAACCTGACCATCTATTGATTATGGTTAATACCAGAGATTGGATATGCATAAGACCAGGCAAATCTACTATATCCATTATTATTTTATTTTAGTTTTTTTTTTTTTTAGTATATCCATTATTGATTCAATTAGAAAGAAGAGAGAGAAAAAATAAAAGGAAAAATTGTAGCACGTGGAGCTTAAACCTGATGCCTCCACTTTTTAAAATCATATACTCGCTAGTTCATTATTTTATATTTATGCTTTATATGTTGCAAAATATGCATGTATTGTAGTATAATCAGCCTAACAGGTGGACCAGTACGCTGGTGACCTAACAATTTAATTGGGTTATTTATTAACTGGTTGTGAATAATATAGAAAATAGAAACTGAAATATTTATAAATATATATTTTTTTTATTTTTAATATTAGCAAATCAGAATTATTAAAAAAATAATTTAATATTTTTTTTAAAACAAGCCCACTTTAATGCTCTGGAGCATGGTTAATAACGGATTGCCAAAGAAACACAATTAATCTTCAAACAGGCACACCTTTCAAAACCTAATTTTGATGCACGTTCGTTGAAATACATGGATCGACCCTTTACGTGTAACACAAAGGTGAGATATTTCTTCAAAACATCACTTATAGGATAGGCAAATGACATACAGAAGCATGAGTAACTTCTCGAGATACACCCAGATCAGTACTTCTTTGCTCGCATAAAGGTGATTCACAGGTGATTAGAGAGCACTGTTTCATAAGAAAAATTGAATGGATTGACAGAGAAAAGAGACATAAGACAAATGATCGAGAAACTGAATTGAATTATCAACACTACCACAGTATATGTTCGTTAAAAAAGCTTCTTCACGCATAGCATCATAGATAGATTCAGTAGTTTTTTAATTTGTAATTGACTATCGACGCGCCTCAAGACAAGATAGATTTTCCATTGCCATCTATCCCAGCTTTCCCCTCTAAAACTGGGCTCTCATATGTGCATATGTCTGGGCTAAAAACAGGTCTTTTAGCAGAGATGTTCAGAAACGCCATGTGAGGTCCAGCCTAAAACAATCCCAATTTGGGTTTCTTTGGCTCAAGATTCACCCCCTAAAAACTTCCATAAAGATCCCATCTTGGGTTGTCTTGACACTGTTACAGTAGTGGGAGGAGGGGGCGATGAAGATGCCGATAGCTAGGGGAAGGTTGGTGACCTGTGGAGAGAGAGCCAGAAACACACAACAAGACAAGAGAGATTAAAGCAGAATGGAAAGGCTGGTGAGGTGTTGAGCTTTGGTCCATACAAAAAGACATAAAAAGAGAGGAGGGACAGTGATGAAAAGGGATAGCTAGGTACAGGCTAGAGTGCGTGAGGGTGATATTTGTACATTCTGAGAGGAGAAAGAGGAGAGCCTAACCACTACAGCACAGGAACTGTTCCTAGTTGTTGACCCAAGCCCTAATGCTTCCAAAACTCACTGTGCACTGTGGGCTATGCAATAATAGTCAAGTCCCCCGGCGCTGCCCCACCAATAGTGAGCTTCATGGATGGTGACTTCTACACTGGTAACCTGCCAGATGCCTCGTTTCCTTCTGCAATTTCTGTCCTTCCAGTGTTTATTATTTAGAAGTGGATACAACGAAAAAGAAAAGGGTGAAAAACACAGTGTATTTTCCCCGTTTGTCCTTTTGGATTCCAATAATGACAATCCATGAAAAATGTGTTAAAATCACAGGCGTCCACTAACGGCTCCGTTTGGTGGTGCAGGCAACGGCCCGTTTGGCCGCTCAAATAAACAGATTCAGGGACTACTTTGAAAAGGAAATGCGATTGTTCTTGTTTTTATTAAAACTGTATCGTTTTATTTTTTAAAAAAAAATTCCTTGACGCTAGTGTTTGTTTGGTGAAGTGTTTCCGCGTTTTAAAAGTATATTTATTTTTAAAAAACCATTAAATTTGTTGATGTAAAAAACCTAAAAATATTATTTTAATATATTTATAATTAAAAAATAATTTTAAAAAATATCATATATCACAATATTAAATACACGTGTAAGTCAAGCCAAACGATCCCTCGAGAGGCTGAGTAAGAAGGCATGGCAAAGGTTAACCCACCTTTATATGATTCATTGGATGCGTAAAGATGACAAAATATCAAAATTTAGTGGAGTGTACTTATATTTCATTTCACTTGCTTTCTAGATTCATCATCTTTGTTTTCTTCTCTGTAGTTATAAACTTCCGTTAATACGAGAGAAGATAATATATTGAACCATAATGACAAAAAATAATTGAGATATTTTATAATAGAGTATAAAACTATATTATAAAACTATTTCATTAATATATTTATTTTACAACTTCATTCTTGTATTTCTCACTAAATATGTTTATGTGCTTTTTTTTTCTATATATATATATATATATAGTTTTTTTTTATCGTGGGGCATGGAGGAACAGTATCTTAGAAAAATATTATATATATTATTAATACTTGGTGCGTCCATACAGACCTCATGTAGCACTGAAAATCCAATATTTTTCTTAGAAAAATATTATAGCAAAAAAATTCCAGGGCATATGCCCTCCTTGTCGTGTCACATCTCCTTGGTTCACCACACCAAGTAATTCTAGAAGCATTTCGTCTTTTTGTTATCATTACATGCATTTTTCACAGCTGACTCTACGAGTAATTAAATCAATTATTTTTATTGTTGATACAACTGGATTTAAATAATAAGGTTTGATTACATTAATAAAATCACTAAAAATCCAATAAAATCAGCTAAATTTTGTAAAGTTAATGTCTAATTTAACTCAACTAAAAATCTAGAATGAGTCAGATTTTGAATCTCAAAGTCTTTAGATCGAATTCGAGACGGGTTTAATAAATATAATACTCTTCTCCAGACAAATAAATTATTTAAATTTCCATCCCCTTGAAAAACAAAGAATTTTTAAAAAATAGCCAACAAAAAATATCCACCCTCTCAATACATTAGAGAAATCATATTTTCAAAAAATTAATTTTTGTTTATATAAAAAATTAATTTTTTTTATATATTTTGGATGGTTTTAATACGCTGATCTTAAAAATGATTTTAAAAAATTAAAAAATATTATTTTAATATATTTTAATATAAAAATATTTAAAAAAACAATAAGAAGTATTTACTATTTACTCAAACATTATCAGCAACTTGGTGCAAGTTGTATAAAGTTGTAACTTTCTCGAAGTACTCATGGTGTACTTTGTTAAAAGCAAGGGAAGGACACGGCAGCACAAGTGAGTGTACCTTTTCATTTCCTCTCTCCTGGAAATATCGAAGCCAATGGATTTCTTTGTCGAGATTAAATGAATGGTGGATACACAAATTCCTCCCTTTTGCAGTCTACGCTTTCCGGGCCTTTCTTTTCTTGATTGGTCATGGACTCATGGGTCCCATTAATTAATCTTCCTTTGCAACCAATCAGGTCCTGATGGACGGTGGCAGTAACTCCCATGCAGTAAGAAAATAATACGAGAACATATCCATTTGTGGGTCCCAAATCCCATATCATCATCTCCTGTGATTGTGAAGCCGAGAAGAGGCTCTTTTTCATTTGTATTCATGCAATAATTATTTCTTAAAATGTTTTTTATTTATAAATATATTATAATAATAATTTTTTTTATTTTTTAAATTTATTTTTAATATCATATCATTTAAAAATTAAAAAAATATATTTTTCAAAATATTTTTAAAATACAAAAACAAACAAATTTTTAATCATTAAAGATACCATAGGTTACGCCATTGGAATGGGACCACGATACCAATACCTTGTACGACATACGAAGTTTGCCTCCATTCAGCTAAAAACTTGATTGGATAAACTCTGGTGAGTTTTTTTTTTTAAAAAAAACAAAATAACTTTGTTTTGGATAAAATAATTGATACAGTTAGTATTTGATATTGAGATTATAACAGTGATGTGATTATTTTTTAAAATATTTTTTATTTTTAAATTTTATTTTTAATATCAATACATTTAAATTATCTATAATCATTTAAAAAATTAAAAATAATTTTTTAACCGGAAAACAAACACCCAGATGTCAACTCCATAAGCTGGCAACTCTTTTCCTAGTCAATTTACGCGCCGGATCTGAAAACCAAGCTTGCATGTGAGAAATTTCAGGATTGGGTTATGGATAAGAGCACAGGAAATTCACCTGCTTCCCACGGTTATGGATAAGAGCACAGGAAATTCACCTGCTTTCCACCTGTCTCTCTCAATAAATAAAAAAAATCAAGCCAGTTTTGATGAGTGTTGTCTCTGTGCAATCAACTGGAGTACTGTCTTAAAAGAAGTGTCCCGTCATGGGAATAATATAATAGTAATTTGGGATGATCAGCAGAAATGCAACTGAGTCAAGTAAATTTTTATTAATTTTTTTCGGAGATCTAATTTTCTTTTGAAGCCCCTCTTTTATCCTGACAGTCGATAATTTAATTTTTTTAGAAATCAATAAATTAAAATTGATTTTTTTTAATGAATCTTGTCGTGCATGTATTTTTTGATTCATGAAATTCTGATTCTGATAATTTATTTTTTGAGCTAGTCTCTAGACAAATGTCCTGCAAAAAATGGAGGTCATGAAATTCTGATTCATGTTTATAGTGAAAGATAAAAGGATTAATTTGAGTATTGTCGAGTGATTTTTGTTTTTAGATTGTTGAAAGATTCATCCAGTACCAAACTACACAATAGAAGGAGAAATTCTATTCATGTTTATAGTGATTCACCTTCGGCCAAGCTATTTTTTTTATAACATAAAAATAAAATATTCAAGTGTTAATGTATTTTAAAAATAAAAAAAATATTAAATAATAAAATTTTAAAAAAAAAAAAAAAATAACAAAACAAAATGCAAGTCAACGCGGGCTAGCAAGGTTATGAGACTAAGTCAGCCTTATAGAAAACAAATTGAAAAAATAACAATAATTAATTCCCAATAATCCAGATGTAAAATGATAGATTTGAGATGAAAAAAACAACGGTCAACAAAAAAATACCCAAAAAAAAAAAATACATGTAAGCTTGGGTAGGGACACCAAACCGCGTGAGCCGAATCATGCAAATGGAATAACCTATCAGGAGAAAATGAGATAAATGACAAAGCTTGATTCTAAAAAGAACCAAATCTTCAATGACAAAACTAAAAAAAATATAAAACAATGACAAAAAAATACTCAGATTAACTAGCCAAACTTACTGCACAAAATGATGAGATCATAATAGCTTGAACGAAAGAAAACTAGAAAAACTTACAAAGCTTTTTTTTTTGAAAATAAATAACATCGAATGATGAATAAAAAACCATGTCAATTAGAATTAACTTCTCAAGCTCGTGATTTAAGTCACTAAACTAGAAGACTCCATGTGGAATAACCACGAAATTCAATTCACAACAAATCAAATGTTGAGTAATTAAATTAAAAACAAAATTCAATTACACAAAAGAATCCAAAAAATAAATAGCAACTTAGAGAATAAAACTAAATTTGAAATAAAATAACTAAATTAGAAAACAACCCATAATCTTGAATTGAAGGAGAAAATTGAAAATAAAAATCAAACCCACAAAAGAATTCAAAACAAAAAATCAAAATAGAAAAAAAAAATGACCAAATTTGAAAAATAACAAATAACAATTATGGATTCAAGGGTGAAATTGAAAACAATTTGACATTTGATAAAAAAAGAACCATGAACAAGAATTAAAAATAAAAAAAGAAGGACTGAAGTTAGAATATTAGTAAATAAAAGGATAACTTTGACATGTTGAATGACCAACATGAATTTGAAGAGGAGGAAAGAAAAAAATGAAAAGTAGAAGTAAGAAATATTTGATGACACATCATCGCATAAACAATGCCACACGATGCCCTGCATAAAAGGAGACACATCGATGTTTATAATGTTGTTATGAAAGCTATCGATTAAATGATAAGAGACGTCACACGCGCTATCAAAAGATAACGAACATCTCTCACCCTATAGCATTCGCACTGCAGGCCCTAATTTTTTTGGGTTTAAAACTAATTAAAAGACCAAATCATCCATTGATTAGCTTGATTACAACTAAAAACTATAATAAAAATATAAAAAAACCCCTTAGATGCCAATTTAATGATTTTTGTTTTTAAAAATATATAATGATTTTAATATAATTTAAAAATATATAAATAACTTATTATTCTGGATGAACTCTATACGACGAACTTGGTGAAAAAAACTATATTATACTCAATAAGCAATTTATTAATTTTTTTTTATACCAATCCACAATATAATGAATTTCCATGCAATGTGAAACTCTAGTCCGTTTTAATTCCTTTTTTTTATTTACCTGGTATGACTTTTCCATATTTATATTATTTTTCAACCCTCCGTTTACAAAAAGATATAATTATGTTTTGTTGATTCTTAGTTCAAATTAAAAGTTTGTTACTAAAATGGGTCAAAATTTTAATTAGTAGAAGTTGAAATTTTTTAACTTATAGATTCTAACTCATGTTTTCTTCATTCTTGAAAACAACTTGATTTAAGTCCTTTTTTTACCAAATATATATACTTCTAATTTAAAATCATCTTCATGATTTTTTTTTAAATTATGATTCAAAATAAAAAAAACTATTTTTTTCAAGTTATGTGAAACGGGCTCTTAGTACAATATCAAATTACTTCACTAGTTAATATAAGATCACTCGTAATTACGAAGCAAAAAAAACTATATATTAAATACATTAAAAGTTGTATTCTTCTCTTTCACATAAATATGACATCCATAGTGAGATTTATTTATTAGTGCTACCTTTATGAGAGATAGAAAAATAATAAATCCAAGTTGTTTTGCTGGCAATTTAATATCAAACGGTTTTTTTTTCCTGGTAATTTAATATACATATATATATATATATATTTTATCCTTATATTTTTTTTATTGGTTAACCAAATTATTTTTTAACAATCCAAGTTAATCGAATTATATTAGACTAATTTATACTCAATTTAATTTTAAACTTAAATTAATAAATTAATCAAATTATAAAATTTTAAAATTAATATACTAAATCAGTTGAATAACAATATTAAACAATTCTTTCTGTTTTAGATATTTTTTTGTTACATAAAAAAAACTTAGCACGTGTATACACAGCCACAGCAAAACAAAACCCAAAAACAGTACCAAACAAAGCGTTACCCACAATGGCCGCAACAGGTACAGAGGACCGCAAAAAAGCGTTCCAGACGGACCCCGTTTGTCCTCACGTGACTTGGCGCCGGCCGCACGCACATAAGCTTTTGTCTTGTTTCTTTCTCTCACATTTTACTAATTTCTTCCTTTTTTTAATTATTCCTTTTGTTTTTTAGTTTCTTTTTATTGCGTCATAAATGCTCAAAATTATTTCCAAAAAAACAAAATAATTTTCTTACATCACCGGGTCCCACACAACAGTAATCTTTCGGCCGCTTACTTTGTCGTCTCTATATTCCCCCCTCACACCTAATGCGCACTCTACCACTCACCTCCACACACTTGCTATCATGCACCCTCACCCTTATCCTCCACGCATACACATCTCTACTCCTCCATGTGGTATTTACCATTTATTGCCACCATCATTTCTCTCTGTGTTCAAAATTTGTTATTTTTGCAAATTCGAAGGATACCCATCTGATATTTTGGCCTCTTGAAAGCTTTGATAATAAATGAAAGCTATGAGGATTAGAGCTAAAAAGATCAAATCTTTTGTTTTTGGTTTCATTATGTGAAGTGAGTTTTCAATCGAGTTGTTCTTAAAAAGGATCTAAATTGAAGTTTTAGATTTTGTTTTTCGACACTCTGTTGATAAAGAAGTGCTAGTTTCATGGCTGGAAGTAATGGAGTTAATCTCAATGAAAGCAAGGTACCTTTTTTTTTTTAACATTTTTGTACTCTTTTGGTGACCAAAGTTGGTGTCTTTTGATGGTTTTTTTGTGCTGTTTGTGTTTTGGTGATTTGGAGTTGGAAATCAGCTGGATTTGAAGCGAAATTTATATTTTTTTGGTGGGGTTTTTGGTTTTGGTTTTGTTGGTGAGGGAAATTGGGTCTGGGGACTATGTTTAAGCAGTTTGGATTCTGTAGGTTGTGTTGTTTGAGATTTTGGGGTTTTATGTTCTTTTTTTTGGAAAGATGGAAGCTTGTTGAATAGTATTTGGGTTCTCAGGCTGCTGTGTTTTGAAGTTGTTTTGGGTTTTGAGATCATATGACAGTAGTTTGTTGATAGGTTGCTCTTGCTTGTTATACGCATGATTGCTGGTTTTGAAGTCTTATTTTGGTCATCAAAATGTTGAACTTCGTTCCTTTTCGTTTCAATTCCGGATCAATTTAGTTTGGGGAATATGATATGGTTTTATGGATAAATGTGTTACTTGTCAGTGTGTTTTTCATGGTTCTGTACTTGCTTGCTCGTTTGTGAAAAACTATCACTATTAATGGTTTATGGCCTGCTATTTTGCTATTCGGAATTAAAAAAATTGAAGATTTCCTTCATTTTTTGCTTAGAGGGTGGTACCCCTGAATACATGGGTCCTCATATCAAATTTCAAGCTGGCTTACAATCTTCTTCGTCGTCCTGATGGGACTTTCAACCGCCACTTGGCTGAGTTCCTTGACCGGAAAGTTCCTGCCAACGCGAATCCAGTTGATGGGGTTTTCTCATTTGATGTTATCATTGACCGTGGGACTAGCCTTCTTAGCCGAATCTATAGACGAGCTGATGCGCAAGAATCACAACCAAATATTGTTGACCTTGAGAAGCCTGTCAACTCGGAGGTTGTCCCTGTCATAATCTTCTTTCATGGCGGAAGCTTTGCTCACTCTTCTTCAAACAGTGCTATATATGATACACTCTGTCGCCGCCTGGTGGGCCTTTGCAAGGCTGTGGTAGTGTCTGTGAATTATAGGCGTGCACCTGAAAATCGATACCCATGTGCTTATGATGATGGATGGACTGCTCTGAAGTGGGTTAATTCAAGAACATGGCTCCAGAGCAAGAAAGATTCTAAAGTTCATATATACTTGGCTGGGGATAGTTCTGGTGGTAACATTGTTCACCATGTTGCTTTAAGAGCAGTAGAATCGGGAATTGATGTTTTGGGAAACATACTGCTGAACCCAATGTTTGGTGGGCAAGAGAGAACAGAATCAGAGAAGCGATTAGATGGCAAATATTTTGTTACTCTCCAAGACCGAGACTGGTATTGGAGAGCATTTCTTCCTGAAAGAGAGGATAGGGACCATCCAGCATGTAATCCTTTTGGTCCAAAAGGTAAAAGCCTTGAAGGAATTAAATTTCCTAAGAGTCTTGTTGTGGTGGCCGGTTTAGACCTTGTTCACGACCGGCAAATAACATATGCTGAAGGTCTCAAGAAGGCTGGTCAAGATGTGAAACTTCTGTATCTGGAGCAGGCAACAATAGGTTTCTACTTGTTGCCCAATAACAATTACTTCCATACTGTGATGGATGAGATAAGTGAATTCGTGAGTCCTAACTGTTAATAGGGTTAACTTTACCAACTGGCAGCCATACTTGACCGAAGCTTGACATTCCTCTTTGGCTAAAATACGTGTTGTTTGCTGTTTTATGATTGTGTAGTGTTACCACTTACTGTTTTTATTAATCTTAAGTTGTTGCGTTCTGCTGCCCCGGGGTTCGGTCGTTGAAGTTTCCAGAAACAACCCGGCTCTGTTATTGGGTGCAGAGCATCTATCTAGCTGTGGTTCGGATCATGATCTGTTATATGTCCATTTTGCCGAATTTGAGTGGTGTAGTTTTTTGAAGTTTTAATAGCAGTGGGGGGGACTGTTGCACTCAATTTGGCAGACCTACCACATTTAAGGTTACCCTTTCTGACTTCCAGCCCCAAAGGAGAGGAAGATGGAACTACTGGGTTTATATTTAGTGGCTGATCCCCTGTGGTGGACGGGTCGAAGCCTCTCTCTGATGTTATAAGGCTAATTTTAGAACATGGATATGAAAAGGTCCATGGTACTGTGATGCAGTATGTTTCTAGATACGCTTTAGTATATAGATATATATATATAGGTGTTTGCTTATCCTTTTTTTCTCTTTTTGTTGCAACTGTAAATGTTACTATGTTATTGCAAATTCAGAAATTATCAATCACTCCTATATAGGTTTTCTTTGGATTCCTTTGCCTGTTTTTTTGATATGATATTATAACAACGTTAAAATCTTGTCATAGCTTGCTGAACCTTTATTATAGACTCCAGAATTTAGGTACGATAACTGTTCGGAGGAGCATATCTTTTTGTTGGAGAGTGACCGTGTTCTTGACCGAAGACCAAAGCTCCGTTTTACAGGGGAGCTTTTAAGCTATCACAACGTTAAACATGCACCAAGTCTTACATTGTTTTGTTAAGGAGATAATGCACGTAATCAGATGACTAAAGCTTGTTGAAGACGCAGCTTGCCTTAATGTGCTTGTCTGGATGGACAACATCTGGATCATGAACGTCGTCTTCAAAGTTGGAGCCTTGCTGTGCTGTGTTGCTATCTTCGAGGATGAAATAACTCTGTTCATTGTGATGGCTTGTTGTGTAAAGATTTATGGGATGAAGTCTTAAGCCATCCATAACTCTGATGACTTGGATCTGTAGTGTTTTGCAGGGAATGCTAATTCTTGAGCTATGAATATATACAAATTCTATTAAGAAATCTGTTTTTAATTTTTAAATTAAAAAAATATTTTTGTAAAATTTTAAAAAAATAAAGGGGCAACAATTTAGCTTAGATTGTAATTTCTAATTATTTTCTCCGCAATAAAAACAGAATTAAGATTCTTATTTGTATACGAACTCTGTTTAAAAAATCTATTTTTATTTTTTTAATTAAAAGAACTTTTGGGTGAACAAAATCAATTACTTTTTTTAAATGTAAATAATAATCTTTTTTTGAACGTGTTACTAAAAATACTCTTGTTTATGACGTGAAGAGGCTTCCATGAAGTGGTTTTCTACACATGATAGGGTTTAACACTAGATTTAGCACCAGAAATTTAGTTTGTCTTGAGATAATTGTGAGCCAAGTGGAAAAAGGCATCAAAACGTGCTGCCTTTTAGTCCACTAATTCTGTTATCCTGGCCTCAAATCTATCCCTACATAACAATTCGGAGACATTGCAGCAAATGATTGGAAGCAAATTTCATGTACTCCATTTTTGGTTTTGATGAAGATTGATTTAATTCCTTCTTGGCAGTTCTTGACGGCCTGTTCTTGATGCATTGTTTGAGGGCTTGAATGGCTGAGAAAATACAAAAAATGGCTTGTTTTTGATAGATACAAGCCCATTCAGTGGTGGTTGGAACTTGGACATCTCCAAAGGGACCACATTAAAACCACTTACTATCACTAAAAGGAATATTAGTACTTTGTTTGCACAATGGCAAGAGAACAGCTAGCTCCCGATGAAGACATGAAAGTCTTGTTTGATTGTCTTTGGAGACTCAAAGTCAAGCTAATCACAGTGCTAGCTTGTTCATTGATATCAATGGACAAAAAAGAAACACAAGTTAAGGGTTTGGTATTGCGATGCAATCGCAGATTGCACTGCAATAACAGTCGCTTAGTGAGTGCTTGTTATCCCGCAGAACATCTCGTTAACCAACAAACCCGTTTATTATGTTTGCAAATCTTGTTTGGTTTGCATAAATGGTTAGAATAATGCTTGTTTAATGTGTTTAGCTATCAATAAATCAGCTGTTTTAGCCCTTTTCAGGGAGAGTTTTCTTACAGAAAACGATAGGTCGCTTCTTCAAGTGCGATCTTTAATTAATGAGATATGAGTAGGATGGCTAATAGGACACCACCTAGGGTTTGTGCTAGAAATCCATTTAGATTATGGTTTATCCCTTTTGATGAACTATTGATCCAGGTCACTCAGCATTATTGGCCCGAGAAGGGAGAAAAAGACTCAAAAGGGAAGGCACTAATATGTTGCCATGATTTCTAGAAACCCTAATGCATAATCTTGTGGTTAGAAGTGTGCCTGACAAAGCATAAAATAGAGAAAAAAACAATGATTCAGAACTCCACCAGATACGACAGAAAATTAACAGCATTTTTTAAAGAGGGGTTCAAGATCCCCACTTCTTTGCATCCTCATTACCTGGTTCACCAACATGCTTTGCTCAGCACAACGTTGCAGATGAGCTAATATAGCTTGCCTAGGATTGACACCTCACATGAAGAGCAAATCACGAGAGAAGTGGTGTTCAGGATTTTAGAAGAGAATTTTAAACTCAATTATATTGCCTAGAAAATGAAACTTCTCTGAGAATTGAAATAGAATGTCGTACCTCGATAGCAACAGAAATTCCAGAAGATTGATCTTTTTTGCGGTGCAAGAATTCCAAAGGATAAGGTTAACAAAAATGATAAAGGGAAAAAAAAATATAACAGTCCAACTGAGCAACTGATAGCGTAGTTGCATCCTCCTAGCCCATGATTTTCGCAAAAGAACTAGGGAAACAATTTGGGAACCTGCTTATATGGAATACAATCACTGGATTTCTCATGATACAATATTGTGCCAACATGATATCCGAATCACAGCATGAAATCCAACCGCTATAGTTGCAGTAGAGCACAATAATGTCCACAAACATGCCCTGCTTGTTACGCTAGAGTGTGATTGAACATATCCAACAAATTAAAGAAGAAACTCAAGCAAAGCATATAACAAGGTGCAGAAAATAAATAATATATTCATCATCATACTCGAAATGGCGGTTAAAAACCTCCAGTTGTCGCAATGCCAAGTTTATGTCTTGGCTAAAACCAGAGTTAAGAGTAACAAACTGGCAAACTCTGCTGTCAGGTAGAGCTTGATTAACTATGAATTAATTCTAGAACTTAAGCAACATGCCTAGAAACAAAAAATTGATCATCAACGTAATCTAGCAACATATGCAAGAGACACTGCTGCAGCAACAACTGTAGTAGCTGAAGACAACAGACTTAAAAGGCTATTCTTCTTATCCGCCTTTGCCACAGAATTCTGCAGAAATTCTAATTGTTGCTTCATCTCCTCCACCACTGTCTGCTTGTTACTAAATGCAGTCTTAATAACTTCCAGCTTACTTGCATACGGTTCGATTTCACCATTAAGCATCTTTTCAGTGACAATCATATCTTCTTTAACATTGTTTGATTCACATAACAATGCAGCAGTATTCTTTAGCATGGCTAGTGCTCTATCATAATTAGTACCATCTGATTCCATTTTGGTCCTCAACTCATCTATTTTCCCTTCTGCTTCTGTGAAATGCTTCTGTAACAAATCTTTTTCCTTCTCCAACGTAGCAACTTGGCTTTCCATTTCCTTCTTTTGCGAGACCAGACTCTCATGCTCGTTTTTCATCTTTGCACGCTCCTCCACAGTTTCTTCAACTCTCTTCTCCATTTCCAAAACTTTAGACCTCAAGTTCATGGCGTTCTTTCTCTCCTCACCTAAACTTTTTTGAGCAGTGTCCCTCTCAAGCCTTACTTTCTCAAAAGCATCTTTATAATGACTGGCTTCAGAAACTACTTGTTTGTTCTTATCTTCTCGATCCTTGATCGATTCTTGCATTGAAAAAATATCACCCCTTAGCTGACCCACCTCCTCGTGCAGCTTCACAATTTCACCCTCCTTAATAACTTTCACTTCCTCAATCTCATTCTTCTCTCTCAACAATTCCTCAATTAATCCTTTCTTATCCTCAATTTCAGCATAAGCCATGATCTTATATTTACAGTCATCATCCTTTTCCTCCATTAAACGCACAATTGTCCTTTCTTTTTCCTTCTTCTCTTCCATCAAACCATCAATTTCCCTTTCCATTGCATTCTCCTTCTCCAATGCCAGCCCCAAACTCTTCTCCAATTCCATAGCTTTTCCGCTCAAAACTCCCTTCTCCTTCTGCAAACTTGATACAATCTCATCAAGTTCCCCTGCTTTTCTCTCCAACTCACCAATCTTCACCTTCTGCTCACTTTTTTCACCAGCAATCTCGTTCCTTTCCTTCTCAATCCGTCCAATCTCTCTCTTCAAATCCTCAATTTCATTCACTTTCTCCACCAAATTATTTTCAGCCAAACCTCTCAATCTTTGAAGCTCCTCAATTTCTTTCTCTCCGTCCTTCATTTCCTTATCCAACAAAGCATATTGTTTATAAAGTTTCTCAATCTCTTCCTCACCCTCCCTCTCCATTTTCTCCAATTCAACCACACTATCTTTCAAACCATCAGCCCCCTTCATCCAATTATCAACATCACTCTTCAACAAATCCCTCTCGCGATAAACCCGACTCAATCTATCTCTCTCAGTCTCAACATTCATCACTAACCCCTTAACCTCACTCTCCAAGGCCCCAATTTCATTGTCCTTCCCTCTCTTCTCTCTCACCAGACCATCAACAAAACTACCCATTTCAACCATCCGGGTCTCGATAAAAACACAAAATAGCGCCCTTTCTATCTCCAAACTCACCCTCCCATCACTGATTTTACCCAACTCACTCTCCAACTCACTCTTTTCCTTACAATACAGAGCCAGCTCAGTCTCCAAAGCCTCCTTAGCTTTCACCAGAGATTCAACTTGTTGTCTGCGTTGTTTTGCCTCCTTGACAAGCAAATCATTGACAGTTTTCAAAGATTGAAACTTGTCATTAGGGTCTTCCATAGAGGGTTGTTGGTGTTGATGTTGGGAGGTCAAGTTTTGATTTTGATCCTGTGGGTTCTGTTGTCCGGGGTCTTGGGTTTGATGGGTCACTTTCTTTTTGGCCATTTCTTGTTTTTTTTTTTTGTAGTGGTGAAAGTATTTGAGGATTTTAGGGTTAGGGTTTTGCTAGGGTTTTTATGGTGGAGAAATGAGAAAAAGCAGAGGTGATCAAGAGACAAGAGGCACGGATAAGGGGATAGAAGAGAGAGAAATAGGGGGAGTTGAAGAGTTGTTGAGGGTTCAAAAATTGAGGCCCAGAGGAGATAGAGAATCTCTATTGTTTTATAACGTGGGAAGATTTAAAAAAATAAATAAATGGGTTTTTTGAAAACATGATGGGGTATTTTATAATTTCAACACAGTAATATAAAAGGTTTTTGAAAAATTACATGTCTTGAAAAAATAAAAACATGAGCCTTTTCTAGCATAGTTGCAAGAACAAGTTTGTTGAGTAAACCTAGTAACTCAATAAATTAAGATTTAATTTGGTTTGAGGGGGTGAAAAATATGATTTTCTTATTAAAATATGTTATTTTAGATATATTTTTAAAAAATTAGTTCTTATAACTATTTTTGCCAAGTTCACGTGGGAAGGAGGATAGGCATCAATTTTAGTTTATTTTTCCTTTTTGAACCACGATTTTTAGCTCAATTCAATTGGTATATTGTTAAAAAATTAAAATTCAATTGGTATGATACTTCATATGAAAATTGTGATTCCAGAATGTTGATTAATTTAAATAGTAATGTTGATGTTATATTATAGAGATAATTTTTATCGAGTGGTATTTATTTTATAGAAAGTTTTCTGAGATTTTGTTTGAAAATCTCACCCCATAAGTGAGTTTGCAAAATTAATTACTTTTTTTTTTCCATCTTGTATTAATTCTTTAGTTTAGAGTTTAGACATGGTTAATTTGATCCATGCTCCGGTGACCAATTGAATTAGATCAAAGCAAAACTAGATTGTTTTAGTTTTTTTCAAAATAAAATGTTATTATTATAATTTTATTTAAAAATTAATTCAAGTTTTGATTAAGTAGATCAAATCAAAATGAATTCATTTATAAATATATATTTTTTAAAATTCAGTCCGGATTCGATCCGTGACAATTTAATAACTGTGAATGGAAGATAGTCTTCCTTATAAAGAGAAATTAATGCGAAAATAAGCAAGTGCGGTGTTCATATTTCGTGACACAAGAACAAGATTTTTGTTTCGTTCCAGAGGGCATGAAGAGCAAAGAAATGACAAAAAAATAAAAAAAAATAAAAAAACCTTTGCGCATTTATGATGCATGCACCAAAACGAGAGGCAAAATGCAATTGAAATTTTGATGCGTAAGATAAGATAATTATTTAATTACAGGTTCAGAATTTACCCAAATACAATTCACTAATCTTTACAAATTAGAAATTTAATTTTACGGTTTATGTATTGCACTTGAAATCTTGAGGCATAAGATAAGATAATTATTAGTTACAAGCTCAATTTATCCAACTACAATTCATCAACTTGTCATAATTAGAAACTTAATTTTTTGTATTCATTTTCTTCTTTCTCTTTTTTTATTTATTTATGTGGGTGTTCGGGCCAACTTGCGCGCACTACAACTAATCCCACGACCCATTGAACATCTTGCAAACCTAGTGAGCATGTAAGGCACTGCGGGAGTGACAGACATACACAAAAAAATTCAAACCCGGGTATAAAAAAAGGGAATAAACCCCTTCCATCACTAGGCCAATAACTCAAGTGCTATCTTAATAGCTCTTTGGTTCATGCATTGTTGCCTTTTAGGACAAGTAACACCAGTTTCGATGAATTACTTAGTAAATCTAGGAGAAACTTATGATAAACTTTACAAGAATACACTTTCAAATATACTTAATAATTTCTCATTTCATCTGCCATATGAATTTATGGGAATCGAATGATACGATTATTGATGGGTTAGATTCATATATGATGCATTCCAAATCAATAAAATTATTAAACTTATATTGCCAAATTATTTGAGATAGGATTAGTAGAGCAAACAATTAATTTTAAACTGAATAACTTTAAACTAAATTTTGATGGGTTTGGAAGTTGACCTATTGAGTTGACTTTGTTAAAGAACTAATTTAATTTAAAATCTTAAATTATTATGTGAGGTCTTAAGATATGATTTATATTATTCTTTAATACATCTCTTCAAATAAAAGCCACTTGAGTTTGAAACTTGCACTATATTATACTTAATTTTTATCAAATAAATGAGGATGGTGAGATTCGAACTCGTGACCGCTTGGTCATTAAAACTCTGATACTATATTAAAGAACCAATTCAACCCAAAAACTTAAATTATTAGATAAAACCTCAAGATATGATTTATATTATTTTTTAACATATCCTAGTATCCTACCGTCTACCGTGTCAGATAAAGTTTAATAACATCACTAATGACATATTGTTGTGGTTTTTGTTTTCCGGTTAGGAAGGGCCAAAGTAAACTATGCATCGTTCCCCTTTACTAAGACATGTTCATGGTTGAAGGATGTAAATGCATACTCGAAAAATTGAGGCCAATCTTGACACAAACATTGGCCTAAGAAAACGTTACACATTTTCTTCACAGGTAATGTTTTCTCTCTCAAGAATTTTATAGCTCAAGATTTCTTTAGCTATTGTCAATGAGCTGATGGCTTAACCAACTCGCATGACATCCATGTTCCCTGTGAACCTCTGTTTCGTAACTAGATATACACTCATACACACAACAACTAGACAATTTCGATTCCTAACATGAACGAAATCAACCAAGGATCTTGTAGCCAGCCAGATGGTATATAGCCTCTTCTAAAACAGGGGATTTTATGGGTTGGATCCATCCATCCTTTCACCGTATGGAATCGAGTTGTTTATTAGTTTCATAGATTTGAAAGGAACACATTAATCCCTGAACTCTTCTTATAGTGTGAATTAGGTCCCTTTTTGGCTGGAAAAGCCAGAACGTTTGTCCCCTCGACAACCCATTAGCCCTCTCATTGACTACGGTAGCATTGGGCTAAAGGGTCTCTACAAGAAGAAAACATGAAAGCAATCAGAGTGGCAGACATAGTTTTCAAGGCTACTCAAAGTTATAAAACCCGGTCTGCTTGTAACCAGGCCAAGGCCCAGCTTAGTTTATAAGAGCTTAGCAATTAGCACATAGTAATTACTTGGAATTTTCTTTTGTTATTGCTCTGCCTATGGGAGTGGACAAAGTAGGAAAGTGATAACACAAAAAATCACAAGAAAAAGGCATACAAAATTTAATGGATGAAAAGTACTGCGGATGTGAATAATGAATTTTCAATTTTATTATTTGAAAATTAAAGCATATAATAATTATCTTTTTATAAAGTTTACAACATTTATAAATAGGTTAGAAAACCTGAGTCAGATTAAACATAAAAATAATAACAAAAAGTAATATATCATGAGCATCAATGCTCAAAATACAATTTTAAATGATCCCATGGTTCGTTGAGTAATGTTACTTGTAAAAATTTAAGCATGATTTAACAGTTAAATCTTTCCATTGCATTGATGTTATATGTATATTTCATCAAACATCCCATGCTGAATCTAAACATTCAACTCCTTAGTTTTCTTTAAGATACACAGCTGAGAAATTTGTAAAGTTTGGAGGTCCCCAAGATACTGATCAACCTGAGATTAGGCTGCCATCAACTCTAGATACCTGGAAACCAATTATAGAAGAGGGTCTAGCATAACCATATTGCTAATGGATCATCGACAAACTTAAAGCATAGAATTCATTTAGACAACACAAGCTCAAAGATTCAGGGTAGAAGCTTGAAGGATATTGCATGGTCACGTAGCTGGATTCTTTTTTTTTTTTTTTTTATATATATATATATTAACATGGGTATTCGGATCAGTTTATGCATACCTCGACTAATCTCATGAACCATAAAATTAATGACCATGTAAACTTCCAGTGGCTCCCCGCAACTCTGCGAACCTATACTAGCTCCTTAAACTCCTCTCCTAACCCCTCTCTTAACCCTTTAGCCTTTGTTTGTCTTCTCCATGCTTTTTTTTATAATTTTTATAATTTAATTAGATAAAATGAGGATGATGTGATTTGAAATTCTTATACTTCGGTCATTAATATTTTGATACCATATCAAAAACCTATCTCAACTCAAAAGCGTAAATTCTTGGATGAAGATTCAAGAATAGTTAAATACTACTTTCTAGCTATGCTTAACAATTTGCAGTCAATTTTCTAAACCCCTCTTCATTGAATCCTGGTGTTCTCTAATCCCAGAATAATTAATACTTTAAAAGAAAATTACGAAATCAGTTACCCGTAATGAAAAATGCCAATGGATGTCTTTAAATCCTGATGTTCTCTAATGTGATCATGCTTTGAATCCCTGCTGTCAAACCTGCCTGGACAAATTTTAACCACATGAAGTATTTTCAGCTGGAAAGCATAAAATTGCTCATGTCTGTGAAAGCACATGGTCTTGTCTCACTATAAAATTACTTGTCTAGCAGATTGTTCCAAGTTGGCACAGTACTTGTTCCTGAAAACACTTTGCTGTTGCCTTCTTTTAAGTATAAAACGTGGGGGTTAAAGCTTCTAGTTCTACATGCATGCACTTGCTTGCCTGTTGACAAAATGAGGATCATATAATATACCAGGATTGAGACTGCACTTGAAGAGTACGAGACATGCATTCTGCATTCAATACGAAATATTATATAGAATCACATGCTAGAATCTGTCCATCTGGAAACTCACTCTGCCAAATTTGCTTAGGTTTTTTAAATCTGAAATAACCACTTTATTCCACTCCTATTTTTTGAGCAAAACTAGCCTTTCCATGAGTTCCTTAATGGTCACTAATGGGAGTTTAGTCCATCGACAGTCTTCCTTGCAGAGTGTGGAAATTGATAAGATCCAGATGCAAGCCCTACTCATCTTCAAAACTTAAAGAAAGTCATATACACATGCCCTGTGAGCTTTTCGTTCAGCCTAAAATCCATGAAACATATCACACCAATTCACAACTATGATTTGTCATGAACTGGAAGAGAAAAAAATGAAGTCAAATGGTTGGTTAGTAATGCTTTAAACAAGAACCATGCCAATAAATACAGAACTCTGCCATTACAGCATGTATATTGGCTTTTGCTTCAAGATACCTGCAGACCAGGAGACATCCCATCTCATATGAAAACAGTTGACCTTATAAAAAAACACATCCATTCATTGAACGCATGCAATACAGGGATTATGGAATGGCTGATTAAAATATATTGCAGGAGATAAACGAATCACCCCATCAACATGGGATTTTCTTCTTTATTTTTGATAATTGATATCAAAGTACATTACCAGCCATCTGTACTCATAAAAAACAGTATGACATCTTCTTGATAGGGGGAAAATGGTCGGTGGCTACCATTTTTATTTAGCCAATGTGTGTGTTTGTCCTTGTTGTAACATGGCAGCCAATCTTGTTCATCCAAATGGAAGAATAGCCATTAAATCAGTCATAGACAATATTATAGCAGTTCAGTTTCTTGTGTCCATAAAAGAGGATTGTTTAGCAGCTAGTGTTGATTAGTGTTTTGAACTGTGATAACTTTTACTGTGTTTGATAAAGGAGGTTTTAAAAAAATCTATAAATTATTATTTTTTATAATTAAGTTTTTAAAAGAGAGTTTTGAGTGAGATGCATGTAAAATTATAATGTGTTAATTAACTAAATACTTTTAAAACAATGATTGAAGCAAAACACAGCTTTAACCACGTATTACTACACTACCACACTGACCCTGATGTCAACAATATTTTAGGACCAAAGCCTTCAAGTTTGGAGTGGTTTTGAGGTGCACAACCACTTTGGCTTTTTGAGGTTCATCAAGATTGGTTGAGTAAGGATTGCATTACTTTATCTGATGACTATAATGACAAAAACTTCACACCTTCCTTAACTATGTGAAAGTTCTAACCCCACCAAGAAATTAAAAAAAAAGGAAATTTCCAACTTTTATCCAACCATTAAAAATTAACTAAGATGATGCTTAGTTACATATATTCTTATATATCCAAATAAGAGAAAAGGTTGAAATACAAACATTCCCTTCCATTACTTACCTTTGCTAACCCTACCCTTCCCCTTCTTCCATCCAAACATAATGTGTACTAATTACAACTCAGTTTTGCAACAATGCATCTCTATCTACCTTTAAACTGCAGTTCGTCCATAGGCTTTCAAAGTTCAATGGAAGAATGAGAAATATTGAGGAGCATAGAGGTTCTTCTCTACTGTTGAAGAAAATGAAGTTCTTCTCTAGATGCTATCTTAAAGTCTATCTTCCATTATTGATCTGCATCTCCTTTCCTTTCTTTCTTTTTTTAACGTAACAAAGATGATTTAAACTTGAGTCCTGATCGTCATGGTGGGAAGAGTACCACTAGATTAGATGGCCATTAGTAATAATATACCATTCTTTAAGCAGAAGGAAGAGCAATTGCCAACAAAGTACTGGTTTATTCACATTCTTCATCACTGCTCATGCGTTGGATATAATACAAACTTAAGCTAAAATAATCTGAACTGTTTAGAGCTTAATCACACAACAGGAAATGTGGAAAGAAAGTAGAGCAATGAAGGAAGAGAACAAAAGCTTCTCTGCATATCCAAAATCCCACTTTACTAGCTGTCTCTAGCTATGATCTTCTGCAAAGATTTTCACATCATCACATTGGCCAAGGAATTGACCCTCCTGCTGCCAAAACCTGTTGCTCAAGCTGCAATCATACAAATAGAAATCAGTTGCTTGTGAAACAATGTTCAATCTTAACAAGTTAAATTCTTTCTCCCTTTTTTCTCTTATTTCCTCTTACCTTGAACAGAGTTTCAAGCTTAGTTTTCACCAGGGAGTACTCATTCTTCACTTGCTGGAGACATTTTTGACACCTACACCACACCCAATTTGACACCAGAAACATGAAACAGTGGATAACAATACTTTTTTAAGATTGAAACTAACAATTTGTGGGGTAAAGCTACACCGAAACAATCTGAAATATTAGTTGAAAAGAAACTTACCCTTCAATATTTCGCTCCTCGCAGTAGTTGCGGAAGGCAATGCAGACTTTCTGAACTCTTTGAACCCCAATGCTGTTATTTCAAGACCTCTTTCAATGGTATATACGAGGTGGAAGAGATATAAAAGAAAAGAAAATTCCCATGATATAGCCAAAATTGGTGTGGTGCAAAAATGTATAACCATCACCCAAATTTTTAGGATCAATTAACCATGAATAAAACAAAGTTGAGAAGTAAAACTGAACATTGCATAGACAACAGCACTGATTTGAAATTTGAGTGTAAAACTCTTTAGCCAGCAGTACTGCCAATGGTGAGACATTTGCTTCAAGCAAGTGACAAGTTTTGTGTTACAAATTTGACTTTAAGCTATGAAACCATAACAGTAACAGTCAAAATCTGTTTTATGTGCTGGTTGACATTGTTGGAGAAAGTGGAAACAAATTTCATCCACTGAAGGGAAAAAAAAAAAAAAAAAAAACCCTTTCACTATGACCACCTAGGCATAATAGTAGATTCAGCTTCTAGTTAAACAAGGTGATTGGAGATCACCTGGAGCTGCTGCCCTTCAACTGGTGAACATGAGCATCAATTTTTCTGTAATCTATACTTTGCTGCTCTCTATTCAATACCAAAAATAATTACATTAGGACAGTGGAATCTACCAAGATATTTAACACAAAATAAAGAAGAAAAAGAAATGTTATAGGAGATCTACAGAGTTAAAATTCTCACAAATCTTTGGCTAGCTCATTGATAAGCTTTTCAGAGTCTTCAAAGAAAAGAGTCACCAGTTCAACTACGAAATCTGGGTTGCTCTCATCTTGAAGTTGCTGAAGTTGGTTAAACTGGTCATCCAAAAATCCCTTCACACACACACACAAAGAACTCATCATCAACCAGCCAGAGAAAGACTAAGCAAAGTAGAAACAAAAACAAAACAAAACCTAAGCATAGCTTCTGCTTCTCTTCAAGACATATCTACAGTAATGTTAACATATTGCAAGTTATGCTCTGACCTCATTAAACAGTTGGCCTGTGTAGTCGACTAACTGCCTTTGCAACTGAACCACACTATCCATTGTTAGCTTTTCTCAAGTTCTTTGCTAGCTAAGTTACTTTGCAGATCTTCTACTTCTAGCGTGTAGAACTAGATGAAGTACATTAATTTCTTAATTTGAAAAGTTTAAAAGCAAGAAAAGGGTCGTTGTAGCTAAAGATTCTTTCTTGCTTTTATAGTAGAGAGTAGACCGCTATAATGAGGATGTGAAGTTACTCTTCTTTGTATTATTGGTCTTTTACTTTCCCTCCCTTCTCTGGGTTTGTGTGTTTTTTGTTTTCTTTCTCCTCTCTCAACTCGATGCATTTTTTATCTACAGGTTTTGTACTGTGTTTACGTTCACTTTAAAAATATATTAAATTAATATTCACTCCACTTGAAGATCACTCTGCACACAGAAATTTATTTATTACGATAATTTTATGTTTTTTCAAACAAAAAATAAAAAAACATTTTACATCACAATGTTAAATACGTTATCAAATTGTCTTAAGAAATTTGACAGCATCACAAGATCCACAACTTGATTCCAATCCGTATCCCTTTCACCTTTCATCCCTTTACTTCCAGTAACAGATAACCAGAGCTATAAAACCCGGCATAATTTATACTAAACTCTTGTTCTTAACGTCAACGATGATCAAAAGACTGTCTAATTATTTCAATACTATAAAACATTTATGTCTCTGGGAATTTTTTAAGGGGGGATTTTTTGTCTCTTCTAAGTGAAATGAATAATAGTGATTGCTAATGCAAAATCTCTCTCTCTCTCTCTCTTCAATGATGGAGTTGCTATTGATAAAAATATTAGACTTGTTCGATGAATATATTTACTTTTATCTTACCTACCTACTCCCTTCGTCTTCTTCTCTTTATCCTCCAATATTATCTCTTCCTTCTTCACTTTTACTCTTGAGATTATGGTCATAATATCATGGATATTTATGCATGCATAGACGTTTTCCAAGGTAATTTTTTTAATGAATCCAAACCTTTTTTTTCCAAGCTAATATTGTTTAGAGGCCGATTTTTAATAGATAACGAATGAAAAAAAGATTAGGAGAAAATTCATTGATACGAGTATGAATGATTAATTTGTTTAAGATTAAATTAACACTTTAATTTTGATATAAGAAGATATAAAACGAGAAACCTAAACCATTAAAACTTGAGAAAAAACATAAGAGAGATTTTAATTATTATTGGGTTTAAGAATCAATATTAAGATTGCATTTATTAATGTCTCAAGAAGATAAACGCACCTGGTTAGAGGAATAAAAATATAAAATAATTTTATTTTTTAAATATTTTTAGAGTGAACTTTATAATTTTAAAAAATATATCTCCTCTGTCTTCATAGCCGGCTTAAACAAAAAGCTACTTAGATAATTATAACTTAAGGTCTTCATTTAACAAAAGACTTCAAAAATAAATAAGGTATAATTATCAATTATATTTTGTGAAATAAAAATTACTCTCACTCAACAAAAAAATATTTTTTAAAATATTTTTGAAAAACCTCATTTATAATTTTTTTTCAATGTCTATATTTATTTTAAACTGGCTTAATTGATTTATTTTTATTGTCTTCATTTCTTTTATCTCGACAAAATAAGCCAACATTACTTAAAAACACTAATCCAGGACTTAAGCAGGGGCATGCAAGTGAGGCCTTGCAAGAAACTTATCGAATTGCTGGTTTTCTTGTGCTAGTTGTAGCATGTGATTTAGGGCAAGCAGAGTTCTGAGTTGTTAACAGCTTTCATTTTTCTAGCACGAACATGTCTTGGATTTTAGTGCAGTTTGTGGGGAGACATGCAAGTTGATTGGAGAGAATAGCTAGCATTAGCAATGTCTATATACGACTCAAACGAGCCATAATTTTGTCATGAAGTTGTGATAATTCAAGCAATATCTATAGCAACTTCATCCATATATTCAAGATAATGTATGTTTTTGTATTTAAAAATATATTAAAATATATTTTAAAAGTGCTTTTGATTTGAAAAAATATCAAATTGATATTTTTATATTAAAACATTTTATATTTTGGCATTTGAAAGTGTGTTTAAGCATATTTTAAAATAATATTTTTATTTTTATTTTTTAATGATTTTGATGTGTTAATATAAAAAATATAAAAAATATTATTTTAATTTATTTTGAAATTAAAAACACTCTGGAGCACAATACCAAAAATACACTTTTTAACTTGAGATTTAGAAATCCTTTTTGCAGCTACAATTTTGATATATCCTAGCATCATCTCCAATCAAATTCAAAATGTTCAATTAACCACTCAAAACACTGAAAATTACAATTCAACTATTTAAATTATTGGGTTGCTTTGTGTTCAAATTAGCTATAAATAGTAGTAGTTGTTCGTCGTCGTCGTCCTCGTTGTTCCAATGATTAGGGTATTTTTGAATGAATTTTGAGAGCTGATATTAGATTAGGTTATTTATAGTCAAGCTTGACTCATGTACATAATTTATTTCTTACAACTTTTATATTGTTTAAATTTGAAATAATAATGAAGCAAATTCATTTACCAACTCAACCCAACATCATTACCCGTAACATTTTGCCTCATTTTTTCTTTTAACAAATTCTATGCCCTTCGGCAACAAATACGGGTAATGATGTTGTGTCCTATCTCACTAACATTAACATTTTGATCAAAATCTATTTCAACTTTATTTTTTTTTTAAAATAATAACATTTTGATTAACCTAAATCAATTTAAATTAATCCATTTAACCAGCAACCCGTGAGTTTAATAATTTTGAGTGATAGGCTCTCCCGTGAACATATGGTGTTTTGTCTTGACACTCCATTGAAAATGAAAATGATGGTGAATTAAAAACTTGGACCAACTTGGCTTCATATCCAACCAAACTATGCATACTGTACATTGATTATTTTCAATGAGCAACTATTACTGTACACCGAACCATGTGACTGTGACCAATGCTCAAATGGCTCAGGTTCTAGGCCGGCTAATCACCAAGTCCATCGGCTAGACCGGAACAAGTTTAATAACCATAGGCAAAACTTGGCACGATGTCATTTCAGGGCAGCAGGGCTAAAGGGAGTTCTGCATCATATGTCAACGCCAATTTCTCTAGGGTAGTTTGCTTTGGGCAACATGGTAATGGATATAGAAAATCTTAGTGACTAATTGAAGTGCAAGCAGAAAGGACCACCCATTTGTGCACCGACAAATAAGAACTGGGCTATAGGAAGAATCCAAAAATTTATCTGAAAATAACATGACCTGTGGAAGTTTCAGCAAGCACAAACACCAGCTTGAGATATGCGGTCAGCCACACCATGCAAATCTGCTGCACCACCGGCACAGTGATGCAAGATTTTTAGGGTTTTACAGACTGCTATGCAGGTTATACATGCCTTCTTTTGACTAAGAGGATTCTAAAATAGCATAACATCGAAAAATTCCGAAATTCAAGTACATGCAAGAAACAACGAACCTGAATTAGCACTGCATGAGAATAAAGCAAATCCACCTGATAGGCTGCTATTGCTGAACCTGTAATTGTACACGGATAGCAGTTGTTAAGAAAAGAAAAGGCATGCCGATATGATTTCAATTTTTTTTCTTTATTCATTTTTTTTTCTTTTTCTTTGAAGAACAAATAATGTTCCACAGCACATAAAGAAGCTTTCCCCACAAATCATTGGTATTTGAATATCAATTTACAAAATGTACATGATAATTGGATGGGCAGAAGCCTGGCATTTGCACTGGCCGTAATATATCTGCCAGAATTATCTCACTTCTCGTATCAATCTGTCAGTAGCATTCCATTGTCGAAAGGCAATTATTGCCCACATTTATCAATTAGTATCAAACCACCCCATTAGGCCGACTTTTGCAGAACAAATTGAATTGTAAGGAAAGGCAGCTTGAACTAAGCAGAACTTGAAAACAGGAAAACGGACATCAACCTGCCAACAAAATAAAAAGACCAACTCATCAGGATGGGGCATGAACAAATTATAGCACAATGCGTGCTGACTGTAATTGAAGCGTGCAAAACATGCTCCTATTCCTTTTTTGGAACTATTCTTGATACAGTTACATGCAAAGGGTTTGAGAATCCAAACAAATGTAAGCAATCTAATGTAGATGGTAATAACATCAACATAGAAAAGCAAGAATAAATTATGCAAAATTGAGGAGCAAGAAACTGTATACTCAAAATTCAGCAACCACATTTTAAATATTTAGTAATTATGTTCAATATTCATGTCATGAAAGAAAAAGATTTGCATTCACACCTTCTTCGGAGAAAGAAAAAACACCTCCAAGCATGTCGTCATTGTCACCATCTTCCTCAGATTTATCTACATCACAAGGACTGCTGCTGTTGTCCACAAAAGTAAGAACTTCAGTTGATTCTTGACATTCATTCAATTCTGACACTTTACAGTAACCCTCTTGAAAAAACAGCTCAAAATCTGGGGAATAATTTGCTGGTCCCTCATCTACGATGTTCATGCTCAAATCTGATCGAATGGAACTTAAGTTTGAAGCTTCACTGGTGACACCACTTTCTGATGACTGAACTTCTTTTGCAATCATTCTTCCAGCAGTATGTGGATCATTTGTTAAAGATGTTACGTTACTATTGACAAAATTACTATTCTCAGAAGGAGAAGCATCTCTTTGAGCTTGTTTGAATGAAACTGAACATATATCTTTGTTAATAGAGCTTTCATACAGGATGGGTGATGCCAACATAGAAATCCCTCCTTCACCAGCGTTAGAATTAGGAGCTTGCAGCATGGAGGGATAAAATTTTGTTGATGATCCTGGTGAACATGTCAAGATTAAAACAAGTCACATCATATCTAAAATCCATACAACATCAAAACTGAAAAAAATGGCATACCACCATCTGAACTTGGAGCTGAATCAGGTGAGACCAACTCAGAGTGAGAAATAACAGCATCTTCAGACTCTTTGACTCCACGAGATTCAGAAGATGAAGATGAGTATCTTACATCTCCAAGACCCCTGCACAAAACAAAAAGTTGAGTTCACATCTGAAATGGACTCGCTTGACAGGAAAATTTTGGAGATATTGTTTAGATGGATATTTCACACTATTTGCCCACTTCCTACCCCTACCCCCTCAAGCAACCACCATCAATATTTTTTCTTACGATGACATTTTAAGAGTTACTCAGTTACAAAACAAACCCAATAAACTTTCAAATTCCATGCAAGAAGACAAAATAAGAGATGCATTGCTTTGAATTAAAGAGTGCAAAACCTTTGATGAGTATATTTTGCTAAATTTCCCATATTATTAAGAAGCATAAATCATTTGTCACCTGTCTAACAGTTTTTTAATTAGTTGTTTCTCAAAAAAAATTTCATTCTAAGCCCCTCTTCATTTAATGCTTCCATTCTTCTGAAGGTCACAGAAAATTTAATGTCAATGAGCTTTGTAGTAATTGTCAAAGAAAAAAAAGAAAAATTCAAGAAATGCAAAATGGATTAACTGAGAGAGTTCCCAACAAGAAATATGTGCAAAAAGAAGCGCTATAAGAGTCTCAGGTGTGAGCAAATTTAGTTTTCACTCTACGAAACCATTATTCAGCGGGAACAAGCCTTGCATCTTTGTTTTCACCCTTGCACAATTAGCAAGCTCAATATGAGAATTTTACGAGCAGCCTCCAACTTACCATTGCTAAAAAGAAACAGCTGAAGTGGGGTGTGATGCGCTCTTAAAATAGAACAACTAAAACACGTGAATATGGAAGAAGAATGATTGAGGTAACATCACTTAACAATTATTCACAGTTACCATAACTACAATGCAGAAAAACTTGTGAATTACCGTTCGCTCCATTCAGGAGACCTGTGAAAATGGTCAAAAACAGGCAGCAGGTCCTTCCGCCTAATCTCAACCTCATGAACAGGAACCTTCTCTATTTCAATCTCTTGACCAGTTTGATCTTCACTGATGTTCTCTTCTTTAGGCCCCAGATGACTCATTGCATAGAAATACATCTAAAGCATAGAGGGGATTGAATATAAGCAAAGTTGAAACATGATAAGTTGAAACACTGCGTAATGATCTTCTGAAAAATACCTTAGATTTCTGCCAAAGTGGTATTCTCCAAAAGCTCATCTGCACCTCTGCATTGGAGAGATACCAATGAGATGGTTCGTGGGACATCACCAATTGTGAATGCGCAATACCATCATCTTCACCATCAGACGTGTCCATGACTGTCTCTTTAGTTTCTTGTCCTCTATGAGTGATTCCAGAAATGCATTCCTCCCTTTCAGGCCAATCTGCTCTTCGGCAAACATCCCACCATTGGATGGATTCAACATTCACTCTTAATTCCTCATCTTGCATGTGCACTGAAGAAGCTGGCCCATTTCTTGAAGCAATTTCGCTTGGCTCTCCACCCACTGATGACAGCAGTTTATATTGAACTACATGACCACAAGGAGTGTAAACCATTAGGTGCTCCAAAGAGTTAACTTTTCTCAAGTGAGCAGATTGCGAATCTTGGTGCACACAGCTATGAAAAACAGCAGCTATAGCACCAGATGGAATTGAAGCCTTTCCTGCTGCAGAAGAAGTAGCATTGCTAACTGTGTTGAGCCATCCAGAGTTATTATTTTTAATTCTGCTCACCACAGAAAGGGTAACAGGTGATGGCGGCGATGAAGAAAAGAATGCTGGTTTACCAGGAAAGATGGAGTGGACCACCATGGTAAGGATACAACAGGAGAAAGAGCAGGCCCATCAACATGGGAATTATGTATTTGAAGAACATTCTCACCGCCAAAAGGGGAAAGCACAAAAATATGGCAAGTTCCCCTGGATGAAACAATGGCAATCCACTGACTGTAATGACTAAAGCAAATGTCTTGTATAATCTGTATGACAAACACAAAGGAATACGCTCTATGAAAATACAGGCAACAATGATATTGAGAGCCAGGGAAAAAAGGAACTTACAGCGGGGGTAATGCCACGATGCAGCTTGTAAAGGTGAACATGAGAAGAGCTCCAATCATAATTCTTAGCGCCTTGTCCACTCTGAGAGCAGGATGGCATAATCCGGAAAATATTTATATTGTTCCCATGAATAGAGGCAGTGACCAAAAGTGTACCACTTGGATCAAAACACAGAGCAGAAATTGGACTAGTATGAGCTCTAAATTGAGATATCACAGCTCTGGAAACAAAATCTTTCACAACTACCTGCAATAGAACATTTAAGTAAGAGAGAAAATATTGGAGTTACACTGGAATGTTAACACCAGATGCTTTCTGCCATGTGCTTCTGGTACTAAAATGTCTAGAAAAGTAAAAGACATACCTTTATATTGGAAGACAAAGCAAAATATAACTTAAGAGCATAATTTCATTGGAAGAATGAAACATATAAGCCAGGACATGAAAACTAGTTTTTAATTTTCAGTCACATCATTGCATACTCCAAATAAAGTTCCAGTTCTCAGCTTGTTGAAAACTAACCATTCCAGCAGTATCTGTATCTGCTGAATTTGTTGCCCCACGACCAACTTTCCAGCTTGAGCTTGAAGATACAGGAGAACTAGAACCATCAGGCATAAGATCATGGCAATATCTAGACAGAGTTTTGTAGCCCATGTCTCCCAAATTTATTAAACCAGTAGCTAATTGCTTACTAGATTCCATGGCATACCGAGCTACCAGACTCCCACTGCCAGGTGAACTTGATGGACTTACACCCAGAGGAGTAAGACTTTGTGGACTCAAGCGGCCTGTATTTAACACCAGTGGGTTGTCAGAAGCATAGGCTAACCACCTAGGACCCACAGCCATAGGACCATAGCCGATATTAACCCCAACCATTCCTTGACCTCCCAATTGAGGGACAGGATAAGTGAGAACACTGAATTTGTTCTCAAAAGTGAGGGCATCGAAGCAGTATATCTGCCAGCACAATCAGGAAAAAAAATAAAAATATCAAGAGTGTTTCAATCGCTTAGCTCCACTAATTAACCAAGCCATAATTAATTTACAAAATCTTCAATTAGCAGATGATAAAACTTCATCCAATAGATGTCTTCATTAACTAGTAGCAGCACAGCAACCATCCCATGTGTGATTATTCTGGGTTTTCAAAGGAACTGGTAAAAACTCCACAAAAACTAGCAGCATATATGAATACACTAGAAGTTACAGTGAAAAGCATCTTAGGTAAAGCTTATGCTTACTTGTGTTGCAAGACCCACAGCAACGATCCGCTGACTGCTTCTAACCATATAGACAGTCGAACGGAATCGCAGAACATGAACATAATTATGAGACCTCAACGAGTAAAACCGAACAATAGTCGGAGAGATGGCAACATTTCCCATATGAGGCTCATTAAATCCATCTCTCCCACTGAGAATTGGACCTGAGCTCTTTGATTCATCACATGCAACAACCAAGAGCAAAGGATGTGATGCCCTATATCCCTCTCCTTTGCAACCCTCAGACTTTGCAGGGAGGGGCTGCATCTGTAAAAACGTAACTGGATCATCACGTCTAGACACTAGTTCCGTGATGTTAGAGGCATCTTCAACATCAATGACTTGAAAGCCACTGGAGTACCCAAGTAAAAGAACGTTCCTCAAGGAACCAGGACCAAGCTCTAGTTTGTCAAATGAGGCCCAGAGCACCTGTTTCGCCAAACAATAAAATACCAAATCACTGCATGTAAGGTACGAATCGAAATGCAGCACAATTAAAAGATACCAAACAGCTCTAAGCGAAAATTGCAAGCCAATAAAACATCAAACTAGCACCATTGCCTGTCAAAAAAGCATTTCCAATATCACAACCTGGCATTGCAGTTCTTTCTCTAACTCTCCACAAAATTTTAAGCATCTATATTCTATTAGAAACCCAGTCACTTCACCCCTCCCATTCGATCTCAAGTCACTTAATTCCATGACAATCGGCTTCACTAGCAAAGCTCGCAAGCAACATCCGCAAATACACGCAATCCTATCGACTTTTCTAATAAACCCCTACAATTACAGTAATGCCAAGTAACTTAAATCTACTAATTTCACAGAAAATAAATAAATAAATCAATCTTGAAATTCCGAAATAATTCATTAGTAAACCCTTAGACTACTTTAAGAAAATGAAATAAAAATAGAATAAAATAAATAAACCACGTCTTTTCAAAATTTAAATTTTAGTGCCCTGTTTGGTTAACAACTAAAAACCTAAACTAAACTACGCTGCAATCATCATTTCCGTTTCTTTAATTTCATACATCTTTTTTAGCAACCAAACAAACAGTAACATTGAATATTCATTAAATTAAAAAAAAACATATTTAAGTTCAAATTATTAAATTCGACAACTAAAATAAAGTGACATAAACTACAAAATCAAATAAAAAGCATAAAAAATACCAAAAAATTTTTAAGGAAAGAACTGAACCTGGTCTTTGTGGTCGTGGTGGTCACCGGAGACGGAAGCAGCAACAGAAGCGCTGGCTGACCGGACACCGGAAGAAGCGGTTTTAATACAAGAAGAAATGAATTTCAAAGAATTTGGAATAAACCGGTTGTTTTTACTGTTATTGTGACTGCTGCTGCTATTACTTTCTCCTTTGTTGCTATTATTCTTCATAATAATCAAGAGATAAAAAATAGTAAATCAGACAGTCACCGGCTACCGGCGATCGATCATGTAAATTGGATAAGAATAGCAAGTTCCGGTGAAAAATTGAGTTTAATTTTTCCGGCGATGTGAAATAGAGAGAGAGAGAAAGAGATAGGCCGAGTTTGGTTAGGTGGATTATTGTTTGAGTATTGACTTCAGAGAGAGAGAGAGACGGTTTCTTGGAGTTCTTGGCTTTGATTTTGTGTTTGCATCTTGTTGATGGAAATGGAAATCTGTGTGAGCGCGTGTTGGAGACGCTCTATTTGAGAGCGTGTGTGGTTGTTTTGTTTTTTTGTTTTTTGGAGTTAATTTGAAGTGGAAGGTAAGATTTTGGGGAATTTCAATGGGGTCCTTGAAGTTCAATGAAATGACAAATTCGATTTTTTTTTTAATTTTTCTTTTACTTTGGAGGTTAAAGAAATGTTCCCCAATATTAAGAATATAAGGTTTTTGTTTTCTCCCTCTTAGGTCTCAGGTTCGAACCCTGTGGTTGCTCATATGATGGCCACTGGAGGCTTACATGGTCGTTAACTTCAGGGCCCGTGGAATTAGTCGCGGTGCGCGCAAGCTGGCCCAGACACCCATGATAATCTAAAAAAAAGAATATAAGATTTTTTTCATCATTTTTTTTTACGAGTGGAGTATGGGAAATTATATATTTCAATGCTTGATATTTGGGGTTGGGTATGTTAATTGAATGTAACTTAGATTTGAACTTGTTTTTGGGTTACTAAGTTTTTTTTATTGTTTTGATATAAAAAAATGTAATGTTTGGAGATTGATGTATCTAGCGTTTTAATTGGTTCTAATTTTGAATATTTTGAAAAATAAATAATAATTTAATTTTTGTTTTTTTAATTCTTTTTTATTTTCTTTTGATTGTTGGAAATGGACAACTCATATATATAAACTAGATACTTGACCAGTGTTTTATCGTGAGTTAAATTATATTTTTATTTTATATATATATATATATATATATATATGGCTTTTTCAATACTTTTTGTAGTTAAGAATTGTTTTAAGTGAAAATAAAAAATTTATATATACATATAATCAAATAAATCGAGAATTATATTTGTTAATAAATAAAAAAAATCATAACACAATAATTAAAAATAAAACTAGAAAAATTAAGAGACGTGTGTAGATCAAGATATTTAAGCTCACAATAAAAGATATTTACCTAGTTATGTTTGCTAATTTTTTTTATTAGAATACTTTTTTATTTAATCAAAAAGTAATAAAAATAAATATACAAATAATATATTATTAAATATAATCATTAAACCAGACGTATGGTCCACTCGAGACAAGATTTTTGCGAGCTAACCATAGTTAGCGAACATATAATTTATTTAAAAAAAAATTAAAATAAAATAATTTTTAATTTTTTAAAAAAGCTACGTATCTAAATTTATTTCTAGATGATACCAATTACGACTTTCTTTAATCCACCGAATCGGCCCCAGATTAATAATAACGCTACTAATAAATAAAGAAACTCGTGTAGATCCACTTTCTCATAAACACCCTTTCATGTTATAATAAAGTGTACAGTGTGTAGTTTAATATTTTAAATCAGATCAGATTAGTGTGTAATTCAATGATTGCTAGTGCTCCATGTCGTCACTAAATCTGGGAAGGGAGATTGAAGGGTTTCTATGGATTCGATTAAGGATCTAATTGCTTAAAATAGAAATGACACGAGATTGGATTGGCTATAGTTAGACAAATGCAACATTAAAGCAGCGTTTGGGAACGCGGCTGCAGCTGCATTCCTAAAAAATTTAAATTTTTTTTTGTTAAAATTTAATATGACTTGTATGTTTTGGATCGTTTTGATGTGCTGATATCAAAAATAATTTTTTAAAAAATAAAAAAACATCATTGGCATGCATTTTGACACGAAAAGTTATTTAAAAAGCACCCCCAACCACACTACCAAACACGCTCTAAGAGGTGAAGCTCGCTAGTCAGGTCCTATATTTGTTCCCTAGAGATCATCAGTTCGAGTTTTATAAACCTCAGAGCCACTGGAAGCTTACATGGTCATTAACTTTAGGGCCTGTGATATTAATTAAAATGCGCGCAAGCTGACCCGGACACTCATGTTAATAATAAAAAAAAGATAATAAAAAAAAGGAGAAATGAATGCTATATATATATATATATATTTCTCTTTTGGAAAATAAAATAGGCTTCCATACCATAAAGAATCCTTTTAATTTAGAGTAATTCGGTGGAATTGACCAATGTTTTTTTTTTCTAGTGTTTAACCAAGTGATATATACACCTGAAGGTAAATGTGAGGGGATTTTCTATTTCAAAATAAAAGTTTTTTATTTTTATTTTTTGGCTATATAAATTTTATATTATTTCTTCCAGTATAATTAAAGAGTTTTTTTTTTCTTGATAATTTCAAGGGAAGATAATATTGGGATTAACATATTCAGTGCACTTATTTCACTTGCCAAATTTAATGGGATTATGAAGCTAATAATTACAAGTGATTAAGAAATGCATTGGGCCAAAAGCCATGTCGGCTTAGCTCTCAAGAAAACTCGGTGGCTTTTTCATGCACTCTTCTCCTATTCCATGGAAGAGTCAACATGCCTTGTACCACGCAACTGAATATTAGGAATCGAACCAGATAGGATGATGAATCTTGAGCTAGATTTTGAACCAATCTGGTTTAAGAATACGAATTGTTTACACAATCATCTAATGAAAACGATTTGGATTTAACTGAATCGACAAAAAATTATGCAAACATGATTCCGTAAGAAAGTACAGAATGGAAGGCATGCCAAGGCACACGAGACACAAAAATGGCAAGTTTGCGTAACTATATCAATGAAAGACAGGCCGTGTCCTGCCATGGAAAACGAAGGGAACACTATAATTAGTCTTCTTGAATTGATCTAATAGCCATTTCCATTTAATGGCTCGATCACCTTCCCTTTTCAGCATAACCAACACGGCAACACCATGAACATTCACATCAGTCTTTCACTAGAATATAGGCTAAATTTACATAGCAAAAGTTCTTTTGCTATTCCCACGAAATGAAAGACACGAACCTTGGAACCACGTCTGAACAGACAGCAAACCATGTCATTTACTGATAGACATTTTCTTTTCTGGGATTGCCCATTTACAGAGTGCATCAATAAACGACATCATGGTGACTCTAATGTGTCTGTAGCCACTTTGCTGGCCCAAAATCATAAATCTAGATGAGAATTAGAGAGTGAATCCATAAACAGAAAATTTAAAACAAAATAGAAGTCATGATACCAGTTGACAGTCACAAAAGACAGATCATAATTGAGATCCTTGCAGACAAATGCCATAAAACCCCAACATCTCGAGCGTGTATATATATACTTTCTGTGTTAGAACGGCGCATGGACAGACAATTGGAGCGATCGAGCTGCCGCAGCGTAAAAAGAAAACAAGAGTAGAAAGAGCAATAACTAAAATGCGCAATATGGTTAAAGATTGATGAGTGTAGGATAATCTGACAAAAAAGTAAAATTAGTTCTCAGATGGAAATCCCTTGAGTCATCTTCTTTAGCTAGCACTTCAAGCAGGCGGTGAGGTATAAACAACGAATGTATCGAAAGGTTCAATCACCAACCACAAATCAGAAAAGAGAGTTTTCATGCAACTCGAGCAATTAGAGCTAAGAAAACATGCAAGCACATAGCCAGCATGCGTCATAGGCTTGTATTAGGCTTCTTATTCAGTAAACTTGCGATGGATACATGCGTAATTGGTTCCTGCTGCAAACGAAGTGCATTACTGGGCATCTCTGTAAGAGGTTTGGGCAGATTTCTCAGGAGAAAACTTCCAGCCAGCATCTCACAAAATATTGTTATGTGTATTTCACTTATTACAGGCATATCTTCTTTATGTTTGTTAATTAGTATCCTCGTCTCGAAAACTTTACGTGGGATTTTGATGAATCTTTTCACAAGTTCCAAATTTGTATAGGTAATGCTATATGTTTTTTTTTTTTTTTATTATTATTAATATAGTTGTCCGGACTAGCTTGTGTGCATCTCGACTAATCTCAAAGGTTCTAAATCCATGATATATATTTTTTTTCAATAAATAGTTTTTTCTTTTAATTTTATATCGGATGGGGATTAATATTATGATTTTTGTTTGATAATAAAGATGAATTTAGTACATTGTGATTAATAACTGTCATGAAAGTGTTTGATAATAAGTATTATGAAAATAGTTTTATCCTAGAAACATTATATGTATGGGCTGAACATTGATAGCAGGCTGAAGGGATATTTAAAACTCAATTTGAGACGAGATTTGCATCATGATTTTAAAAGATCAACCCAGATTGATGTTAATTTTTTTTAAAAAAAATTCATGGGTTGAAGGTCTAGTTTTAACAGGGTCAAACTTTGATTGAATAGAGTTAATGCATGTTTTTGACTAGGATTTTTTCCTTTTTTTTTTTTTTATACAGACCAATTCAAGCGAGTACGATGAAAAGGGCATCCAATTGAATATTCATTATCACTAGACAAAAAATTCCAAATCTCAAAAATATATTAAGAGAAAGTCTCCTGTTTATTTTTGTAGTCAAGAGTAATTTTTGTTTTGATTGGTTTGTTATTGCACTTATACCAAATTCATCTTCCCTTTTTTTTTTTTTTATCATTAACCAAATTTATCTTGAATTCTTGACTCGAAAGGAAGCCGATGAAAAAACAATCATAGAGACTAAATTTTGCCTGTGATTTCTTCCCAAAAATGGCATAGAAGGCCTAACCACTGGCTCACTTTAACAACGTCCTCTTGAGGGCTTGGATCGGATAAATAGTTATTTACAAATATTGGATAAATAGCTAGGCCCTAAAACTCCCATTTTTGTTGCTTTAATTCCTTTTCTATTTAATTTTGAATTCTTATTATTTTTCTTATATAATTTTGGATTTTTTTTAGCTGGGTTAGTTTTTGCTTCTATATAAATAGTTGATATGTTAGGTTTTTTTTAATCAAATTATTGAATTAAGAATTTTTATAATATATTAGGATTTTTCTCTATAATTTAAGATAATTTAAGATGATAATCTTAAAATTTGAAGACGCAAGTTTCAAAGATATTTATTGCTTTACTTTGAATTTTATAAAATTATCAACCAAGTCTAAGCTAGTTTGTATTTGAGATTATGGTATAAGATAATTTTTAAAATATTTTTTTATTAAAAAATATAAATATTTTTTATTTGTCGACACATTAAAACGATAAAAAAACTAAAAAATATTAATTTAAATCTTTTTTAATTTTATTTTAAAATGCAATCCCAAACATTACCGGATCCTAACATCAGCATTCAAGAGTCTCAAAACTTTAAAAATCAGGTATGAATACTTCAACTTCAAGGATGCGTAATCTCCTCCAGAGGTAACTGTAGAGTGTGAAGAAAGTCATTAACGTTGCTTAAAGATTAGATTTTTGGCGTGTTTGACCACGTTTTGCTTCCAATTTTTATCATGTTTCCAGAACTCGAGTTCCCCATAGAGCAATTTCATTCTCATGGGACCTTGACCTTCGCCATTTTTTTTTTGTTGAGCCGGCATACATCATCATTCCTTTCTGCTGAATATCTCCTGTGGGAATTTTAGTCTGTTCCTGGTTTTGAAAGTTGAGTAATTTATCCTAGCTGTCGGATCGGTTGACTTGAAAAAGGATAGGAATTATTGAATTGAATTAAAAATAATATTAAAAAAATTAGTATTGATTTGGTTGGATCTAGATCATGTTTAGCTGGATCAACTGAATTTTATTAAAACAATATTAGTTTTAATTCAATTCAAAACTTAGCTCAGGTCATCCTTGCAAGATGGCATGTTGAAACCTTGTCATCTACAAAGAAGATGACATGTACTATAATACAAAGCATCATCTAAGCTAAACTTCACCAGTATATAAAGATTATCCCTCTAGATATCTTCATAGACTGATTCAAAATTTTCATTTCATAATTTTAAAAGGTTCCATGTTGATAGCTAAGTGTTCAAAACCATATGTTAAATTATTATCCTATGAAGTCACATGGGCTACAAAGAATGCAGTTGTTAGGGAATCAATATCGGCATAGACAAATGAAGTAATCCTCGCTTAAAAAATAAGTTGAAGACTCGTTCTATCTCTTGCCGCCCAATCACTGACTGCCAAGAAAGGTCATTGAGGCTGAGACATTGAGAAAGGTAGATTTAAGGTTATGATTATCCATTCCCATGAAAGTTCAGGTTGGAATCATGGTTTTCAGATCCTATGAAACCATAACTCAGACATGTTCCTCTTTCAGTTCAAGGTTTTTCAATTAGTCCTGCTCTTAGCCCTTTCAGAATTCTGTTTTCAAAGTGCTAATTGCTGGGAAATCTCAAACAGAAACCTTTTTGAAGCCTCTTGCCCATTAAACTACAGTGTCATTCGTGAATTAGTCAGTAAAGCTCATCCGAAACATTCATTTATTGATCTGCCTAATCAATGTCAATTCGTTCCTGATGGAATTCGTTTTGTTCGGTCAGAATATCTGCGAACCGCCAGGTCCTTTGTTCCTCCTCCTGATACATTTCAGGCATGTTGGCAATCATATCGGAACGTGATTAGCGAGGTTTCAGATGGTCTTGATATCCAGTCTGGCTGTGGTTATCAGGCTGGATGGATCTCAAAGGGCTGTATGAATATTACATCTGTGGCACAGTTTGAGATCAAATTTCCCGAGTCCAAGTTGCAAGAGATGAAGCTTTATTGTAATCGATCTCTGGATGATGACCTTGCTTGTGGTTCTTGTACCAAGAAATTGTTGAGTCTTGGGGATCTGTATCTTCGTGATCCTCAACCTGTGAATGCCTCAGATTGTTCTGGCTATCTGTCTATGTATGCAGCTGCCATTATTAATCGGTTTGGACCGACCGATCCCGGAACTGCAAAGTGCTTGTTCAGGCTTAAGTATTCAGTGAAGTCCACAACCAATGAGCATCACAAGGCTGTGATTGCTGGCATTGCTGCGGGTTCCGTGTTTGGTGTCTTGGGGGGCTTTATTGCAGTTTGCTTACGCTGGAAGCTACACGGGAAAAGCGACAAGGAAAAGATCAGTCCAGATCTAGAGGATGCTAGTTTGGATCTTGGGTTTGGATTGCACAGTAGAAGCACTAATATAGTCAAATTCAAAATCGAGGAAATCACGAAGGCAACAATGAATTTCTCTAGACATAATATTATTGGCAAAGGAGGTTATGGGAATGTTTACAAAGGGATGTTACCGGATGGATCTGAAGTTGCATTCAAGAGGTTCAAGAACTGTTCTGGTAGTGGCGATGCAACGTTTGCACACGAAGTGGAAATCATAGCCAGTGTGAGGCATGTCAATCTTGTTGCTTTAAGAGGCTATTGCACCAAAAAAGGTCCTCCAGAAGCTCATCAAAGGATCATTGTGTGCGATTTGATGCATAATGGAAGTCTCTACAACCATCTTTTCGAATCAGGAAAAATGAAACTTAGCTGGCCGATTCGTCAGAAGATCGCCCTCGGAACTGCTCGGGGTTTGGCTTATTTACACTATGGGGTACATCCAGCAATCATCCACAGGGATATTAAAGCTAGCAATATACTTTTGGATAACAACTTCGAGGCAAAAGTTGCAGATTTTGGCCTTGCAAGGTTCAATTCACAGGGAATGACACATTTGAGCACAAGAGTTGCCGGGACTCTTGGTTACGTCGCCCCGGAGTATGCCTTGTATGGGACGTTAACCGAAAGAAGCGATGTCTACAGCTTCGGAGTTGTGCTTCTTGAGCTTCTGAGTGGAAAAAAGGCTTCTGAAAACAACGAGGGAAATGTTTCTCTTTTGACAGATTGGGCGTGGTCGCTAGCCAAGGAAGGGAGAGGATTGGATATCATCGAAGATAACCTGCCTGAGCTGGGGTTACCAGAAGTGATGGAACAATATGTGCACGTTGCTCTTATCTGTGCTCATCCTTTATTACATGCTAGGCCAACAATGGATCAGATTGTGAATATGCTGGAAAGTACTAACATGCCTGTTCCCTCAAACCCTGAACCATGCATTGCTGCCTCCAATATGGAAATTTGCAGTATCAGCTCCAGCTATAATTTCAGTTCTTCAGTCACACAATAGAGATCTTCAAGACAGCTTCGTATGACTGTGATTGAGTGCTTCTATCTCTTGTATTTCTTCCCCATTCCATTTATTGTTTTGCATACTAGCTAGGAAACTTTAGTATTAGTCCAGTTTTAATCCCTCTTTAATTATACCATCCAATGTTAATTAAAAACTGCCACAAACTCCTAGATATATGCTTTGAATTAATGAATGTTACCCAAATGATTTAATTTTTTTTTTAATAAAAGGAAACACATACACAATCATCTAGTAGGTGTGACGGAAGGCGACATTGACTTTTAGCATGAAATTAATATTACTTGGTGCTGAAATTGGTATCAAAGGTCTTCATTTTGAATATCAAGACTTGTTCAAATTACAAGACCTTAAGCAATTAGCAAATTTTATTTATGGGAGAGATCCAAGCCTTTCAACATCCAGCGTCATGTAACCCTATCTAAACTGCCTGCACTTGAGTATAGCACGAAAATCAATGGCTAAGCCTATGCAAATATATTAATATTTTACTTTTACTTGTACCGGTAAAGATATTTTTTAAAAATATATTTTATTTGAAAATATTATTATTTTTTATTTTTTATATTAGTATATTAAAATCATTAAAATATATTTTAAAAAATTAATTTATTTATTTTTTAATAAACACATTTTTAAAGTTTTACTTGGGCTTGTGTCCTTCCAAGTGCTACCATGGATTTTTGAGAATTTACTGATTGGCTTTTTGAAATCATCTATATCTCAAATTAAAATTGTAAAAAGTGGAGATGTTAGTTATGATAATATATATTTTTATTCAATCATAAAAACCTGTATATATAATATTTTATATATAGTTGTTAAACTTAATTTAAAAAATCTATGATTTTAAGCTTGATTTAAGTTGAATAAAAAAAATATTAATTTGATGAAACTCAATAGACCTGTTTGGATTTTTAATGACTTGATTGATTCGACCAAACCTAATAAACTTTATAAAATAAAAATATTTTTATTATTTTTATGGATCATAAGTTTTATTTTTTCTCTTCTCTTAATTTGTGTATATCTTTTTTTTAAATATGAACTCATGAAGTAATTAAGAAGGTGTTTGTGATATTGGTAACAATAGTTTTTTAAAGTGTTTTTTTCTTGAAAATATATTAATATAATATATATTTTTATTTTTTAAATTTTATTTTTGAAATGAGATATAAAAATATAAAAAAATTAATTTTAAAAAATAAAAATAAAAATATAATAAAAATCCGTGCACCAGTTGCACCGTTACCACGTATCCTAACTTAATTTTTTTTTTAAGGAAAAAAAACTTCAATGATGTCAATTTCTTTCAAAAAGGATGGATTGGATTTATTATAAGCCCACGCATAAAAAACTTCAGGGCTATTCATTTACCGAGCCCAGAACTTAGCGTTTCTCTAGGGTTTCGAAGTCCCCTGCTTTCTACCCTACCAAAAGGAAGAGCTTCTCTCATCTCCGCAGCTGCAAAAAACGAAAGGGGCTTGGATTTCGCAACCATGGTAACCTCTCTCTTTCGCTCTCTCAACATATCAGCACATACATACGAATTTGAGTTAGCTGCTTACTGTTTTCTTGTTCTATTTTTGATGATATCTTCAGATTATTCCAGAAAAGAACAGAAGAGAAATCTCTAAGTACCTCTTTCAAGGTATTATATATATTTTTTCATGTTTTGTTGTCTGTTTTCTACCTCTGATCCCACTCTCAGTTGCTTACCCACCAAGCAATACTTTATCTTTCTAAGTTTTTTTTTAGAATGTTCTCTTTTGGCTATGAATTTTGAAGAACTCGGGTTACGAATATGTCTTGAGTTAGTTTCTTCACTGCTTGTGATTTTTGAAAGCTGAGTTGTTGGGGCTTGTTGGTAAATCTTGAAATAAAAACATTATGTTGTGCAATGGTTCTCGAGAAAGAAATGCGCTATTTCTTTGCAAAATTGTGCTCGATTTCATATGTGGCAATTCCACCAAGACCTCTTCCTTAGTTGGGGGGTGATATGCATGTATCAGATTTTTAAAGGAACATATCGAGAGAATTGTATTTGGTTGGACAAAGTGTGGTTAGTAAACAAGGATAGGTTTTTCAGCAAGACATGGAATGTAGTGTCCAATATTCAATATGATTCCACAAGATCTAGCTTCCTTCAAGGAAGGGATTCTAGCCAATTGAAGGGATCTTCTGATCAATCTAAAGATCATTTTGATTCCATTAGTAATGAGGATTCAGAATATTACGCATTGATACTAAAATAGGTTGACAACTTGATTAGAGAAACTGTGGTGGTGGTAAGGTGAACTCACATTTATATATTCTTCCATCAGGATATATTCATACAAGGTCTTTGCTGCTTGTGCAAAAATTGAAAATAATGTCAAAGCAAGGCCCATCCTTCCTTTTGATGTGTTTAACACTGGGCGCATCTCTTTTTTCTCTAAACAAATGGATTTTTTTTAATGTATTCTCCTTGTTCTTATGGCGTTGGATAGTTTGGACAATGTAACTAATATTCCAATCTCTATTGAATAGATTTTCCCCATTGGGGGGATAGGTGCTAAGTTAATGGGTTTCTGCTATAGCTTCTGGTAGTGGCTTAAAACCAGTGTTATGGAAAAAATAAGTAAAATCATTTTCATTTGTTCTATGGAGGCTTAGAATACACCTAAGCCACTACTGAACTGCTGATGTTAATGTACTTTTACCAGATAGATTGTTGTGCTGGTTATGAGATAACCACACCCTTGTTTCTTGCTTCTTCTTTTTTCCCCAGTAGTTGGAACACAAAAGTAAAACTACAGTGAGAATCTTTGCCAATGTGCCCTGCCTGTTTTGATTTATTTTATTTTTTGGTTATAATCAGCTAAATTGAACAGAGGATTTTTTTTTCCAAGTTAACCAAATGGGACTAAGGAAGATTAGTCTTATCATATACCTTATCTGCATTCTTTTATTTTAACTTTGTCTTTAATCTGCAGAGGGAGTTTGCTATGCAAAGAAGGATTTCAACCTTGCAAAGCACCCAGAGATTGATGTTCCCAATCTCCAGGTTATCAAGCTCATGCAGAGCTTTAAATCCAAGGAATATGTTCGTGAGACATTTGCATGGATGTACTACTACTGGTACCTTACCAATGATGGGATTGAGTTTTTGAGGACATACCTGAATCTTCCCTCTGAAATTGTTCCTGCCACTTTGAAGAAACAATCAAAGCCTGCTGGTGGTCGGCCATTTGGTGGCCCACCTGGTGACCGTCCCCGGTAATTTACATTATACTGACCACTTGCTGATTTTAAGTGTTTTCCTATCTTTTCTTTGAGTGTCTTCCTGTCTTTTCATTGATTTTTTAGAATTCTCTAATTAACTTGTGGTGTTTACTTTGGTTTCTAGTGGCCCACCTCGCTTTGAAGGAGACCGCCCAAGATTTGGTGACCGTGATGGTTATCGAGGGGGCCCTCGAGGGGGTGAAGGTGACGAGAAGGGAGGAGCTCCAGCAGATTACCAGCCTGCATTTAGGGTAATTTCACTTCATCACTAACCCTAATTGTTAATGCCTATTTAATCACCATCAGTATTTTTTCACGTACTTTTCTAATTCTATTATGATCTTGCAGGGCTCTGGTGGAAGGCCAGGCTTTGGTCGTGGAGGAGGAGGTTATGGTGCAGCACAATCTAGTTCTCCTGGCTTTGCTTGAAGGTGTTGCTAATCCTTCCATACTTTTGTGTTTTTACTTAACTAGTGGTGCAGAGCTAAGAAATTTTTTGTCCCCTTGTTCTCTCTTAGCAATTTGAATCTCTGGGACAACAATACTAAGATGGTTAGGAATTAATTTTTTCCAAGGTATGCTTCTTGATGAAAAGGAACTCAGACTGATCTGCTTTATCCTTCAATGGTTAATTTTTTTATGCCACTTTTTTCTTATGCTGAGGAATGAATTCCAAGTTTGAGTTGTTAAGCATATAGTTTAACAGTACAATTTTGGAGGCTATGATCCTTTCTGCCCTCCTTTAATGCATAAGGTCCTGCTATCAAGGGTCTAGGTTTGCCAGTAGCCCAGTAACTAAGGTCGATATCCCTTTATTCATTAGTTTATAGAAATAGATGAAAGGCAAATGGCAATGAAATTAGACCCCCAACAATATCACCAATTGATGAGGTTTCCCCTTCATGGTGTTGATGGTTATTGACTCTTTCTCTGAAAAACTAACAATGGTTTTCAAATGGGGGACTGGAACTTGTTTCGCTCATCTTGCTTTACAAACCTACATGTAGAAAAATAATCAGCGATGGTTAAGGGCTTTATGACAGTACAACTGTATTTTTCTTTCTTTACATACTTTTCTTTCTTTACACATTTTCAAATTGTTCATACTTTGGAATAAAAAAAATATTATTGGTTTGGATTCAGATAAAATTTGAAAAATATTTATGATTATGATTTGGTTATGATTTTTATGATATTTGAATCGAAACTTGAACTATATTCAATCCTGATGCACAGATTTAAAACACTCTCTAGCTCTTTGCTCTCTCCTAAATAATTTTTTTGAGGATCATATTTGAACAATTCTCTTTCCTAAATAATTTTTAGCATCATATTTGAACAATTTATTAAAATTATTGATTTTCAAAGAAATAATAATTTTGCATGATGGGGTAAGGATTTAGATTAAAGATATTGAGCTTGGCTCGACGCATAACTCAAATTACGGTTTATAAAGTTAACTTGAGTAAATCAAAACGAGCATAACCTCAATTTTATTTAAAAAGAAAAAGAATATTGACAATAGGAAAAGGATCACCACAACTAGCAAGTTATTGGCAGACGGATGCTGGAGTTCCACATGTTCCCAGTGGATGCAAAGAGCTAAAATAATGAGAGGAATATTAGCATCCTATTTGTAGCTCAAAGAGATGTCCTGTGACAAAGATGAGCTGCTGTTGTCAAACATAAGCAAGCAATAGGTGAACAAAGATTGCACAAGAGCACATGAAAAGGGTGAAACGAGACAAGAGGCAGGCATGTTGAGAGTACATCTGACGCGACAAGTGCAATTAGAGGACGAGTTCTCAAAGGAGGAGCAAAGAAAAGACCGTCTAATAACAAAAGGCAAAGACACTTTTAAGTCTGAAGGTGTAAATGGAAGGATTATGCAACCATCCAATGACATTTTTATTGAAAAAGGAGTGGCAGATGGTTGCAGGAGTTGCAAAACAAGGGTGGAAAGGTGCTGTGCATGACACCAAGTCAAGCCAGTCCTTGGTGAAGAAGAGTGAGGAGGTGCTCCTTCCTTACACAATAAGTGTTTGATTTGACTGGTTGGATGGACAAATATTCAATGCTATACATGGACCCCTTGTTCGCCAGACTGTTCTTTGAAATTTCCTTCCTCTTCATGGTGCAGCCATGCGGTTTAATGTTTGATGGAGCAGAACCAGCGTTCATTCGAAGCACCCGTAGCTAGGCAGAGTCTCTCTCTCTCCCTCTCTCTCTCTCTCTCTCTCACACACACACACACACACACACACACACACACACACACACCCTCCTCTGAAAGCCTTTACTCATATTGTCCTTGCACTGCTCCCAGCCTGTCTACTTGCCAACAAGAATGTATTTACTGGGGGGGTCTGAACAAGCAAGAAGGCCTCTGCTGGTTGCTGATCAAGAAGATCCTCCTCATCATCATCAATGTAGCAACGGTGGTGCTGACGGTAACTCTAGTGCCACGGGTTTTCTTGTTTTTAGCACCATTGTTGCAGCTACTTGTTCTTTCACTTCTGGCTATCGTCTACGGACGCCTGCTCTCCCTCAGTCATCTCTCAATTTCTGAGTTTCTTTTTAAAATACTATCGTGTGATCAGTTCTCCAAAATAATGTTTGTCGGTGGGCCTTTAGAGATGGTTCGGCCGCAAGCAGATTAATTTGTTTCTAATTTAAGTAAGGGAAATAGAGGTTTTAAGTCCCTAAAATCTAACAAGAGTCACATTCAATCCATTAGTTTTAAAAAAGCTTTGATTTGGGTCCTTGATTTTGAATATTGGGTCATATTACACCCCTCCACGGATCCATTTCTACCTGAATTTATTATGCAACACACGTGGAAGAATCCATGCCTTCCACCAAGGATGGAACAGGTGATTGATGTAAAGTTTCAAATTCTAAGAATAGTTTGGATGTAAAGATCACACGAGACACACAATCTAAGAGTCAAGAAAACAGATATTAGATTAGACCTGTGTTTTATTTTATTTTTTTAATTTAAATAACGTTGTTTTGAACAAAAATTAATTTTTTTTTGAATTAACTTCACCGTGTCTTATTTAGATTTCTGAAATATTGAGTCGACAGATTTTATTTTTATATTTTTTATAAGCTATATTAAAAATAAATTTTAAAAAATTAAAAAATATTATTTTAATATATAAAAAACAAAACACTTTTAATAAATAACTCCATCTGCCCTCCCGAACATGGCTATGTCGATGGACCACATATTACTATATTAGCGATCACTACGTTCTTTTCTTAAACTTGGATGGGTAAAGAGTCTCTCTCTCTTTCACCCTCCTCTGAAAGCCTTGGCTCGTATTGTTCTTGCACTGCTCCCATTCAGAGCACTTGCCAACAAGAAGATATTTATGGGGGGATCTGAGCAAGCAAGAAGGCCTCTGCTGGTTGCTGATCAAGAAGATCCTCACTATCATCAAAGTAGCAACGGTGGTGTTGACGGTAACTCTACTGCCACGGGTTTTCTTGTTTTTAGCACCATTGTTGCAGCTACTTGTTCTTTCACTTCTGGCTATTGTGTACGTACACTCTCTCTCTCTCTCTCTCTCTCTCTCACAATTTCTGAGTTTCTTTAAAATACTATCACATGGTTATTTCTTTAAAATAATGTTTGTTGGGGCCTGGGGGGCCTTTAGAGATTTTGACAGCAAATATAATAATTTTTCTTTTGCTAATTTAAGTGAAGAAAATAGTGGTTTCATGGAGATGCAGGTCCCTCCAATCTTTGAATCCTTTAGTTCAGGGGTATTGTTGTATTTTGATAAATATTAGACTCTTGTCGTCTTATTAGGGATTTTCTTTCTATTTCTCAAATATTCATTGCATGTATTGCCATTTTCACGGCCGTCATTGTCATCGAGACACTTGTTAAGGCTAGGGCTATACAATGGAGATAATTTCCCTCCACTACATGATAATTGAATAAATTAGAGCTACAGGGACTCGGGTGTGGTTGCCACTTTCAAGTTTATGCTAAAGCAAGCCACTTTAAGCGACACCGAGAGTTGATAAACATTAGGCACTTGGCTATTCATCAAAAAGAAAAACAAAAGAAAGACTGGCTATATATAGAAATTCATTTCCAAACAGCACAGATTTCCCATCGCTAATTTCCTGTGAACACAAAAGGAGGATCGAAGTCTGGCAACCAAAAATCTTGACCACATTTTAATGATATTTTTCCTTTACTGTTGCACTTATAATTGGTTCTATATTTTTTCCCCGCAGAAATTAGTGAAAGCTGAAGATGGTAATTTTGTGATCACTTGGATTAACCAAGTCATTGATCAACTTTACGGTGTCCATCTAACAGCTTAATTGTGGTTGCACACGAGTTCTAAATTTAACACCAGCTAATTCTGTTTTTAATAATTCTTTCCCAGATTGGATATTCGTCCCCTGCTGAATATGGAGTCTTAGCTGATTTGAACCTCTCTATGGCAGAGGTGAGATACCTGCACTTGATTCCCTCAATTAACCTACCATTTTGAATGATTTTCCTCATTTAAGGTAGACCATGTTATTTTATCACGTCCCTTTTCATTTATAACATGCAGTACTCGGTTTTTGGTTCAATGTTGGCTGTTGGAGGAATGATTGGTGCATTGATGAGCGGGAAGACAGCCGATTACTTTGGCCATAGAACTGTGAGATTTTATCAGCATTTGAACATCAAAAAACATTTTAGGGTCTAGTTTGTTGAATCCTATTCAACTCTTGAGCTGACAATGTTTATGAATCTTGTGAAACAGACAATGTGGATCATCAATGTCTTCTTCATCTTAGGGTGGCTTGCAATAGCATTCACCAAGGTCTTGTCTCTCCCATACTTCGTTTTCTTTACAGCTTATGTTTAATTAATACCCATGCTCTCTAGTACCCATATGCATACAAATATATCATTAGTATGTTTTAGAGTTAAGCTCTAGATTTGTAGTGTTAAATGTTTAGTGCATGCTGATAGGTTTCTTGGTTGCTTGACCTTGGAAGACTTCTGCAAGGAATTGGAATTGCTCTTACTTCTTATGTGGTACATGCTTCGAGATTTTGTATTTAATTTACAACGTAAAGGACTTGGTAGTCTAAGTTCCATTGTCTATAGGGAAATATTTTTATTGCAGAAATAACACCCAAGAATCTTAGAGGAGGACTTATGACATTCAATCCGGTACGTTTTACCATTCAAAATCTTGGAATAATATAGCTATTTGTGTGTCTGTTCACGTACTTGCCTTGCTACCATCTTTTCTACAGTGGATGACTGGTTCTGGAGTAGCAATTGTATATCTTATTGGTTCGGTTGTAAAATGGCGTGGACTGGCTCTAATAGGTAGCATTATTTTGTTAATTTCATAGAAAAACGAGTTTTTAAGTCTGGTTTAATACGGAGAGTATAATCTGATGATCGGAGCCAATTCCATGACAATCTTATTATGATTTTGAATTTATCAGGAAGCATTCCATGTCTCCTACAGATTCTTTGTCTATTCTTCATCCCAGAGTCCCCCAGATGGCTAGTAAGTTCAATAACTTCTGTGTTGTCAATTAATGTGTACTACAACGAGATTTTAGCAATGAGCAAAGCTATATATGCAGTTAAAGAATGGTCGTAAAAAGGAGTTTGAAGGTGTTTTGCAGCGTCTTAGAGGAAAGAAAGCTGACATTTCTCCAGAAGCAGCTGAGATCAAAGTAATTTCTGAATTTGAAGTCTAATGTATGAATTATAATCAAGACATATAGAAATTGAATTATAGTTCCTTTCGACATCCAATGGTTTGCATCATATTTTTTGCCTTCTAAGAAATAATTTTTCAGAAACATGCCTTCTTACCTAACTCTTTTGCTTTTCGTAATCATTTCCAGATTAGTTACTGTAAATGATAAGCGATCTTTGCAATTTTACAGGAATATGCAGAATTTATTCAACTTCTCTCAGAGAATAAAATTCTGGACTTGTTTCAGAAGAAGTATGCTCGACCAATCATTGTGAGCTGCATGCTAGAAACTTTTGAAGTGAATTTCAACTTCTACATGATACATTGACCCGTAAAGAGTTATTACTTGATGGTGTAGGTTGCAGTTGGGCTGATGACACTCACACAATTTTCAGGGTTACCTGGCTATACATTTTACATGACTAATATTTTTGTTTTGGCTGGTAAGTGATCATTCCAATGCTTCAAAAAAAAAAAAAAAAAAGTATATAAAGATATACAGTAATATACTGTTGATAGAGTGATTTATTTTCTTTACCTTTTCTTCATGACAGGTATTTCATCTAAAGCTGGATATGTAACATTGGCCATCGTAAAGGTTCTTTCCACGAAAACCTTCATTGTTGATGCAAGATTGGTGAATGCTTCCATCTCTCAAAAATCAAACATTTTCTCTTGCAGATTCTGTCAACCACTATGGCTATATTCTTAATTGACAAATTCGGAAGGCGGACGCTTTTGATGGTTTGGTCCACGATAAGAGCATTGAAAATAAAATTATAGTCAACTCTGGAGAAAACTGAATGATAAAACTTGTTGCAGGTTTCTGCAGCTGGGACTTGCTTGGGTTCTTTGCTTACTGGATTCTCGTTCTCGTTGCAGGTTCCACGACAACACTGTCTAATAGAACTACTCGTATTCGGTTTTCTTGGCTTCATTTTCTGTTCTTCCTTTTTCGCTGACATAACAACATTAATTGACCATGTAGCAGGACCATCACTATTGGATATCTTCATTAGCACTCATGGGAGTGTCGGTAATGCATTAGACTACTTTCGTTCAAAACTTCATGTTTTCGCTCCAGAATTCGACTTTTCCCCTGATCACATTTGTTGTTTGATCTTGTTATCAGGTTTATTTCGTATCTTTCAATCTGGGCATTTCAGGAATACCATGGATTATAATGTCTGAGGTAGACAAAACTTTTCTCTAGCATATCTTCCATTCACTCAAAAGAAACAAGTTTACTAGATGAAAAGCTGTGTAGATCATATTGGGTGAAATAATTGTCTGTATTTCAGATATTCCCAGTAAATGTGAAGGGATCAGCTGGAAGCCTTTGCAATTTAATATATTGGTTCTCTAGTTGGGTTGTTTCTTACACCTTCAACTTTCTATTGGAATGGAGCTCTACAGGTGATACAGCCTCCTCCCCATTTCTCCTCCTCTTGCATCCTTATGTTAGCTCCAAACTCAATGACTACAAATGATTGTTTTCTTCCCATTGTTTTTTTTTTTTCTTTTTCAGGAACGTTCATCATATTTGCAGGTGTTTCTGCATTCGGTTTTTTATTCACAGTAATGCTGGTGCCGGAGACTAAAGGAAGGTCACTAGAAGAAATACAAGCATCAGTGACTAATGTTTTGCATTAAAGAAATGCTAAGCTCTCGTTTGTTTAATGAAAACTATTAGAAAATCCTGCCATCATTTGTTGAAGTTAGGCAACAGATGTGATTTATAGATTTTAGTATTAGCAACATCTGTCCTGTCATTAATTCTTGCATGGATTGAGGAACATCATATGAAACCAATGAATTTATTTATTTAATGAGAAAAAGAATAAATAAATTCCAAAACTTGTGACAGAGAAAGAGGGGATCGATCAACATTTTTACACCAAGTTTAACAGCATAGTTGCTAATACTAAAATACTAAAATTCATCTGTGATCCCTCTCCCTCACTTTCACCACAACGCCTCGTATATTTTTCATGAATTTTGCACTTGATAAACTTCAGGATCCAGCTAAAGCTCCTGAGATGGCTTCCAAAAGAGAGAATTCTTGTGTCTACAAAGATTTATTGGACAAATAAAAAAAAAAATATCGAACCCGTTGAAACAACTTACTGTTTTTGAATTTAACTCTGATTCATTCATTAATCAATAGACGAGTCTACTAAGTTTTATGAATAATATTCTACTAGTAAAAAGTTCACACCAGTTTAGAATTATTAGATTCTACAAACTTATCTACATCAAGAAATTAACTTGGAGTTCATCTGGTCAACTCGTTCAAATCCTCTTAATTTTTATTTTTTAAAATGGTGTTGTTTTAATTTCTATTCTTATTTTTTAAAAAAATTGAATTAACCCACCTAATCTTTACCTATAGCTTTTATTAGACCTCCATGTTAGGTTTAACTATTACTTGACCTTTTACATCAACTTGCTTGCTAAAAGCCCAAGAGCTGAAAAGAGAGAGAGAGAGAGAGAGAGGCGCGCAGAAGCAAGGATATGGATATATATATATATATATATATATATATATATATTGAGGGTGATTTGCGCTGCGGTCATGGTTTTGCAAAATTTAAATTAATTATTTTTTTTAAAATTGTTTTAATAAATGAATATCAAAAATAAATTTTTAAAAAATAAAAAATATTATTTTAATATATTCTCAATTAAAAAATATTTTAAAAAACAATCTTCACCACCACTATACATAAAAATATGTTTTTTGAAAAAATAAAAAAAAAGTATCGAGCTCTTGAAATTAAGTTGAAACAGCTACTTCTTTGTTGTTGAAATTTGTTTCAACTCTAGAGTGCAGATACCTTAACTTTGGATAACCAAACACCCATAAGGGCATATGGAGTTCTTAGAGCTCTATAAGCTTTAAGAGAAGACATGAAAACGTTTTTTTTTTTTTTTTTATATAAATAACTATAATTTTAAAACCTTACATGGTGATTGACTCGGTCTAAGATCATAATCACCAGATTAATCTGATTTAATTCTATTTTTTTTATATAAATTAAATTTACATAATTTTGGTTAAAAACTTCCACGTAGCATGGGCTTGAATAAAAAGCCCGAGCCCTGAGCCCAGAAACATGGGCTCGGGCAAGTAGCGACTGTATCATGATGCTAATGCCGATTGAACCACTCAATTAATGATAGTTTTCCTGTTAAAAAGTTAATTGACACTAAAGATGGTTTTGGGGACTCCTTGGACTTACTAAGTCATTCCATCTTAATCTTCGTTGCGCACACGAGTTCTTCTACATTCTGTTTCTTAGTAATTTTTTTTCCAGATTGGATATTCGTCACCTGTTTCAGGAATTTAATCTGATTTGAGCCTGTCTATGGCAGAGGCGAAATATCTACAAGTTCATTCCCTCGAAAGTTTAACAGTTCGGAATGATTTTTTCTGGATAAAAAATAAATAAATCAAACTACAGTAGTTGATTTAGTTCGATGGGGCCTTGAATCATATCACTGAACAAGGGTAGACTCCCCTTCTTTTTCAGAAACTCTTTCTACCTAGTTTATCATGCACATTGGCTGTTGATCTTGTTATCAGGTTTATTTGAAATCTTTCAATGTAGGCTTTGCAGGAATACCTTGGATTATAATGTCTAAGGTAGACAAAACTTCTTCCAGGCCATCTCTTCCTGTCGCTCGAAACAATTTTTCTTTTTGATGATAATACAAAACGTGTAGATCATACTGAACGAAATAATGGTCTGGTCTATTTCAGATATTCCCAGCAAATCTGAAGGGTTCTGCTGGAAGCGTTTGCAATTTTTCTCACACCTTTAACTTTGTATTGTAATGGAGCTCTGGAGGTGATGCCGTCCTCCGTATTTCCCCATCTCCGATGCTTCTTTTCAGCGTCAGTTTCATGACTGCCAATGATTGTTTTCTTTCCTTTCTTATCCATTGCAAAGTTGGTGCCAGAGACTAAAGGACGGTAACAAGAAGAAAAACAAGCATCTGTTACTAATGTCTTGCATTAAGAAATGCCAAGCATTCGTTTGATATAATGAGAAAATTTTATCATCATTTGTTCGTATATGCAACAGAAAATGACTTGAGAGAGAAGAAAAATCTATATTTAGATTTTAGTATATGTGAATTTCTATCGGTTCAATGCTAAACCTAATTAGATTAGAATTTAAAAAACAAAGAAGGCAGAATTTCATGAAAATGGCATGTAACGAGAACCCTAACCGCATTCATTCGATAATTATTCTCTAATTATATACTCTTTAAAAAGGATTACAACCTTTAAATTAATCTGAAACTAACCCTTTGTAAAAAAGGGAAATCAGAATCTTTAAATAGACAGAAGATTTAAAAATAAAATAAAAAATAAGGATAAAATCTAAAATTAAATAGAAAAAAAAAATGAATAAAAAATCTACATTTACTTATTACAGATAGAATATCATTTTCCTTGAGATGGTGGGAAAAAATATATATAAATTACCGGTATTTGTTTCTATGATTGCTTCTGTTTTTAAAGCAAACTAAATAAAACAAGTGTTTGGTAACTAAAGAAAGGTAATTTATTTCATAAAGATCCCACCATGTTTTGCGTTTTGAGTACAAAAGAGAAATCTGAATCTTTAAATAGACAGAAGATTTAAAGATAAAATAAAATAAACTGAATAAAAATAATCTACATTTACTTGTTACAGAGAGAATATCATTTTCCTTGAGATGGTGAGAAAAAATATATATAAATTACCGGTATTTGTTTATGTGATTGTTTCTGTTTTTCAAGCAAACCACATCAAACAAGTGTTTGGTAATCCAAGAAATGTAATTTATTTCAGAGGATCCCACCATGTTTTGTGTTTTGAACGCATGTCAGCAAAGAGCAGATTTATGCTTCTTCTCTCTTTTCCAGTTGGTTTAGACTTGGTATCGGATCAACCAAAACTGAAACTATAACCTTAAACAGTTAGACTCTGAGGCTAGTTATTTAAGGCCCTTCTGTTTTATGTATCTAAACAAATCGTTACTTGTTGAGAAAATTTCGTTGACCTCTAGCAGGGAAGTTCACGTGCAACAGATATCCAAATCTAAAAAGATTTTTTGAAGCATTAAACAATTTTTTTTTGACAAGATGTCTGGTCCCGGATCATGAATATGCTGTTGGAGTAGGTGAGAAGCTTGATTATATTATGAGCAAAACACAACCTCAACCTCTTCAAGATAGATACCGATGCTTCTTATGCAAAATGATACGCTGAAAATTAAAGGATGGTTGTTAACTTATATGTCACTAGTTATTATGAAGCACTATATTCGACTACGCACCACATGTTAAATTTAGAATGCTCTAGTCAAAGCTTTCTATTATGAATCAGACGAATCATAACTTTTTTCATCGAATTAGAAAACTTTCTTTACTAAATAGATGGGTCACCTCTTTATCAACGTATTATGGTGATCTTGTGGAATTTTTTCAAGAACTTGATCATTTTGACAGGACTGTAATTAAAAACCCTTGATTTAGCTTATGTTCTAAGTATAATTAGTTAATTTATGCACTTTTGAAGAGCATATGAATTTCGTCACTTATATCTTGCGTTACTTGAAATCATTTCCAGGAAAATGAATTTTGTTTAAGAAGAGAGGCAACTTAAAAACCAAAGGTTATACCGATGCTGATTGGACTGGGTCAATAAATGATCGACGATCTATATCTGGATACTTCACATTTATAGGTGGGAATTTGATCACTTGGAGAAGTAAGAAATAAGAAGTGGTGGTTAGATTGTCAGTTAAAACCGAATACAGGGGAATGAATAAGACAATATGTGAATTATTATGGATCAAGAATCTGATGCAAGAGCTACACGTTAAGCATACAAGTCCTATGAAATTATACTGTGATAGCAAGGCAGCATGTAATATCACCCATAACCCAATTCTACATGATATAACTAAACATGTTGAGGTTGATAGACACTTTATCAAGGAAACATTGGAAGCAATAATTATTCGATTTCAAGATCCGCTTCCTATGTGCTAACCTAGACAATGTCTAACCAAGCTTTTAATATCTTTCTTGACAAGTTAGGCATGAGTGATATCTATACACCAGTTTTGGGGGAGTGTTGACATTTTTGGAGTGATTCTTTCCTAGTTGGCAGACGATCTGTTAAGGCTCCAAGATTACTGCCTTCTTTATTTCTTTCCTTGTTGTTACTTGTACAAAATAGATTAGAATCTCTATAATTATTTAGGTAGTTTACTCTTCCTAGATTAGTCTCTGTTACGGTCATTAATAATATTAGGATTTATCCTTAAGTTTTGGACTTATCATGTAAAGTGGTTATTTATGCCTGTAATCATAATTAATATATTCATTTTAAAAATGCTGAATATATGAATAAGAGGAGGAAGGTTTAAAATTATCTGCGTGTTTAATTTTTAACAATTGGTATGCTTCTACTTGTACTATAATTTTAACTAATATCTAACAAAAACGAGACCAAATGATGTTCTTGCTCCTTTACTCTTGGAAAACTTTTTGCAGGAAAATATAAGCAAGTGCTATTAGAGTATGTGAAATCACATAGAAAGGCGAGTTTGTTTTCTTTCGATAGATGTTGCCGTGGAAGAAACACAGGTGCTGTCGTTTTCACTTAAATTTTAGGTGATCCTTGATTCAATAAATTAAATCCAAGCCACTATTTTAAAAGATTAAACACCTTTTTAAGTCTTGGGCGTGCGAGTAAAGTCTGAATCTAAGAAACAATGCATGGATTAGGTATCAACAATTCAACATTTCCATGGTTAACTAAAAAGTTATGTAGTTGTGTCCTAGTAGATTTTTAAGGACGGGATGTATAAGAAAATATAATATAAACCTTTTCGGAAATTTATTTAATTAGCAATTTGAATTGTTTGATTGAATGGTTTTTAATATATAATTAATATCTCCCTTGAGAGTTCTATTAATTTCTCTATATATTTCTCCAAATAAAAACATTGTTTTCTTGGAGCTAATTAATGATAATGCAGCAGGTCAACGATATGAGTTCTATTTCTCTATATATTTCTCCAAATAAAATCAAGATGCTATCTATTTTCAACGAAATATATAGATTAGGTATTTTAATTTTTTTATATTAGTGGCTGTTAGGAAGCAACATCACCCTTTACCTAAAGTCATGTGATTATTAAATAAAAAAAAGAAAAAAATAAAAATGTGACATCAACTAAGAATTGAAACTTAATAGAAAATATAATATGTTATCAATCAGGAGGTGGTGATATTATTCTTATTGATGTAGTTGCTGATATTAATTACTCTTAACTAGATAGTAAGATATAATTAATTTCATTTTTTTTTCTTAATAGTTAAGAGTATTCTCGACTCCAATTTTTATGGAGCGCGGAAGTTGGAAGCTAAGTAATCGTGGATTAGAATCTAAACTTTTGAATCATGAATTAATTTCCACCAACAAGTCTCAAGTTCAAAATCATGAAAAGGGATTAGTTGAGATTTGACACAGTGAAACAATTATACGAAATTATACATTAATATTATTTAGTGACGGTCTCAAAACATAAAAATAAAAATAAAAAAAATAAAAAATAAAAAATAAAAAATAAAACATATTTTCTGTCTATTATATTTTAAAAAGACAGAAACTCACTCAAAAATATATTTATTTTATATTTTTATATATGTCTCTTTAACTATATATATATATATATATATATATATATATATATATATATATGTTATTTTTATCTTAAAACATTAACTTAACGATCTAATATTCTATTGAGAAAAAAATAATATAGTATTAATTTTAAACTTTCAACAGTGACTTAAAAGATTTGATCCTTCGTTCTATATATAGCATGGACTCTGAAAAGCTTATCATTATTTCCAACACCAATTTTCTCTGTCTGTATCTATTCACTTTCAAAGAAAGTATAAAAAGTAGAGAGAGTCATCGAAGAAGGGATGGCAGCATCTACAAGGTCTTTACTTCTTGAAGATGGAAATCCTAATGTGAATGATAATGGCATCTGCAACGAAGAAAGAAGTCATGACTCCTCCATCACTCCCATTCTTGTGCTTAGCACCTTCATTGCCGTCTGCGGCTCTTTCTGCTACGGGTTCGCTGTAAGTACACTAATCAATACCATCACCATGTTTCTTGCTAGAAGTCAGAGGTTTCTTTATTAATTCAATAGCAATATTCTGGTTTAATTTTGCTAATTTTCTGATTTACTATCCGAGATAGCTAGTTTCTCTTATGATCAGAAAGCTGAGAAAACTCTGAAAGATTAAAACCCAATAAATACAATCAGTTAGCTAGTTTGATCCTTACGGTATTTAGTGTTAAACCTGCTAGTGGTTAACATATTAATATCAACTTAATTACCAACAAGAGCCTAATGAAGTTGATTTCTACAAATTTCTTAAAAATCAAGCAATTAATAAGTGCTGCATATTGCTCTTCTCTCTCTCATACTAAGTGTTAACCTATCATTAAATTCTCTTTTTAAGTTTTGACACCACATCTCCTCACATTCTTCTACCATCACCCTCTAATCTCCTATATATATATAATAGTGTCTTTCGTAACCTTCACTTCACTACAATGGTGGTTTTAATTGCTTCATGTATATTTGCAAATTTAAATATTTCTTTCAATCTTGTTTCATCCTGAAAATAAAAAGTATCATCTAATGTTAGAGATAATAATCCAAGATCTCAGTTTATTTTATCATCTCACATGCTGATATACACAAGCTATGTGGGAAATGGAGTTAGAGGGTTTTGGCACAATGACAACAGTAAAAACAAGCTCATTTAATTAGTTTCTGGTTTTTCTAGTTTTTAATGCTAAAATACCGACTCGAATCGCATGAAACTAGTTTAGTTTGAATTGATTTTCAGTTCAATCTGGATCATATCAACAAGAAATACTATTTTTTGGTTTGGTTGAATTTTTAGATTAAAATCATACTATGAACACCTTTAATAATGACTATAGCTATAAGACTTTGTCTAAGGCCTTGATAGAGTTAATTTAGGCAAATCAATTTTATTTTTTTTATAACTGAAATAACATTGATTCTAGTTTTTTAAAATGAAACCTTAAATAATGCTATTTTGGTAAAAATATCCGATTAAAATAAAACTTGTCTTGGGCTAGATTTTGGTGCTAATTAGTGAGGTATTTAAATTTTGTATAGTAGTTTTGATGCGGAAAAGGTGTTCTATGATACTTGATCTTTATCGTAAAAAAAGGAGAAAAAAAAATTTGAATGATGAGCTTTTGAAAATTAGTGTCAAAACTAAACAGATATGCCCTTCTCTCTCTCATTACTATATCAAAATCTCATATACCCTGTTCGACACATGAAGGCTCTTTTATGTTTCTAATAATTCATAATTTTATTTTATACGTTCCATAATTAATTAATCTATCTCATTTAGGTAGGTTCAAACGCATAGCAAGAAATCTTATCGTGATGACTACGTAACAAACCACCACATAAAGTCTTTGATTTAGACGTCTACCAGGCAGATTGTCTGTAGATCATCTCACTATAAATTGTCAAATTTTCTGAATTTAATTGAATTTCTTATAAAAATTCATCCACTGAAGTCCATTGATTGGAAATGGGTGAGTCATGAATGTTTCACGTGTTTAAAGAATCATCACACTATCTCAAATAAAAACCTTAAACTTGAAATTTGTATAAATCAATATTATTTTGTATTTAATTTTTATCAAATAAATAAAAATAGTAAAATTCAAACTCATAATTATTTGATCATCAAGACTCTAATAGCATATTAAAAAACCATCGCAACATAATAATTTAAGTTGTTAGATGAGATCCTAAAATATAATTTATTATATTATTTTTTAACACGTCTTCTTAAATAAAAATCTTTAAACTTGAAATTTATACAAATCTATATTGCTATCAGCTTTCTGATCCCCATCTCTGAAAATCATTTGATCAGAAGCTTGCTTTTCACTACACTTCAAAAAATCTTTGAAACCTGAATGACAGAGTGGTTCCAGGAAAGATACAGTCTTTTAAATCCAAATTGGTGTTGGTGTCAGATAACAAAAAGACTCAGAATTTTCTTCAAAACCCCAGATACCAAAAGAGGGCCAACAAGAAAATAACAAGATGATGATGATCATGCATGAACAGGAATATGAAAAAAACCTGAATTCCCTTGAACCAAAAGCAAGACAACCCATCAACATCATGACAACAAAGAACTCAATATCACCCTGACCCTTTTGTCTAAAATTTTCAAAGAAGGAAAAAAATAAACAAATAAAAGGAAAGGAATCTGCAGTGGTTGATGATTAGGAAAAGGGAAAAAAAAAATAGGACTTGAAAGGGAAGTGATAATGGAGAAATTTTAGAGTTATTGCCGTAGATGATCATTGATAACTTTTTTAAAATAAAATTTATGTTTAATGTTGGTGTCCTTCTTGGAGTATCTTTAATTGTAATAGAAAAACAAATAATAAATTGAAAAAATTGACTCAATTTTAACTGTTGATGATATGAAACCTCGATTTCCAGGCAAGTAATAGCGCATATTATGCAGAGAAGTCTACAGTTATCTTATGAGGAGTAAACTTTGCCAATAAGAATGCTCCTGGTTATTTTATAAGATTTTAAAGCCTACACTTCTATTTTGCTATGGACTCTCCGACTAGGCCTCTTCGAGCCCTCCATTTTTATGGCCCGACTAGAAAACTCACTGCACCATAGAAATTCTAATGGCTGCATAAACTTGATTGCAATATTGCTGCTGAACCAGTACTGGACCCTCCATTGATTCTGATAATTTTTTATACCAGTACTTTGTAGATGATTCATGGGCTTTTTATTTATTGGCCAGACTATGTTTATATTATTTGATAAAAAAAATCATTTATTTTATTTTTTATAACGTGATTGATGTTTTTGATAAAATCTGAGTGGTATTTATAAAAAAATATAATTCAAGGACTCATTCTCAGTAGACTCCACAACTAATATTGCTCAAGTAATTTCAATAAAAACCACATTGTACTGACATTGAGATAAATTGCTTGTCAGGTGGGCTATTCATCAACAGCTGAATCTGGAATCAGGAAAGACTTGGGCCTCTCGGTGTCAGAAGTTAGTGCTTTTCATACTCTAATTTATTCATTTTTAGTTTGAGAAAAATAAGAGTTCGTTGATTTATCTAATTAACTTGTGGTTCAATAAATTAATCTGAATTTATTTTAAAATTATATCTTGCATAAAACTAGAAGAAATTTTTTAATTTTATCTTGTCAGGCTTTACTTAGATTTAACCAGATCAATTAAATTACCAATTTGATCCATACTTTAATTTAACTGATTTAAAATCCAATTTAATTGAAAAAGAACCATGCTCAGACCATATTTCAAATTATTATGTTATCGGATCGAGTTTAGTTTAGTAAATATGCTTGACCTCGTATTTAGAAGATAATAATTATTTTTTAAAATATATTTTGCTTAGAAACGCACTAAAAATATATTTTTAATATCAACACATCAAAATAATTTAAAAATTAAAAAATACAATTAATTTTAAATAAAAAATTTAAATTTTTATAAAATGCTATTTGAAACGCACTTCCAAACTATTACGTGGGTGTAAATATTTTCTATTGAAGCATTAGAATTATCATTTGAACATGGATGGCCTGTCTCACGTAACAAGAGCATATTGGAATAAATCCATTGATAAAATCTCTATTCCGGTTAAGATGAAGTAAATCATTCATGCAAATATTCTTGTCCAGTGGGAAACTATTATTCTGATTTCCATATCCTTGACATTTTCTATGGAATCGATGGATGTTTCTAATTTCCCTTCACATTTTGCAGTACTCAGTTTTTGGTTCAATACTGACAATCGGAGGAATGATCGGTGCGATTCCAAGTGGGAAGATTGCAGATTTTATTGGCCGAAAACGAGTAATTAATATACACATACTTGCATAGGATTTCAACTCCACAAAATTAAATTAAATTAAATTAAGAAGCGTTTAATCCATTCATATTAATTTGGTGTTCTTCTCAAGCAGACAATGTGGCTATCTGAAATATTTTGCATCCCAGGATGGCTCCTAATAGCGTTCGCTAAGGTTCCCCCCCCTCTCCTCTTACCACTCAATTTTTTTTTTCTTTCAACATGATGTAATACCGATCTTTAATTTGTGCTTGAGAAATTAATCTTTTCATGTTTATATTGTTTCGAAAAATATTCTTTAATATGATCAATAAATTTAATTTTTTGTTTGAAGGATGCTTGGTGGTTGGATATTGGAAGACTATTGATTGGAGTTGGAGTTGGGCTTATTACATATGTGGTAACTGCATAGGTTTCGAAGATTACCTGATTTATATATATATATATATATATATATATATATATATATATATATATATATATATATATATTGCTACGTATTTTTATATTTTATTGACAAAATTCTAAAATGAAATGGAATTTTATGGTCGTTCTTCATGACAGGTCCCAGTATATATCGCAGAAATAACACCCATGAATCATAGGGGAGGATTTACATCAGCTCAGCAGGTAAAGCTAATGCCTTGTCGATGATCAAGTATACTATCCAACAGTCTGATTTTTATTCCCTTTTTTAAATGTGTTTAGTTGATGGTAAGTCTCGGCTTCGCCCTTGTATATTTCATTGGAAATATTATTTCTTGGCGTGCTTTATCTCTGATAGGTAAAGTTTCTTAATCTTCTTATGAATTCAATCAACAAAGTAGTTTAGAGATTAGTATTATTTAAAATTAACCGGATCCTGTTTTCAGTTCTTATTTCATGTATACTGCAACTTGTGGGTTTATTCTTCATTCCAGAGTCACCTAGATGGTTGGTGAGTTCAATTTGTTACTGCTTTGTTTTAAATTTTCATAGTTATTAAATCTAGGTTGACTCAAGTTTAGCACAAGATTCATTATATGGGTAGGCAGGTTGACCTACATCAATTAGTTTTTTTTTTTATATATATATATATATATATATATAAATAAAATAAAGGTAAAATCAATTGAGTTTTGATAAAAACAACTAGACTGTGAGTTAAGTTAACCTGTCAAGTTAATCAAGTCAACTGCAGGGATTTTATATGATATTTGATTGGGTTAGGAGGTGAGTGGGTTGGCTGGATTATGGAATAACCTGTCAAACCGAGCCGAGTTGAATAATAGTGCAAATTTTGCTTAGGGGTACATTTGAAACATAAAATGAAGAGTAAATTGTCCAACAGGCAAAACTTGATCGTGAGAAAGAGTTTGAGACTACTTTGCAATGGCTTAGAGGAATGAATGTTGATATTTCTCAAGAAGCAAATGATATCAGAGTAACATTTCAACTTCATTTCTCTACTATTTATGAATTGATTTATATAATTTTTTTTTAGAAAAATCATTTGACAAATAATTCCATTGTTTTATAGGATACTATAGATATCTCTCAACACAACTCAAAAGCTAAATTTCTGAGCTTATTTCAGAGGAAATATGCTTATCCAATAATTGTAAGTGTAGAGTAATCCTTCCTTTTTTTGGTTTTATTCTCATAAATTATTTTCCTTCATTTTTTATAACTAATCAACTTTCTTAATTCCGATTATTTAAATTGATGAGGTTGGAGTAGGACTAATGGTTTTGCAACAATTTGGAGGAACTAGTGCTGTGGCATATTATTCTAGCTCTATATATGTTAAAGCCAGTAAGTTGCCTCTTGCATATTATTCACAGCTTGACTTGTGCTATGTTTGATGCATACATAAGAGATGACATGAAACGATTCTTTTCTTTTCAAAATCTACATTTCTGTCTCACTTTCGCCTATGAGACATCCTAGTCTTGTTAACTTAGTCTAATTTAATCTCATTTGCTCATTGTTAAGTGCCTCAATTTAGTATTTCTGATATAGAAAATGAACTATGAAGATGGCTAAGTGATGAATTTGCTTGGTTTTGCCTAGATTTTTCAACTATCATCGGTACTACAACGGGAGGCATTATGCAGGTATTTTCCTGGTGTTTTTTTGTTAAATTTTATGTGGGGAGCAAGTTTAATGGCTTTGTGGGCGTAGATTTTAGAATGTAGATGATTTTTTTGCAGATCCCAGCGTCTATTGCAGGTGCACTCTTGTTAGATATATCTGGAAGAAGAAGACTTCTTTTGGTTAGAAATTCAAATGATAATGATTTCGTTTTAAAAAGTTTGAATATCATTTGTAATGAAAGTGTACGAATATTTGCAGGTTTCTGCCATTGGAACGTGTTTAAGTTTAGTCCTCGTTGGGTTGTCATTCCTCTTGCAGGTTTAATCAAATTTAGATTTGTGTTTCTACCATACTGTTGCAAATACATCTACGGTTTTATTCTTGCATTTTATTCAAAATGTCTTTCAAAACTATTTAGTTATTAAAATTTGTCTGGTCGGTGGATGAACCCGGATCTATTTATTATTAGTTGAACTAATTAAAATCTAGTTTAATTTTTTTATTTTATTTTACAAAATAATATTATTTTAAATTTAAAAAACTAAAATAACATCATTTTAATTAATTCAAGGTAATTGTTTCAACTCATGACTCAGATCTTGAGCCGGGTAATGAGCCGATTTAATAACTTTGAAATTTACTTTCTCTTTTTATTTTTTTATGAGCAGGAGCTACACTATTTGAAAGAGCTAACTCCGATTTTGACATTTATTGGCTTATTGGTAAGTAATTCAGTCCAGATTAAAGCCATGTTTTCCATCATTAATTAGCTTATCTACAATTTCTTTAATTTATCATATTTTCTCCCTTCTTCGTTTAATTACTAGCATTTGCTTTGCATTTATATGATAGTAAGGAAACACATCACTCTTTTTTCCACACAAAATGTTCGTGTCGTGATCCAAGTTTCCTTCTCATTTCTTTGACGTTGCAACCAGGGTTATGGTGTTACTTTTGCAATAGGCATGTCTGGAATACCTTGGGTTATAATGTCAGAGGTACACATATATTTTCTTAATTAATGAACATCTTCTTATAAGGTTTTGAAGCTTAAATAAATTAAGGAGATTTTATTGTAGATATTTCCTCTAGATGTGAAAGCCTCAGCTGGAAGTTTAGTGACTTTAGTCAATTGGTCCGGCTCTTGGATTGTGACATACTCATTCAATTTTATGATGGAGTGGAGCTCGACAGGTGAATTACTCTCACTTTCTTGGCGTCTCTGCAGCACACAAACACAGTTGAAGTCAAGTAATTAATTGTGTTGTCTATGGTGGCTATTATTTTGTAGGAACTTTTTTCTTCTTCGCCACTATATGTGGTGTAACAGCCTTGTTCATTTGGAAGTTGGTGCCTGAGACTAAAGGACGGACATTGGAAGAAATACAGGCAACCATCACTCATTTTCCATCCGATGTCTGCTAAGAAGAGAGTGTATACATATTTATTGCTCTCTCTCTCTCTCTCTCTCTCTCTCTCTATATATATATATATATATATATATATATATATCTCTCTCTCTCTCTATATATATATATATATATATATATATATATATTGGCCAAATCAGGATAATTAAATCAATTGCGGATATTTGCGTCTATTTCAATAAAAATAACCTTAAAGGGGAAACTTAAGTTCGGCATTTAAAAAATAATAATCAAATTGCTATGTGGTATTAATTTTTTTTCATATTTATATATTCTTTTAATAAAATGGGCTGGGATTGAATTTCACAGATAAATAAAAATATCTAACATAACTATGGATTGAAGATCATATATATACACACACACACTTTCATACTAAATATCATTAGTTATTGCATGGATTCATTTTGAAGAGAGAGAAATAAACAAATATAAAAGAGAAAATTATAGATAATCACATTAAAATTGATAATAATATCTCAAACTAGATGTCATAACCCGTTTCTGAGTTATTTCTCAAATTTATCTTTTTTCTTTTCAAATTAAAAATCAGAAAATAAAATAATGATAACAAGAAAACCAGCATTTTGAAAAAAACAACAAAAAAAAAAAATCAAACTATAATTTTGGATGGAATTGGGAGCCTAATTTTACCTCTATTTTACCCAATCTGATGAAATCAGGGGTGAAGTTGAAAATTTTTTAAAGTTTAATGGTCAAATTACATAAATCCAAGACCAATGACTAATATTAAAAAGACACTAGAATTCAGGGCTGATATTGTAATTCGGTGGGGGCAAAATTGCATTAAATTAAAAGTTTAGAGCCAATCAGTAGTGTAATTGAGAGAAATCACAAATTAAAGGATTAAATTGAACTTTACCGAAACAACACCATTTTGGTTACTGTTCATCTTTTTTTTCAATTTTCACCAGAAAAAGTTGCTCGAGTGACCTCTTTTTCAAGACATTTAATTCTTCATTTCTCCATCAAATTTGACAAAATTTACACGTAAATGATGATCGTACATCTAACTACAACCCAGTATAGTCCTTTTTGACCGATTGACATCATATTGACTATGGTGTCGCACGTGTGCGATGACGCGGTGATCGTCCACCCTCATGTACGGTATCTATCTGGCAAACATGGGGAGACAAGAAATTCTTGTCTCTTATCAGTGGGAAAGGAAATGAGAGTCGCCACCTAGTATTTGGGTCACTAGGAACCCTAACTGGTCTCAAAGATCGAGCACGGGGACTGGTTGCGTAAAAGAAAGGTATTAGCACCCTAAATACGTCCTACCTAATGTAAGATGCATTGTTTGATTATTTGATATATGCTAAGATGTTATTGTATTTCTAATTGTCGGTCCATCTATGGTTTAAGAAAAGTTATCCTCGGTAAGGAGATCCTTATCTTATCGAGTTAAACCTAACCATTCTGATATCAATAAAAAAAACTATCTTTTTAATATTGAGAATACGTCTTATGTATAAGCGCGAAATCATTAATATTAGAAGAAAACAAAATGATTTTTTTGGAGTTTTTAAAATATTGACCTAGTTCTCATGACTTTAATAAACTAGTTATTAAAACCAAAATGCATGCTAAAACATTTTTTTTTGAAAATTTTTTTGTATGGAAATATGCTAAACTGTGATTTTTTTGTATGGAAATATGCAAATTAAAACATTTTTGCATATGGCCAAGTCTCTTAAAAATTAAAAAAATAATCATATTTGGCTTAAAAAATAAAATACATGGTGTGTTTTAGTATTTTTTATACATAATTTAAAAAATATATATTTGCATGCATTTTGGATTTAACAACCAATTTATTGATGAATTTATGAGAACTTGGCCCAATATTTCAATAACTCATAAAATTTTAATTCATGAGAATTAATGGTCAAGATTCTGGTATAAATATTGGACCTATAAGTAAGCTGATATTTAAATATCAAGAATTAACTAAAAAATTCTTAAAATTATTTTGAATATTTACCAATTTTAATTGAAAGTATTTTTTTTTACCACAACAAACGAGTTGTGGAAAAACCCTTTTATTTTCTAGGATAGGTGAACTCCGTCATACCATCTAATGAATCTTTTTCATAAGAATTCATTTGGACACATGAGCTCATAATAAATTTAAAATACCAGATTTGTTCGCACGAGTGAATCTTTACCCCGAGCCATAGAATGCTAGTTAGAAACTCATTAAAACCTTTAAACCACATTCAGATCATACAATCAGTCTGTTACCCTTGAAATTTATAATGAGACTAGTTCATCCAAGTTTCCTAGCGATAATAATTAGGTGACAACTCTCTAACACCCTTGATGTTGTGAGTCTATGTATGACATAATTAAAAATCAATCAAATATTAAAAGAGATAAAATTAAAATTAAAAAAACAACAAATAAAAGTTTTTACAAAAATAAAAAAAATCAATGTTAAAACAGACCTCACCAATCACAGGTATAGGTGGCCCAGCGCATGTGCCACTTTACCTTGGCATGTAGCCTCTACAAACTTGCATATGCATTTCCAATGCACAATTACATGTGCTTGTAGTTCCCATTTGTTTACCGCGTTTCAAACCGCAATTGCAATTTAAATAAAAACTAGCTAATATGATATTTTTGATTTTGAATTGCAATTTCATACATAACATTTTTTTATGGAGACAAACGAGTTAATAGTAGCTAGAATGGCAACAAGATTTGAAGGTTTAGCCTTTTGCATTTGATTACGGTATTAATACAAAAGATTGCTGCAAGAGATTCTTTCCTTAATTAATAAAACGATACAATTCTTCTCTTCTAGGAGTTCCTTTCCTTGATAGATAAAAGGCTTAATTTATGATTCAGATTTGCTCTATATATATGTACAAGATATATAGAATAGGTTATGTGAACGTATAGGAAATGACATAAGAAACCATTATATATATATATATATATATAAAATTGGGAATTATATACATTTATAGGGGCGTAGTAGTCTCCATCTAAAATCTCCAATAAAGTTTTTTTTTGCTCCAAAAGCTTGTCATTTTATGCTGTCCACAGAACAAGCACAAGCGCTTTGTAGTGTGAAATTATGACAGGAAAAGAATTATTTCTCTTTCGTGATGTCAACTTCAAATTGGAGGATGAGGGTCCATCAGTTAACAGGCTGGCTAACCAGGAATGGGACATGGAAATTCTCTCTAGGTCTCTCTCTCTCTCTCTCTCTCTATGCCTATATATAGATGTTCGTTTGGAAGTTTGTTTAGGTTCAATGCAACTATCATTACAATCATAATCATGATCTTCAGTAAGAGATTAGTGAAACTTGTTTGCCCTTTGATTCATTTTCACTTCTTTACCCCAGCAAGAAAGGCAATTAATCAATCCCGTAATATTGAGGTCACGAATTTCCAACTCCTTAACTTATTGCATGTGCAATTAATTGCTTCATAATAAATCCGGAACCATATTTCTCGAACTTGTCGAAGGATTGAATTAATTGGACCAATTAAAGTCAGTGAATCTAAATATCTTGTAATGAAGTTAATGCATTCGGGCAATTGATCTCAGCTGTTATCTGCCTTGAAAAATCAAGAATAAATGAAGTCTAACTACCTTGTTCACATCGATACATAAAAAAAAAAAACTAAAAAACATTAATATTTAGTGTGTTCCAGATATATTTTACTATGAATTAGAACAAAAAAATAATTATTTTATCTTTTTAAACAAAATCATTTCACAAGTTATTGAGATGATTTTTTTCATATAATTTATTTTTCATTAATATATTAATTAGGACAAGTTGACATTTTAACATTTTATATGCACAAGAAAATAATTTAAATACCTTTAAAAGCAAAAAAAAAATGATTGAAAAAAAAATTGTTCTTAAAAGTAGAAAAATTAAAACTGATGTCCAGGAATATTTTTGTATTTTCATCATTTTTTTTAGTTATAATCAATTTAAATGAGAAACAATTTAGTCTTTTAACAAAAATAAATATAATTAAAAAAAGTGGGAGACGCCCATACTATATCGATGGCACGAAAAACACCTTTCAGTTGTCAAATGCTGCCTTCTACGATGACATTTAAAGCATCAAACCATCCTCTTTCCGTTGGTAAGTCGTGTGTGTACAATGGAGTAGTGGTTAGGTTCTAATGAATTTTTTTTCTCCCTTTTTTCTCTTCCTCACCTCAAATTTCATGTAATCCCTTCTAGAAATTAAATGTAACTTGTCAGTTTATATTTGTATCAATTTTAATCTTCATTCTTTTGATTGCTACTTGTTTTGCTTTTAATATACTTTTTGAAGTTTTTTATTTTTCAATTTTACCCCTCAACATTTTATTTCATTTAATTTTTATATCCAATTTGGTTATCATTTTTTTGGTTGCTTTTTTTTTTGTCATTTTCTAGATTTTTTTTTCAATTTCATCCCTCAATATTTTATTTCATTTAATTTTTTTTTATCCAATTGGGCTCTTATTCTTTTTATTGCTCTTTTTTTTTTAATCATTTTCTTGATTTATTTTATTTTTTTAATTTATTCCCTCATTATTTTCTTTCATGTAGTTTTAGACTAGATTTGGTCCTCATTGTTTTGATTGCTAATTGTTTTGTTTTTTTAATTTAGGATGATTATGAATTTTGTTTCATAATTTTTTTTGTGTGTTTACTTTCTATAGAGTAATCTTGTTTTCATGATCTAGAATACAAGTTTTGAAGATTGGTCTAATTTAATTTTGATCTTTTTTTTAATTGATTTTTTTAATTTCATTCTTTGACAATAGATTATTAAGCCTTGAGCTTCATGAATTTTTTTGCTTTTCTTTCTGTGAGGTATCTCGATCTCATATCTTAGGTCACAAGTTAGACGAGTTTATCTGGGTTAACTCGGTTTTTTTTTAATGTTTTTTTAAATTGATTTTTACTTGTGTTCATCTTTCATCATTTAGTTTGCATGATAGTTGACCTCCATTATTTAAGCCTTCTATAATCTTTATTAAGCCTTTTATCTAGAGGAGAAGTAGAGATGACACTTGATAGTCTGCTCAAAAGGCCAGTGGGGAGGCTACTGCCCAAAACCAACAGACCGTCTGGTCTACTGCTGGTTACTCTGTTTCCAATCTCCAGGGGTAAAGAATGAATACCACGAAAATCAGACATGCGCCGTTTAAATTTTGATTGAAAAACAGACTACTAGTAATATGAAATATTATATTTCACTATTTTAATTGGTTTTTTTATTTGATATATTTTTATTTATTAAATTTGATTTTGAAAATAATGATATATGTTGTTCAAATTTTGATTCAATGAAATTGCTATATTTTTCATGATCAAATAAAAAACTTATAGTTAAATTAAAAATGAAAAAATAGAGAAAGAATGAATATATAAGAAACGGAAATGTTTATTTTTTAGTACACAAACAATATTAATTCCAATAAATTTTGTTTCGTGATTATTTTTTCATATTCTTACTCTAATTTTTAAAACTTTTTAATTTAACTATCTCTTCTAAATAATAATTAAGGAAATCTTGGTACATATATCGATAGTTTTTTGTCATATTTTTAAACTTTTAGATAATTTTTGTAATTTCATGATACTTCGAAAGAGGTTATATACTGTAATTTATCCAAAGAGTTATACACTAATAAATCAAAATAAACATACACTAGCTGAACCCATTTGAAAAATAAGCTATGGAAACTGAAAATAATAGAACTCGATTTCATTAATTGGCAAACCGAGCAGAATAGGGTGCAACTAAACCAGACCTAGCATGCTTCCATGCATTAATTTACCTGCATTCAATCAATTTCCAAAAGCATTTATTTGAATATACATCGTCACAGTTTGCTTTCTATATATATATTTCTCTGAAGACTTCTCAAATATGGATTTTTCGATCAAAATCTTAGTTTAAACATTACTTTTATCATGAATTGTTTATAGTTAATAACTCAAGCTTAATTAGAAGTAACATAAAACATCGAAGAATAAGAATATATTAAAGATCAAGTGTTTGTTTGAGAATATAGGTGGCATAAGGGGTGCCAACGCGTTCCCAAACTTAGCCTAAATAGTAAATAGAACATGTGAATTCAACATGCAATTAATTTCTCAACTTCAGATTTGTAAAGTACTTGCAAATCTTGAGGTTAATATCCGTTGCCAATGCAGGGTCATGGTAAGATACCTGCAAATCTTGAGGTTAATATTCATTCCTAATGCAGCCGACTGATCATCCCATGCACCCTGGATTTCTACTAAGTTGGAGCCGACTGCTATGAATCATCGAACTCATTCTTCACATCAGCATGATGGGTCACGAGTGACGTGCGTACAAGTTCAATACATACATAGGTCCTAGGCTCCAAAGCAAATAAAGGTTCAGCAGTCAGCACCAAACCCTAGCCATCTTCCCAAAAAGAAGAACAGATGAAAATGAGGGCAAGAACTATGACTTCATACTATATTCCCTTCAAAGAAACTATGCTTCTTTCACTGTCCCGCGCATGTCAGCATCTATCGATTGCCCTAACATAAAGAAGGGCCTAAAAAGTAATTAAAATTTCTTGCAAATATTTTTTCCTTCCAAAAATCGAAACCACTCTTTTATTTTGAAAGGGTGGTTTTTGGTCTGCGCCGTTGTTTGCTGCAAGGTCGGCTAATTGTTTCATGCATATTGCCCAGCAAGAGAGGGAATTGTACATTGATTGATGAGTACTGCAACTCTATGAAGGGCCATGATGAGTTGACACGTGTACTGATGATAATGAATGATTTGGGTGCTCTTCCAAATGCATGATGACAAGTTTCTTTTGTCAAATCACTGAACTTGTCTAGGACTATTAGTAACCGTTAACCTTCAGAGTTTTTTTTTTTTGTTTTCTAGTGTAGTAAAAAAAATATATAAAAAAAATAACTCGATTTAAAGATTTATGGGTTACGATTTGATTCGTGGTTCACAAGCATATCTCTTTGAAATTGTAAAACTGATATAAACGGTATTTAATGAGGAGAGAGGAAAGAGAAAAAAAATTATAAAAATACATTGAATTTTTTAACAATGACATTATAGGAATTATTAAAAACATTTTAACGAGAAAATTTTAATAACATTAAAAAAAAGTTATTAATAGTATTGATCAAAATGAATTGCATAAGCCACACAAAACAAGTAAATTCTAATATTTAAATTATATATTTTTCTAAATATTTTTTTATAATTTAATTTATTTAATTTTATTTTATTTTATTATACAAGAGAACAAAAACACTCTTATCCTTCAAAATACATATATTTTTGTTAGAAAATTTTAGTTTTAACATACGCCCACATATACACAAATAGAGAGAGAATTTTGGATCAAATTAAACACTGCACGAAAAAAGTTGTTGATATGGATTGTTTTTCTATACTTAATTAAGCAGAATTATCCATTAATTAGTGCAAATGATTTTAGCTCAAGTAAATTCTCGAGATTGCAACCACAACACCATCAAGGCCCTGTTTGATAGAAAGATTGTGGTTGCATTTACATTTTGATATAATCCTTAATAACACAAAAACACTTATAATAAAAACATGTATTTTATATTTTTATTGTATTTTCTACTAAGAGTCGCATAAAAAAATTACTTCAAAATTTTTGCAAATTTTCTAACAAGGATATTTTCCTCAAATTTTCTAACAAACTTAAAGTTAGAGTAGAAAATTCCCAACAAAATTTTAACTTCAAATATGATTGGATTCCATTTTAATTTAATCTTAAATTTACTTTTTAACCATGTTATAACCCTTTTTTTTCCTAACAAGTTTTACATGCATTGCAATTTGCATGCATATGTTAGTGAACATATAAAGCTCTGCTCAACCCACCTGCATGCGGGGACAGACGCACACATGGATTTGATGGTTGATTTGGTTTTTATGTGATGTAAAAAGAAAGAAAGAAAGAAAGGAATTATTTTGGCTTGATATTCGTGGGAATACATAATTGAAAGGAAAGAAAAAAAACAGTATAAGTTAAATATATGGTAATAGTTAATTTCATGTATTACCTCCAAAACAAAGACTCCAATTCTCTCATAGCTCATAGCAAGATTCATTGTCTCATACATACATGTTTTTGTCGAATTCTAGTTAATTATTGTACTCAAATAATTAGTTTTTTGTGCTAGGTACCTTGTATCCATGTTAATTTGGCTTGTAATGATTCATTTAATTATAAGTTCAAGAGTCTCAAATTAAATAAGTGTTGGGAAGTATGATAATTTTTGTTTTTGGATGAGTTTTAAAAAAAGTATTTTATTTAAAAAAATATTAAATTAATATATATTATTATATATATTCAGTGAAATTATTAAATATTTTGAAGAGCTGATCTTATGCTTAAGAACATATGCTTCCTTTTTAAAAAAGAAGAAGAAGAAGAAGAAGAAGTAGGCTCTCTCATTTTCTTTACTTATTAGGTTCAATCTATTAAATTTTTATGAATATATTTGAGAGCGTGGGACTCATCACGAAAGGAGTTTTTGCTCAAGGAGCTATAATTTTTTTTATTAGAGATTATAATCTGAACATAATAAGGATAATTTATTGAAAAAAATATTAGATTATAAAGGTATGCCTTTAAGTTAACTAAAAAAAGAATTTAGTTTCAATTAATGTACAAGCCGATTTACAAATACTCACCGTTGAAATTAAAAAAAAAAGGTATTGAAAAAACATATTGCTAAAATCTGTAAGAATTACTAATTATAATTCATAATAATGATAACCATAATGATAAAATTCCCATGAAGTTGCAATTTTCAATTCACAAGTGATTTTTAATAGTGATTTTTAATTGAAAATATATTAAAATAATTTTTTATAAATTTTTAATATTAATACATTAAAAATAAAAAAAATAAAAAATATTTTTTAAAAAAAATTATCACAATATTAAATAGGCATATAATTACCGTATTTACAATTAGCTAGGATATAAAACTATGAGAGCAATAATACGAAGTTTTCATAAAGTACTCTTTCTTTCTAAATGGTATCTATAAATACTTATGATAAATCTTATTTTCATGTGAAGTCTCCATTAAACTTACCTTCCCAAAGGCATGCTGTCAGCAATTATAGCTACTTATTTAGTAGTACTGTATATGAGACCGACTTTCACATGCATGTAATCCAAATAATTAAATTATTGATTAGTTTGTTAAGCAATCCCATTCACATTATGATCTAGTTCAACCATATATATATATATATATATATATATGGAGTCCATGCTAATCCCGGTCTGTGAAAAACATGGTGAAAAATATTGCCACCAAACTTTTAAGCTCTCTACCTACCAACTTTGTATATATCACAGAGAAAAGTAATTAGAAGTGTTAAAAAATCATTTTAATTCAATAATTTTAGTTATTAGATGAGATTTTAAAATATAATTTATATTATTTTCTAACATAACTCACATCCTTTTAAATGAAAGTCATTTGGATTTGAAACTTGTACAAATTTATATTTTCTTGTACTTAATTTTTATCAAATAAATAGGGATGTTGAGATTCGAACTCGTGACCGCTTGATCATCAAGGCTCTGATACCATATCAAAGAATCATCTCAATTTAATAATTTAAATTATTAGATGAGATTCTAAAATAAAATTTATATTATTTTTTAATATAAAATAGCAAGTTATAGTGGTGCAAAGGATTAAAAGAGTCTAATTAAATCTTCTAAATAACCATTTTGAAGCTAGCTATGATCATGGCAGGCCACGGCTAATTAATCGTGCTTGTATGGAAAGGAAGTTGGTGGCCCATGGTCAATATTGTACACGAGCTAGAACCCTAGCCATCATTGCTCTTGTTCGCTATGGTGGGTACTTTACCAAAAATCTTTTGCTTTTGAGATAAATTAACTCTATTTGACTTTTATTTTATATTGAGAGATTAATTGGGTTTTTGTGTTATAAACAGCAGAAAAAATTATTATCCCTGTCATTTTTTTTTCATTTAAAATGCGTGTGAAGGGAAATTCCATTGGAAATAACTAATTGGAATATCTATCAATTATTTTTTTAACCACAAAATTTAATAGATTTCCCTAAAAAAAGGAAGATTTTCTAGATAAAAGGTAAATTTGCCAGAAAACACGCATTTTGGAGAATTTATATTAAAAGAAATTAATATTCCGCAGACTGTGAAACTCTTTTTGGAAAAATTACAAAATTCTTAACTTCTTATTTCATCCGATTCTCAATTAGGTCTCTAAACAAAAACAGGTACTCCGTTGTACCACCCCCCCCCCCCCCTCCCCGATCTACTAGTCTTTACCCTATTACTTCTCTCCTTAATTATTTTATTTGAAAATCATGGAAACGAGGTCCAGATTTTCTTAACAAATGCCAATTTTGTCATAAATTTCAATAGTGGAGGTTACATGTGTAACCATTTTATGGATGAGGGATTTAGTTGCTAATATATTTTTTTTGTTTGAGAACCACGTAATAATCTAGGGACAGATATATTTTTTTTTCTCTTTTAGAAAATGCTAGTTAATTTATAGTCTCGTGCTATGTTGCGGATTTAACTAAATTTTTTTAACATATTAAAAAATATTTAGATAATAGAGAACTATTTGATATTATCCAACAAATCAATCTTGAGACTTTCTAATCCAACTCTTTCTTTAGTCCGAGTTTAAAATTAAACTGTGAAAATTGTCCAGACATGATCTAGTCAACTTGGTTGGTTCAAAGGTAACCCAGCTAACCGGTAAGAAAAGTATATGGATGAGATTGAGAAAAAAGAATAAAATTAACAGAAAAAACCTTTCAACTCAACTTCTTGTCTTGCTCAAGTTTGCAGTTAAATTGTACATAAGTTTTCCTAGCATGACCAAATCAACTTGGCCAGTTAAACGACAACTCGATTAACTAGTAAAAAATCATTAAAAAAACCATATTCAACCCGGCTCCTTACTTAGTTCGGGTTTAAAATCAAATAATGTATTAGTTGTCTCGATGTGATCCAGATGACTTGACTTGTCTAAAAACCATCTGAATGATTGTTAAAAAAAAACGAGGATGAAATTGAAAAAAAAATAAAAATTAAAAGAAAAAAAGGGAAACGAAAAAATAAAAAAGGCTGAATTGAAAGAAAAAGTGGAATTTCATTGTTAATTTAACTTTCTAAGTTTTTTTTTTTTTTTAGTGTAGTAAGGTAGTATCATTAATTATTAAAATATCCATGATATGCAAGTTTAGATGGTTTATAATAGGCGTGATCAGTTCATTGTAACTTCAGACGTTGTAATTATTTGTTCTCATACCACTAAGAATTTAATCTATGGATAAGAGAGAATCTTGAAGGACTGTTCACTAAAACTTTGGCGTGTGTAACTATCCCTTTAATACATCATTATACGCTACTCGATGGTTGAAAGTGATAAAGTGAATTATAAATAATCCAAGTTAAAATAATCCAAGTTAAAATCATTTTATTCTCCAATTAGTTTTTGTCCTTTGACATCTTTTAGGGTACCGACCATGGCACTGTTTTCTGGTCACATTCCCTTGTCCAAAGGTAACAAGAGCCTACCTTGGACATATATATTTACAACCCGAAGATAATTATTATGCCTTAGAAATTAGGGTAGGGTATCCCACATAGTATACACAACACTAGAATTAACCTTGAGAAGAAATTGATTGGATGGGAAACAACTTTTTGCTATTAGATTCAAATAATAATGAATCAAAGGGATATCACATGTGGGGTAGGTAGGTGAGAATTGTGAGGAATGGGTGGATTTGATTAAACTTTTAGAGGACAATGATTTTGCCAGTTTGTTAGGATTGATCTGGAAAAAGTGTATGCCTTTTGCAATTAATTATTATGATGATTGTGTTTCTTGCAGAAATATTTTATTGGCTTCTAGTACTGATATATATATAGAGACGTATCAAGATTTGCTTCAATTAATGGAGCTGTGTAGAGATGTTTCTTCATACTATGATATGCGAATTTTTTTTATTTTTTTTCCCTGCTTCACTCACATGAGACTAAAATTGGGAGGAAGACAAAGAGATTGAGGGAATATATCAGTAGAGATTATGAGACCCCACAAGAATTGGTGCTTTCACATGATGAAAGGACTTAAAAGTAAGGAGTCTTTGTCACACACTTCCATCTTCCAAATTAATCTTTTGTTTTTCCACATGAAATGAGTATAAAGCTAAGACCATTCCTCTAATTTCTCAACAAAAGCAGGGATGGCAATTGGCAAGACAGCGAAGCATTGCATGATGAGAAAATCATCATCATTGTAGCAGTACAGCCTTCAAGTGAAATGTGTTCCTAGGAATAAAGCAGAAGAAAACGCAGCGAGACATGAGAGCGGGAGAGATTTCTATAATGAGCTTTCTTCATATTCCGTGTGCAGCCTTATCTTAGGTTGTGAAAAAAAAAAAAGAGGCATTTTCTTCAGTACTTTTTATTTTTATTTTTGTCTCGTGTATAGTTGAATAATTGACATACCAGAGAGGCAAAAAAAAAAGGTACAATTAATGATCGATTTTGGCCATTCCCTTGAGGTTAGGTTCCCTGCCTCTGATCATTAATGGATGAAACATCCAAAGCAGGCAACAACATATATATAATATTGGAAGTTTCAAGAATTCATGGGTCTTGGAGCCTTTAGTAGATTTGGGAAAAGAAAAGGTTCCCGTAGCTGAATTTAGAAGCAGAGTTTATCTGGTCCACATTTTGCTACGCGAGTTCCCACCATTGATTATATATATATATATATATATATATATATAGATAAAACATTTCTAAGTCCATATATATAGCTTAGTGTCTTCCTTAAAATAAATAAATAAAACACGAATTTCTAAGTATTAAGAAATTAAGAACGAAGAGATGTCGAATCATATTTTAGAAATTGAGCTGTCAAAGATCGTCAACTTTAGAAAATTCTTGATTGGGTGAAAACATTGTTTAGTCACATACACAGTGCACGACTGTGACTTGGCTAGAATATTAGCGTAAAAACTAGAAAAAAGAAATTAAAATGCATTCAAAGATGGTGGCTCTCTCTTATGATCACATCTTCTTTCTCTTACAACAGTTCCACTCAATGGTCACAGACATTGTCTTTTCAGTTTCTTCTATGACTCACTATGTATAACTTCGACTCCTTTTAGAGTGGTGTTGTTATTTTTGCTTTATGTTTACTGTTCATCAATTGGTAAATAATTAAAAAGAAGTTCTCACTGCATGCATGCCCTAAACTATCATGAAAGTGAAATGATTCTTCTGTGTGTACTGTGCACGATACAGTGTTTAAACTGTTGCATCGATGCAGGATGGGAAAGGAAATCAATAACATGTTTGAAAATAGGGTTGAGATTATTTTATAAATATTTTTTATTTAGAAGTATATTAAAATAATTTTTTTATTTTTAAAATTTTATTTTTAATATCATAATATCAAATTGATCTAAAAATACATAAAAAAATTTAATTTGAAGTAAAAAAAATAAAAAATTTTAATTTTTTTCAAATTTTTTTTAAAAAAAAACAAAAAAAAAGGGCTTTAAAGCATCAACTTGCCTTTTTTTTTTTTTTTTGAAGTTGGACACGTACCAGTTTAGCTACCTGGTTTGACATTAAGCAAAAACACTGTAGTAATAATGCTTCATATTGTAGGCTTGTAGCAGAAATTCCCACCATGTCTAATCAAAAAGAAAAAAAAACAACAAAAAAGCAATGAAACAAACAAGCAAATGAAGGGGAAAGAGATAAGGATAGAGAGCAAGAGACCGTATAAAGATTTTTATTGAGAACATGTTTTCCACTAAAGTTTAATCAATTAACGTCATAAACATGTTTTACATACTTTTTAATTATAAAATTTAATTTCCTAAAATTACAATTGTAAAAACAATAGTTAATTGCATTCTACTCCAACCATGAATCTCATGATCCATCTGCCTGCAGAATCTAGAACTGAATATCCCAAATGTTAATTCTCCAAACAGAAAAGAAAGCAATCACACATGATCACATTTATTTTATATGGTTTGGACTCTGCATATGTCCACAAGTGAAGAAGACAAATTTAATTTCTTACCCTCAAAATAATACAAGTTTTGTAGAACTCTCAAATTACATTCAATGTTCACATGAAACTATAAATTTCTCTTCTTAGGTAACTTTTTTAGCATTCAAGATCATCCTTTAAAAGAAATTCATGGTGTGCTGTGAAGATTGAATGTGTTTAGAATTCGAGTTTAGGAGTAAGAAAAATTAGGCCCTAACAGATTCATATAGAATATGTCTTAGTCCTAATTAATAGGTAAAGGATTAATAAATAATAATAATAATAAAAAAGCTAAAGCTAAAGGGATTTTCATTGTACACCCACATACATTTCACTAACCACAACAATAATGTAATTATTTTTTTACTCTTACAAAAACAAAAAAAAAAAGCATGGCCTAGGAGTTACATGTAATTCGGTCTTTTCACGTAGCTATATTAATTAGTCATAAAAAATTAATCAGTGGTAAATGAATCTTTTTCGAATTTTTAAGTACAATGAGATGACTGCATTGCCATTGAAGATAAAATTCTTAAATTGGCATATAAGGTTATTTGTCTTTTTACTTTTTAAAATACAATAAAATGAAAACTTTATCTTTAGAAACAAAAATTTTAAAGCTTGCATTCAGAGGATTTTTAATCTTTTCACCCTGGCTTTTTATTATTATCGAGTATAATAAAGGTGATTTAATCTTTTAATAAATATTAAAATTATTTAAATTAGAAAAAATTCTTTGGCACATGAGATGCACGATCCAACATGTAAGAGGTGCTAACACACTTTAGCGACATGTGCGGCGCTTTTTGGCGGCAAAAAATACTTTATTGCCGTATCGTTAGAATCACCGTCACATCCTTTTTTATTTTAGTTAACACAAGTCATCAGCGGTAGTAGGTGTATTATTTTGCCGACAAAACTTTTTTCTTTTTCTTTTATCTTCCCCTTGAAATTCCAAAGATGTCCTATTTATTATTAGTATTTCAACTTCAATTCTTATTCTATTAATTTTTTATTTTTATTCGTGATTTTTTTGTAAAAGTTTTATTTATTTTTAATTTTATATTTTAATTCCAATTTATGATATTTTTATACATATATTTGGTCCTTATTATTTTAATTTATAATTTTTTCTTGACCTTTTGTACAATTTTTATTGGTTTTTAATTTTATCATTCAAGCCAAATTTATGCTATATTATATTTTTCAATTAGGTCTCCTTTTGGTTTTTTTGTCCTTCTGCTAAAGTTATTTTTATTTTTAATTTCACCATTCGATAAAAAATTTATAATTGCCCTCTAATTTATTTTTTATCCTTATTTTTTAATTACTTTTTTTTTGAATTCTTTTGTATAATTGATTTTTTTTTCAATTTGATCATTAAATGTTTGATTTTTTGTGATTTGAGCTTCATGGTATTTACATGCATGGTACTTTTGGTTTAATGACCCGATTCTTGGGTTTGAAAAGTTAATGCAGGTTGATATTTTAAAAAAAAATTAGCTCTGTGGTTTTCTTCAGTTTTTTTTCTATCAGGTTATCCCGATCTCGTGACTTAGATTACAAGTTTGATGGATTGATCTTGATAGGCTCACCCTTTATTATTCATGTTACATTTCTATCATTCGAACTCAGATTGACTTGGGTTGACTTGGATTGATTTTGATAGGCTCACCCCTTATTACTCAGGTTACATTTCTATCATTCTAACTCGGATTAACTTGGGTTGTTTTTTATGTCCTTTTATCCAATTTCATCCTTTCATATTTAATTGACTAAAAATTTAACTACATTATTTTTTTCATTTTGAAAAGGAAGTTTTTTTTTTCGAGGTTATCATGATTAATTTTTAAAAAACAAATGTTGGTGTGTTTGTTATTATTGTCTTTTTCTATCATCTAATTAAAATAAAACCAAATTATTTGACCAGGACTATAACCTGAATTGTAGATTTTTATTCTTTATTTAAAACACGTTTGCAACAATTAAACATATTTTTTTTTATGAAAAAAAGATAATGTGATTTGACGGCGTAGTGTGGCCCCACATCTAGTAAAATATTAATTCTTTTATTGTTTAATGTAAAGTCCTTATATATTAAGAATTTGAATTCATACCATGTCTAAAAATATCTCTACTTTGGATTGAATTTCCTTAATAGTAAAAAATCCCAACCTTCACCGTCAAACCATTCAAGGCTAAGTCATGTTGCTAATGGTTATAAAAAATCAAGAACAAGTAATGCTTGAATTTAAACAACAAAAGCGAGTTTGTCAAAATATTAGCTAGATTATCCTTAGTATTAGAGCACAATATCCTAATATCATTGTGTTTTTTCCACCAAGGGAACTTGTGATCTCTAGCCAAATGCATGCCAATTTGATTATCACAGTATATAATAGTTACATCCTAATTGCAACTAAGCTCATCAAACAAACCTTTCAACCAAATAATTTATTTACTCCAAAAATAAATTTGATCCTTTTAAATTAAAGAGACATGCATTTACAAATGAAAAGTAGATTGCTTATACCTTATACATAATCATGGAGTGAACAACCTATGAAATGAAAATATATTAAAAGAAGCTAAAACTCCTTGAAAAAATATTGTAACTTTGGACTTAGGGTCAATGAAATGGTGATTTTTCCCCTCTACTCAAAAAACTTAATATTGGCTTTCAAGGAAATTAAAGTTTTTTTATATGGTCCATTAGTTATTATCAAATTGACCAGGAACAAATAAGTCATTTTCAATTTCAATTGCACAGTGAAAAAACCAAAATATAAGAAAAACAAATGAACTAGCATGAAGGAAAATTTTTATATTTGCATTATGGGTTTTTGTTTATGATAATATAAGCTGATGGACAATTTTATATCTGAAAAAATATAAAAAAATAAAGCAAAATTTAAAACCACAATGAAACAACTAAAATGCCCTTAAAAACAAAAAAAAAAATTAAAATTATAGTTAAAAGGCTTTTTCATCTTTTTATAATGGTTTTTAAACGATTATGAAGTCAGCTTAGGAGCAATCTGACATTTTATCAAATATAAAAACAAACATAATTTTTTTCTTTTTTAAAACATGCTTGTAGCAGCCGAATGTTATTTCTTGCGCAAAAAAAATAGTCCGGCCCCGCGGCGAAATGTGGGCACCGAAGCTAGTATACCAATAAAGAAATTACCTTTTGATTTTTAGTTTGGACTCTTACAAAGCTATGTGCATGAATCCTTGAATTCTGGAACATAATAGACAGAGGTATATTGAAGAGTTGCTCTTTTCTAAAGTACATTGGACAACAGCTGAAGAAAAACTGTAATATGAAATTTTTAAGGCCATTTCTTGACTTAATTGTGCGGTAAGTTGGGTGTATGTCGATTATATTATAGATTAATTAATATAGCCCCTATGCAAAATACAAAAAAATAATTGAAGTGTTAATTGTTAGGTAAGTTAGTGTGTCTAAACTATATACGTATGATCTAATTAGCTAGAGGGTGAGCTGTGATACATAAGGGTCCCTTGCATTTCAAGAAAGGACAAGGCATAGAATAGACCAGCTAATATCTTAGTTCACAATTCACCTTCCATCAGCAACAACAAAATCTGAATCCTTGAAAACCTTTTGGTCTCATTCACAACTCGGATCGATAGTGACAAAAATTTGCCAGTATCTCTATCGATCTCGATTTGATTGAACCAGATCCTTCTCAATTCTTCAACCCTAAATATTTAAGACGATCTTATGGGAAGACCCTTCGCTTTCAATGAACACCGATTCCCTGAGGAAGGCGGCATCCATTGCATTTGAACATCAAACTTCACCAATATCCTCAAAAGGGTTGTGAATTAGTTGCATGAATTTTACATTATTTGTCATATATGTAGCTAATGCAATAAATTTAGAGTTGACTTGGTATGGTTACTAGAAGGTTTGACTTCGATTTGGGAGACCGTTTCCATTCGTGACTTAGCTAGCTTCTTGCATTTACATTTTTTTTTTTTTTTTTTTTTTGATAAGGATCGATCTTGGAAGTGGTCTAAAGATTGACCGGCCTAAGCCCTAATGCCTAATGTGATCGACCTAGCTAGTCCCAATTGTGGTGAATTTTATAATATTATAAAGCTAAGAGATTTTACCTACTTAATTTTTAGGATCCTCGGACTAGTCATCAAATCCCTTCAAGACACTTCATTTTGTTGTTCCCTTATTTTAATTTCTGGTGGTATAATATTGTTTTTTTGTTTTTCCTTTCCTTTTCTTTTTTATTTTTGGATAAATTATGCAAATGAGGTGTGGGTGATGTTATAATTACAAGAACAACTAAAAAAAATGATGTCCTAGCTAGGAAGCTGGAATATTGTGTGTATATATATAACATAAAAAATGAATATTGTCAGGTTCTAATTAATTAGTCGATTGATATCCAAGTTTATTTATTTTCAAGGGAATATTGATTTTAGTTGTGTGATCCAAAGTTTAATAAGTTATTTAAATATAAAATGGAGTATTAGGTAGAAAGTTCTGATCATATAACTTATAATAATGAATGCATCAGGACAATGGAGGGTCTAGAATCTAGCTATTTAATCTTTTCTTCCCATTTTATAGGATCCAATGGATTGTGCATGCCAATTTGCTAACACCTATGATCATAGATCAATTCAACCCAAGAAAAAAAAAATTCCAAATTGTATACCTACCTGCTAACTTAAGTTGCATTGTGAGTTCATAATTATACCTACACACCTACCTGCTAAGTTCATTGTAAATTCATAATACCTCCATGCACGCACTTGATTTCTCAAGTCCCGTTTGATTTAGTTTCCAAATTTCTTTTTTAGAACAAGATAAAGAAAAAAGGTGTATTGAGATAGGTAATCTATAAGGGATATAAAAATATGTAAAGGATGGTCGGATATTCAAAACATTTGATTTGTGTGTTTAGCATTGCGGTGCATAATATTTTTAAAAAATACTATTCGTTTGAAAATATAATAAAATATTTTTTTTCAAATTTTTAAAATATGAATTTAATGTTTTTGAAGCCAAACAGACTTTTAAAATGCACCCCAACGGAGTTCTAAATGCACAAACAAACAATACAACCAAATGTTTCAAATATCAGATTTAGTGTTTTAATTATTATAGAAACATCTTGTTTACAGAAAAACAATCTGTCACCATGATCTGAACACATATTTTGCATATATGATATTCTTTGGGCATACTGTTATTGCATATCCGTTGAATTTGATGCTTCGAGCATCCAACTCAACAGGTTTTTTGTAGAGGCACTTTCTTGTTTATATAAACAGCCAGCATCTTCCCCCCTTTTCCCTTGATACTGTTATTGCAGAATGTTTGGAACATTGGAGAAAATATCATGTATTCAGGTATGGTTAAGTTGAATCTTACATCAAAACAAAACCAACCAGATAATCCTTTGGTGAAAGTTTTTATTTTTATAAAAAACTCATCTTAATTTAAAATTTTAAATGATTAGATTAGCTTTTATATTTAAGTTACGATACCATGAAAAGAAAATAATTCAACCTAAAATTAATTTACAAGAAAGAATGGAGATAGTGATATTAGATTTGTTATTAAACTTTAATATCATATAAAAAAAACAATTTAACCTAAAAATTTAAATTACTAGATGAAGTTCAAATGAATAATTTTATATTATTTTTTAAAACATCTTATTAAATCAAATAAAAAATCCATATTATCATGTGTTTAATTTTTTAATTTAATTAAAAAAAATAAAAGGATAGTAAAATAAATATTTACTCGATAAAACTCTAAAAAGTATTTCAATCTAAAATTTTAAATTATTTGATAAAATTCAAAGAATAATTTTATGTTATTCTCAGGCATTTCTTCACTTAAAAAAACTAGTAAGAAAGAGAGAAAAAAAATCACATGAACAAAAACTTAGTGGGAAAGTAGATGGTAAGGATCGGGTTTATTTCTTGGCAGCAATAGGCCGGAATATTCTTGAAACTTTTTTAGGTTGCTGATGCTTGAAACCATCATGCAAAGATTTTGGATTATCAGGTAGAGTGAGACATTTTTTCTTTTAAATCCAAAATATTCTTCTTTCTTTTTTAACATGTGTACGTGTCTATCCATTCATATGAACACTCAATTCCTTATCCTTTGAATTAGATGTTGCTATATATGCCTTCGTATTTGGAAAGTTGCTACAAACACTCAGTTAACTACGATGCTAAGCTTGCTTATTGAATATATATGGTATTAGATAGAGAAAATTAACCTATAAAACACGTAAAATTAATTAGAAATATGGCATATTCATCATTATCATTTTTTTCCTTCTTTTTTTTTTGAGTGCATGTAGGCATTCATGCTTTACAGTTATTTCTGATTGATGGATTTAAAATTACAGGGTCCAATTTTCTAGTTCTCAGAGTAAACTGCCAAGTACATCATCCTATGTGCCGACTAATGTCCATTAGATTACTGTGTTCTGTACTAATTACTGTAGGACCACTGAAAAGGATATATGCATAAGTTACCAATAATGTTATTAGCTGCAGACGTATCATGGAAAGCAACTTACATTATTGATTAACTAATTATGGATTAATATTATTGGGTAAAAGTTACTTGGAAGCAGCATATGTATTATTTATTCCTGTTAAAAAATACTTTTATGATTGATTGGTCAATGATTCCAACAGGAAATTAAAGAAAATGTTGCCGATAAGAATTGATGTTTTTTAAATGTATTTTTTATATATAATTTTAATGTGTTAATATTTAAAATAAAAAAATCTTTGAAAAAAACCCTTAAATTAACCCCTAATGCATTACTTAATACTCAATTTAATATCAAGATAAAAGATGTTATTGTTTAGATACTCGATGTGCACACATTTTAAGGTTTGGTCATATTATTCATGTTTGTTAGTAATTATTTGTTTTTTTTTAAAGAAAACTATTGAATTAACTTTTCATCTAACCATGTATAAATAAATAAAAATGTTGGTTTCTGAGGTATAAATTAAGTTATTTTCTAGTTACATCTTAAATCAGAACATTCCAATTTTCATGTTCCTAATGCTAATTAATATATAATGTTTTGTTTGATATTACGATGTGTGGTTAGAGATATTTTTAGACTAATTATAATTTTAAAAGTTTTTTAGTTTTTATTTATTAAACCTACTTATAAAAAGCTATAATTTATAGTTTTTTTTAAAAAAAACATAATCATGCTACTATAATGCAAAACATGCATTAAACCTTCCTTTTTTATGTACTTGTTTTCAGATGGAATACAAATAGTTGGATCAGAATTCTCTGTTTCCCAAGAAACTTGCTTGTTCAAGAAATACTCAAAGAAGTCGAGAACCTAAAGATGGGCTCCCATTCTTTTGAAACTGTAGAAACAAAAGGCTGCCTTTTACAGTGACCTTGGGAAGGAAATTGATGCATAATGTATAATACTAACTGTCCCTACATAAAATTATGCATTATACATTATGTAATAGTAATGTACAGTATGAATGGCTAGTTTGTTTTGTCAAATAGATTCCTCACGTGCAAATGTATCAGACAAATCATACCAGTGTAGCTTTAATCTATCGATCTTGGCCTTCATCACTGCGAGAATCTCTTCTATGTCAGTCTTTTTTATTTTTCACTTCTCTCAATGGAGTCGTACATTCGACCCATATTATTACAAAATGACGAACCTTCAAGTTTTTCTTCAGAAGTTTTTGGTGGTTCATGGAGGCTCGTGTGACTCGATTAATCCATGTTTCGAGTTCTTGCCTCTTGCTTTATGCAGGTTCGCACGCAAAGATAAGAGTGTGGAGTAATTAGTGAATCTTTTGTTATTCCGGACTCGGTGACCTAAAACCTAGCTCGAACTAGGTTTATGAACAAATTCTTTGTATCAAAACAATATATATATATATATATATATATATATATATATATTAAATTATAACTTCAATTCACCCATCAACATCCAGTTTATAATACGAGTCTTGAACAGAGTTAACTCTTTTAATGAGTCTTACATCCATAATTCGAGTCGATGCTACTTATTTTGGTTATGCTAGAGGAGATTTTCTCTGCTCGAAAAGAAATTATATACATGTGTGTGTGTGAGTGTCATTTTCCTACACATACATAGTTAAAGACTTGAAGGAAAAGGTGTTATGAGTGGAGATTAACTTTAAGGATGAGGAATTTGGGAGCTTGGCTATATATATAGGTGAAACATCCTACTCACGGAATAAAGTACTTTTCATTTATGAGTTAAAATAAAAATAAAAAATTGTTTGAAAATAATAGAAATTAACCTCCTAAAATCTTGAAAGTTTTCAATTATATATATACCCTCTGATTTTATTTGTTTTTCGCTTCGAAATATTACTTCTTTTTTTATTATTATTATTCCCTCCCCTCTACTTCTAATTAAACCTTTTGTTTTGCCCTTAAATAAAAACACATAATTATGATATTCATATATCGTAGAGACAATAGTTCCTGCCTGATTGAAAATTAATTAATTAATTACATAAAGAATTGAAGATGAACACAGATTACACCTAATTAAAGAGCCTGTTCACACCATAATATTCATTTATCATATATTGTTTTTAATCTTAGATGATAAATGATTGTTAACTTTTTGGAACAAATCAAGGCTTAAAGTAGACCGACTGCTCTATGCGTTATCATATCAAGGTGCAGGTAGGTAGCAGTATAAAGTTAAAATGGGCCAATATAATTACATAAAATTCAGAGTATCGGTTACGCAAGAAAATAAAAAATAAAATAAAATTGAACAGAGAGACCAGAGAAAGCTAACCCATTTGTTGCTGCATATGGTATTTCGTTACTGTCCTAAAACCTGGGGCAGATGGGACTTTAATCACAACTTTCTTTAAAGAAATCCAATTTTTTAATTATGTGGCTCATGATTTGCCACCAAATCAAGCTTTATCCATTGATATATTTACAAAAAACAAAAGTATAATAAAGTGAACAAGGCACTCTTTTTAATTTCTTTTTGTGGTATTTTTAATATTTAAATAGTAGATTTCAATATTTATTTTCTATATTTTAAAATAGTAGAATATTTTCATTTTTAGTACTTAATTAGCTTTCAATGTTTAATTTAGTTTATAATTTTTTTATCATATTTATTTTCTATATTTTTTGAGATATGTAATCCTTAAAAAAACCATGTACTAAGCTCAAGTTAAACCAATGATTCTTGATTCTTACTAAAAATTGAAGAAGAAAAATAAGAAATTGGCTATTGTGACAGCTTGATGTTTATATCAGTTTCTGTCCCAATTTAAATACTTTTGTTAATATCATTTAATTTGAGACAATTAATAAAAGAAAATTCTTTTATATATATATATATATATATATATATATAAAATTGACAACTTGTGTTGTAAATGCTGCAAGTATCTAAAACTTTCATGATTCTGATTTTAGGCAAGCGCGCATGCACCCGCTTAAGGTCAACCAGATAGCACAGGCAATATGTGGCAAAAGATTTAAGTTTCAAGTTTATCAGTGGGTGTTCTTATCTTAGCCAACAGGATAGATAGATCATTCTTTAAATCTCATTCACAATTCATATGAGAAAGGGGAATAACAAGAGATGTTGGCAATGGTTAGTGAGCTAGATGCCTTCCTCTTCCTCTTCCTCTTCCTCTTCTTCTTGCATGTTTTTGTGTATATATATATATACACATTATTGGGATTCAGATTTTAAGTCACAATTGAATTACTATTTCTTAAAATCTTTTAATTTGGATGTGATTATGTGAGGAATAATTTACTTAGAGATTAAAAAGTTTAATTATTTAATTTTAGTGTGTGAAACAGGTTCAAGAATATATACGAATTGCTGATGAAATCAAATAATATGTATAAGAATGAATAAAAAATAGGAATTGATTATATATTGTGTGGTTGTTGAAGAACAATGAGCTTCCAATTAAAGAGAGTAAAATAATAGTAGTCTAAAATAATATTTGGTATTTGATTATTGTTTTGAGATAAAATAATATATATAATTAAGAAAATAAAAATAAAATGAATACCTCTCTCTTGTATTTTCTATTTTAAAATAATATAAATTAACTTCAAAATTATTTTGAAAATAAATTTATTTTATTTTTTTCTAATCAAATATATTTCTGTCTTTTCCATATTTTTTTTATGTTAAACGTAATCAAAAAGTTATGAATCACAGTAAACATCAACTATAAAGAAAAGCAAAAGTTAATATAGTCTAGGATCTACTCCAAAATAAGTGGTGACGTTGAAAATAAATGTAAATTTAATTAATTTATGTAATTTGAAAAATATTTCTTAAAATTACAATTTCCACTTTATATATTTTTTGTTAGTCTACAAAAATGAGTATCCTATTTTAATTTAACAAATAGGTTTTTTTTTTCTTTCCGTATTACTGAGAGAGTGCAAAACAAAAAAAAAGGAGAAACAGAGCATGTATATATATTGTTATTTTTTCAAAAAGAAAATTAATCCAATATTGTGGCCTCCACTCCTCTCTTTTTCAATAAAAACTCAATACCATTTTCACGTGCAATATGCTGTAGATCATTTGTTTCATAATAAGGCCTTTAAAAGCTCAGCTTCTCCATCCATACAAGACCCAAAAAGCAGAAAGCCTCTCTTCTTTTTGGTTGCTTTCTGTTCTGCTACTCTTCTCCTTTGTGTTGTTTTTTTTTTTTAATTTTTAAATACACTGAGTTTCTTATAAGAGAGAAAGAGATGGCACTGGAGGCTGCAGTCTTTCAACAAGACTGGTTTGGCCACAGCAGCAAAGAGCTCTACAACTTGCTTGGTGGGAATTGGAGCTATGACTTTGGCCTAGACCAAAATGAAGAAGATCAAGACAACAGCTGCTCTTCTTATTTTCTCGAGAACCAAACAGAAACATTTCTTCATGAGGATTGGAACTCTTTCCAACCACCTAATTCCATGGTGCCTCACTTGAATGATTTGCACCTAACATGTAGCAACAATATTCCATCCTCATCAGATGCAAGCATTGATGCAGCAAATGGACTATTGAGTACTACTCCTCCAACTAGTGATCATCATCACCACTTAGGTGATTCATCAACAATGCCTGCTACTCGTGTTAAGAGAAGGAGATCGAGGAGTAAGAAGAACAAAGAAGAGATTGAGAATCAAAGAATGACTCACATTGCTGTAGAGAGAAACAGAAGAAAGCAAATGAACGAGTATCTTTCAGTTCTGAGAGCTTTAATGCCTGAGTCTTACGTTCAAAGGGTATCTCTCATTTCCCTCTCCTCCTCATTTTCTTGCTTAGTTTCATCTCTTGATAATTTTCTTGTATGGCCTGCAAAGTTTCTTTCTCTTAAGCAGTAATTAACTTTAATTTTTAGGGTGATCAAGCATCAATTATCGGAGGTGCTATTAATTTTGTCAAGGAGCTTGAACAAAAGATGCAAGTACTTGGTGCCTGCAAAAAAATGAAGGAAAATTCTGATGGTGATAATCAGCAACATGTTTCTTCACTGCCTTTCTCCGAGTTCTTTACATTTCCACAGTACTCAACAAGCTCAATTCATTTCGAAAACTCTGTTGGCAAGAATGAAAAGTTGCATAAGACTCAATCTACTATAGCTGACATAGAAGTAACCATGGTAGAGAGTCATGCCAACCTCAAAATAAGATCGAAAAGGCGGCCGAAACAGCTCTTGAAGGTTGTTTCTGGGCTGCATAGCATGCGCCTCACTGTTCTTCACCTAAACGTCACAACGGTTGATCAAATTGTGCTTTATTCTCTAAGTGTCAAGGTAATTTCTTTACAGCCAAGACAAGAAGAAAAAGAAAAAAAAATAAAAAAAGGAACCCAGCTAAGGTTTTAACATTTATGATGGCTTGATCATTATTGCAGGTAGAAGATGATTGTAAGCTGACTTCAGTGGATGAGATTGCTACAGCAGTGTATCAGATGCTAGGTAGGATTCAAGAAGAGTGTGTGCTGAATTGTTAGAAAGTTTACTATTAATTTTCCTTTGTGGTTGGCCCTCTACACACCATATGAGGGCAATTTCTGCATTTTTAGGCAGTCTCTGAAAGGCTCATCGCGACTAATGTCTCTCCCATTTTATTCCTAGTGTAGCTTATTCTGGTTGGTCTAATTTGGATGTTTCTGTTCCTCTATTTTGTAACTTTTTTCTCCACCTTTTTCTTTTTGTAGTTTTTCTAGAGCATCTTGTGTATGAGCCACACATAGATGCTTGGTCAATTCAAACCATCTTTAATGCCTTGCCCAAGCATATTTTTTTGTTGTAGTTTGTACTAATACTCTCTCCTAACCTCTACGGCTCAACCTTTTTCCTCTCTTTAAGATCTTACTGTTTTCAGCCTCTATCATAAGAATTATCTGTGCTGCAATTTATAATATTTTAAGTGCTTAAATGGGCCATGGCTGAAACTTTCGCCTTTCAAATCTGTCAAACCTCTGGACCATATGTTTCCCTCTATCAGGTTTTGGCACTTCATTAAGATGAACAAGATATTTTTTTTCAATCTTATATTTTATATATTTGTCCACAATCCAAATTTGGCATCAAACCAATCTTTAGCTACCATTTCACCAGCAAATTAATATATTCCTTCATGGCACCCCCAAAAGATACAACCCTGGAGATACCTAATTGATCATTTGGGCTAGTGATGCGTAATTAGTACAAGTTTTATACAATCTGCTTGAACATGTCTATATGATATTCTGCTGGTGACTGATCATATTATTGCTGATTGAATCAACTTTTCAGATGGTCAAAAAATTGCAAGAGTCCAAATGCGAAATTCGAATATATAGCTTTATAAAAGTGATGTAGGTTTCCTAATAAGAGTACGTACAGCAAACATAATTCACATGGCTAGATAAATAATGCATGTCCAATATCATATTTTTCAGCAAGTCAGAAGAAGCACACTCTGAGAATCAAGATTTTGAACTCAGAAAAGCTTAAAGGTGATGTATCAGAACCTCATGAACGTGAAACTCAACAGAAGGCTGCCATGATGAGCAGCCTTAAGAAGAACTAAGCTCTCTCTACATCTCTGAATTTCTTTTAACTCAGCCTGCACATTGAAAGATATACATGTAACCTGAATTTAATCCACTTCACCCAATTTGATCATTTTAGCGTCCAAAGACATGATCTAATCTTGTGTAGGACTAGATTAGGGTGTTGATGAGCTTATGTTTGTGGTTTGTGGCATCAAATCAAAATCATTTGTGCATTGAGATTGTAATTTTAGCCCCATCAAATTGTACGGTGTTCGCGGTCGAATCCCTAGGCAAAAAGTTGATATGGTGGTAGGGTTGAGTGTCTTTTGAGAGATAGATTTAAAGAGAATAAAGTTTATGACAATGAATTGATAAAAGGGACAACTGAGTATTAAGTATTTTTTTGGTAAAAATCTTAGCACACAGATTTTGAATTAGCATGTTTTGAATTTCATAATAATAACAATAATAATAATAATAATGTCTCCAAGGGACCAGGGCTAAAACAACAGTCGTCTGGTCTCACGCTCTATTTATGTTTCTCTATTATTTTTGGTTGGTGGACATGTTTCAAGTAATGCAAAACAATTTGTTTATAAGAATAATAAAAAGGAATTAAAGAAACATATATATATATATATATATATATATATAAAAATCAAGGCAATTAGAAAATTATTTATATAATCTAATCAAAGGAGATGAACAAGTATTTTATATAATTTATTTTATTTTATTTTTTTATATGTCTTGTTTTATGGTGATATAAACTCTGCATAAATTATAAGTAAAACATATAATTAAATTATCAAATATTATCATTCTCTTCTATTCTAAATTTTGCTAATTTGATTATTATTTCAAGATAAAAAGATGATGGAGACAATTGAGACAAGAGGAAGTGTCCCCTCTTTTTTTAGTTTTAAAAATATAAAAATTCATTGCAAAACTATTTCAAAAACATATTTATTTTTATACCTCTTTCTGTATCCGTCTGTGTTTTTATTCGTTTTATATTTATTTCTTCTATTTTAAAATACTAAACAGAGACACGGTAGAAAAACTTTAAATTAGTGGAAGATCTTGACTAATTAAAAGGGGTGAAACCAGAAATTTAAGATTGGGCCGGGATAAGTTAGAAAAAATATATATTTGGGGTGCAGGGTATGTAAAATTGAGGGATGTGATTAAAAAGTTTCCAAATTGTAGAATAATTAAAAAAAAAAAATCTTGAAAGTGCCATGGCCTCCCCTCCCTTGATCGTAGTCGTGCCATGCTGACTGAGCTGGCATTTCCATCAACCGCAAACCTTGCGATGCTACATAGTATTAGAAGTTGCATGATCCAATTTTAACATGGAGACAAGCCACATTCACATGCAAAGGAGTACTGTAGCATTAGTGCTTTTAGTGTACTGCCAAAGCAATCAATTTTACTTACAGCCTCTTGCAATTATTAGTGGAGAAAAGGCACTTTTGAGGCTAAAAATTTAAAAAAAGTAAAGCTAGCTATTTTTTGGTATTTTTTTATTTATATCAAGACTTGGATAACTGAGACAATTTACTGTATTTGATTGAATGTAAAATGAACTAAAGAGGATGTTTCTTGCTGTGTAACTTTACCTGTGGAATACCAATGATATGACTATACATGCCATTTTAAAGATAAGACATCACCATTGTTTTAAACAAAGTTATTATTAAATAAACCTGGATTGGATTCGGTTATGACCCGATCTAAAATTTAGATTATGGGTCAATTCAAAATGGAAGTCTTGTAATGTTATTTTGAAATAAAAAATAAAAAATTAAACTGAATTCTAACATAAAACGGCTTACTAGATCAAAAATATTTTATCAGATTAATTCTCATACAATTTAATATAAATTTTGAGTTAATTTGAGTTAATTCAGGTCGGATTTAATAATATTAGTTCAGATAAGATTAACAAGTTCAGTGAGAATGTGGTTTTCGATTTTTTTCAATGTTACTTTTCAAATATACTATTGAAGGGTCAAGATCCTTAGGTAGGTGCACAAATCATATTTTAAATTCATGAACAAGCTCTGAGGATTATTTTGGAAGATTCTATCACTCAACTCTCTCTCTCTCCCCTTTTGTTTTGCTTGCTTGTTTTATAGCGAGGTAACAAGTAGTTGAAGGATTCCAATCTAACCCATTCTGCCCCATGCACGAATACAATACTAGTTAAATTACTGTTCTGCAAAAGAATTTGTATTTTAAAGCGATCAACTAGTTGTATCTCAAAAGCTGAAGGAAGAAAATACACAGAGAAATCCAAGGGAAGTATTGCGCTGCATATCATTGAAATGCAGGCAAAGTTTTGAAGAAAAATCACTAGATAGAGACCTCGTGTATCATAAATTGCAAAGGTGTAAAGCAGTAACAAAACATCGACAATTTCTGAGAAAAAATGGAGAAAAACATAGAATAATCATTCTTTTCAAGGACAGGAATGAACAAAACATACTAATGCATCCATTGACCCACAGAGTGAATCATAATCCAGACATAAGAAAAGGGAGCTAAAATCCATTTCTTCCCTCTTTTTTTTTTTTTTTTTTTTCAGTACAGTAACATTTGTTTCTTTATATAATGTTGGTTAACAAAAATAAAGAGGCTATGACCAGTGCAGTGGTCATATTCCCAACAGTACTGGACACGAACGAAGCTGGGCAGTGCAGTCCCCAACCCAGCTCCTTGAGTCATTGAAGCCCACATTCAAACAAAAAGAATGGATGCATAAATAGATTTTAACCCATTGGGGAAGATGCATCCTTGCTATTAGCTTCACCCCATGCCCTCCTCGGCTGAGTCTATGCATGTCAATCATGTCAAAATTAGTGTAAAATTAATTGCAGTAATTATTAAAATTAATTCTTATTGTTTTGCCTTAATTATTTACTATATAAAAAAAGACCTGATAGTTTTTTTGTTTACTCGAGCAATGAGCTGACATGAGTTTGGACTTGAATGATTGGCAACTGAGACAGGCAGAAAACACTTGTGGCCCGAGTGGCGGCATGCATGGGTAGCGCGGGGGAACAAAAACTCATGTAAGTTTTGCTCTAACAAAAAAAACTTAATAAATAATTTTTTTTTTCTAATTCTTATTATACATAATTCTTAATGTTTAAGGTCACTATATATAGCTAAGACTTTTATCTTTATCTAACTAATCAACTAACTATCTCCTAATTAACTACAATAAAACTCTCTAATATATATTTATTGATCTTAATATTGCATAGTTATCCATATTAAATTTCTTGCAAATTCTAAATTTTATGAACCTAAAAACTAGTTGATGTTGCTCTCAATATGTTTCTCTTTTCCATCTCTTCATGAAATACCAAACATGAATTTCTATGACAATGAAAAGGGCGATTTCACCATTGTGCTCAATATCCAAATTTGATGTCATTTCTTAGAATTAGAAGATTTATCGATTTGGTTAATCATAAAAATCTTGACTTCAATCCTTTTTAAAGAAGACTTGTCATTTTCATTACTATATATATATATATATATATATATATATATATATATATATATATATATATATATATATATATCATTGGTCTTCTAACAAAAACCTTGTTATTTAAGTCATTTTTAATAATGAATATTGACCCATAATAATTGTAAAAATTTGTATTGGGCTTTTGTTCCATTTACTTTCGTTAGTTTTAAAATAAACTTTAAAGACACCACTCTTAATTAATGGATCTTCATGGAGTCACATTGACCTAACCCAAAGTATTATATCATATTTACACAAAATAAACTTACATCAATAAATATATTCTTTAATATTATTATTTATTTATTATGAGCAATATTTGTTACTGACAATTTTTGGACTCACGCATATATAAAATTAGAAAGAAAATGAACATAAACAGCATATAACACAAACATAACTTGAATATTTGTCCGGATTTGAAGTAAACTTCAGGGTGGAGAAAGGCCGGAAGATGAATGAAAATAAAACTGGGCCACGCGGTGTGTGTATCTCACTTGTTGACCAATTAAATTTTCTGTGTTGGAGAGCTCGTGCTTGCCACTCTCAAAATCTACCAAAACCAAATAATTTTTTAATTGAGATTGCAAAGGTTTGTGGCTTGGGTTTCTTCAGGTGGACTGCCAAAAGAGGTAGGCTGAAGGTTCATTTGATGGCGAGGAAGAGAGTGAGGTTGCTGTAAGTGGAGGCTGGTGTGGTTAGTGATTCAATGGTGGTGGTTTCTGGTGTCGTGTCTGTTGAGGAGAAGGTGATGTGATGGTCACTTTGAATTGTTGTCCTTGGAGTAGTTGCTATCATTTGTTGCTGGTGTAGGGTTCGCCATTGTTGCTGTTGGTGGTGAACGAGCGTGGGTAGCCTGCAAGGATGAGTGAGAGGGGGCTAATTTGGTTTGAGTGTTTGGTGAGACGGCTTTTCGGGTCTATGGTGAGGAAGGAGGAGACTAGGGCGGCTGTTACAGTGAGAAGCAGCAACAATGGGTTGTCTTGGCTAGGAGGTTGGTGGTGTTTATGGTGGTGTCGTTCAGTGGGTTTTTGGGAGATGGAGGCTAATGATGAATCTGTCAGTTTTGACAATCAATGAAGAGGAAGATGACATGATTGGTTATTTGGGTTGAGGAGAGGCTGGTTTCTGTTATGGTGGGTATGATTGAGATGATGGCTAGTGGTGATGGGTCTATGGCAAGATAGCAAAAGCAATGTGGCTACCAGTGGCTATGGTTGGGAAGATGGGATGTGGTGTGTTCTTGTCTTGGAGATGAAAGGGATTGGTTGAAAACTGCAAAAACCTGCAGTGTTCTTTGCTGGCGTTCTGGGTAAATCTAAGGCTTGTGGTGGTTCCACCAGTCTTGTTTTTTTCTGTCCTCCAAGGCTGGTGCTGGCCCCCCCTGTTGCTATTGTGGCCTGCTTGTGTACTCGTTTTGAAGTGCTATAGAAGGAAGACTTTTGTTTTGCAGCTGGAATCATGCTAGAGAATAATTCTTGACAGGCTAGAGATTTGGCTTAAGATACCTTTGAGTGATTCTTGCTGGACAGATTTGGAGAGTTAGATGTTTGATTGCTGAAGTTCTGGGATTTGATTTGATTTGATATGCTAGAATTTGGGCCTTGAGGAGCTGAGAATCTTGTTTTTTACTGGGATTGAGGAGCTGAAAAGATCTGGTTTTATTGTTGGAATTTGGAGTTTAATTACTTGGTTAAATTGAATCAATTGGAAACAATTGAGCCGAAAACATGAATTAAGTGGGCTGAATTAAATTAGTTTAATTCAATTGGACTCAATTGGTTGGACTGAAAAGAATGGGACTCGAACAGAGTTAAATAAATAGTCAATTGATCCCTGAAATATTTTCTCCTTTTCATTATAGTTCTTGGCTATTGAATTTTTTTCAATTTTAATTGGATTTGCTCTAAATCACTTTTCTCTTCCCAATTTTATCCCTAGTTGAATCAATTTAGATTTCCAGATTTAATCAATTGTTGCAAATTCATACTTGGTTATCAAAATTATACAATTTTAACCCATCTAACTCTCAATTTTGATTTTCCTCATCAAATAAGTCCTTAATTGACTTCGTAATTTGATCAAGTGTTTTAAATTCATCCTTAGCTCTTTAATTTTTTTTATTCGTGATACTTGATTATCGGTCCAATTTCAACCATAGCTATATTTTTTAAAAATTATTTTTGTATTTTTTTATGATTTTCATCCTTTATTTTTGACACATAAAAATTAAAAACAATTGACGAAAATAATAGAATGATTAAAATTAACTAAATTTACTGAAAAGATATATATATTTTTTCTAATTTTTCAAAATATATACAAGAATGAGGGGTAAAAAATTGAATTATAACACTTGTAAACCTCACGAAAGCGAACTCAGTTGATAGGGGGTTGAGAACATAGTCATTAAATTCAATCTACCTTAGCTAGTCGACTTGACAAATTCAAGACTTAGTACCTGACTCGAGTTAGGTTTCTAGTAGAAAACAAACTCAGTTAATATGTTGTTATGAACATAGTCATTAAATTCAATCTAGCTCAATAGACCGACCTAGTAAATCCAAGATTTAGAGATTTACTCGAGTTAGGTTTCTAGTGGAAACTCATGACGAGAGTAATAGGAACAATTTTGAATTAAGCTACAAGAAATTAAAGACATTGAAGCCTAAAGATTACTCTTTGATTGAAAATCTATGAGTCTGATTGAAGATTTGGAAACACGAATATAACTTGAAAAATATAATTGATATTGAGTACAATGATAAAATTACTTTTTTCAATGTCAAAGAAATTCATGTTTGGTAATAATGGAATAAAAACGATATTAACACGGTTGAGGCAAAACATCGTGAAGAGAAGGAGAAAATGAAAAAATGATAACAACTGAGAGAGTGTGTTAGAATTCAATATTAGTAAGGAGATTGGATTTAGAATTTGCAAGAGTTATAATATTTTTTTAACTTCGCAATATTAAAGATTAATATCTATTATCTTACTTAGACAAGCATAAACGTCTTAGTTTAAGTAGGAATTGTAAGAGTATATAAAGCCACCTAAACATTAAGAATTATGCATAAGAAAAAACACAAGAAAATAATAAAGAAAAGAAAGTTAGTAGATGAACTAACTTTTTGGCTATTGATAGTCTTTGACTATTATTTGGCTATAATACTTCAACAACCAGCAATATGATTCTCTCGTACATTTCCTGCAAGCTAGTAGATGAACCAACAGGCCTTGAAGCTAATTAGTTTTCAGCCCATGGAGAAGCCATTCACTGACATCCCTCCATCAACACAAATAACTTGTCCGGTTAAGAAGCCTGGTGCAGGGAAGCATAGAAATGCGACAACAGAAGACACGTCCCCTGGTTCTCCAAGTCGTTTCATAGGGGTTCGATTGAAAACCTCCTTCCGAAATTTTTCGTCGTCCAGAAACTGAATCGTACAGGAAAAGCATTATTAGATATTTTCAGAATGTTCATCCTCGACGCAATTTCCTGTGATAAAAACGATTCACCTATGTTGCTGCACTTGTGCAACGAGCACTGAAAGGAAAAGAAAGCATAAAGGAGAGGAACATTAGTTAAAGAATTGGAGAGTTCGTACATGTTCAGTGAGAGGAGTTCGGATGGACCATGGCGCCACTGCGTTAACCCTTATGTTGTCCTTAGCCCATTCGCATGCCAAATTCCTTGTAAGTTGGTTCATTGCACCTGCAATTATATAGAAATCACAACATAACAAGCTTCTGTGTTACAAACACCAAAAAGGAAAATGAGATAAAAGATAGAAAATTATGCTAAGTACCTTTAGCAGCTGAATATATAGGATATTGAGGGTTTATAGAAACCACACTGGTAACGGATGACATAAAGACGATCCTTCCAGCTCCTGAAGCTTTCAAAAGTGGATGCGCAAGTTGGGACAGATGGAAAGCAGATCCAAGGTTTATATTCATGATGGATACAAAATCCTCAGTTGTGTAGTCTAAGGTTCCTTTATGTATGTTCCCCCCAGCATTGTTTATCTAGAGATTAGCAAAGTTCAGGCAATCAGACAAGTTCTTATTTACTTGCAATATCAAGTTACATGCATTTATGTTACGGTTAATTAAGCCCTTCTGTGTAGAGTTTGAAAAAAGACTAAAAAACAGGATGTATTTTTCATTGCATTGTTTGTTTTGTTTACAGAATATTTGTAAGTAGAGACGTGCACAGCAAGTGCCAAGATTTAGGCAAGCTGAGATTTGATTGGAATCAATTATCCCCTGACCATTCTCCCAAGCATTTAACTTCGACTAAACATTAGGGGTTAGTGATTGTGTAATCTTCTGCAATCTTTTTGTCCTTATGATAATCTTCAAGATGTAAGTTTCCATGTACATTACTGACACGCCCCCGTAATCTCAAGGGAAGTTCCCTGGCATTGAGATTGAACCGGGCATGGTGGAACCTTTGTGCGGCCGGAGGTTTTGTTAGCAGGTCAGCAATCTGATCTTTTGGTGGAGAGAAATTTGACGTGGATTTGTTCGTTATGCACAACATCACGAACAAACTGAAAGTCAATTTCAATATGTTTTTGTTCTAGCATGGAAAATGGATTTGGCAGAGAGATATGTTTCTCCAATGTCCTCACACCAAATGATAGGTTGTTGAGTAGGGGTTAAACCAAGTTCATCCGAAAGCTTGCGCAGTCACTGTAATTCAGCAGCAGCATTGGCAAGAGCTTTGTATTCGGCCTCAGTGCTGCTGCGTGCGACAGTTGCTTGTTGTTTGCAAGTCCATGAAATGAGACTAGAACCAAGGTAAATGCAATAGGCCCTAACTGACCGTCGATCATCAGGGTCGCCATCCCAGTCACTGTCAGCAAAGGCTTGAAAATGCAGTGACTGGGACTTAGGGATGAAGAATCCAAAAGAAATTGTTTGTTTTTAAATAACACAGGATGCGTTTCACAGCTTGCCAGTGAGGTTCTTTTAGATCATGCATGAATTTACCGAGACGATGCAAGGACAACAAATGAGATATTTGGTCTAGTGAAAGCCAAATAATGTAGACTCCCCACGATGTTGCGATATAAATTTGCATCAGTGCAATCTAGACGATCATACTTGGAGAAAGTGAGTGAAGTTGCCATAGGAGTTGCAAAAGGTTTGCATTTATCCATGCCAGAACGCAGCAGTAAGTCAGTGATGTATCTTTGATGTGAGAGATAGAGACCATGGATGCAAGGAAAGGCTTCAACACCAAGGAAAAAAATTAGCTGTCCAGGGTCCTTATATAATGGCAAGTCGATGTTCAGATTGTTGATATATGACATAAGTTACTGAATAATATAAATTATATATTAAAATCTCACGTAAAAGTTTAAGTTATTGAATTGAAATAGTTTTTTTAAATAGTATCAAAGTCTTGATGACCAAGCGGTCACGAGTTCAAATCTCATTATCCCTATTTATTTGATAAAAATTAAGCACAAGGTAGTATAAACTTGTGCAAGTTTCAAGTCCAAAAGGCTTTCACTTGAAGGAGTGTGTTAAAAAATAATATAAATAATATTTTAAGACCTCATCTAAGAGCTTAAACTTTTAGATTGAATTAGTTCTTTAACACAGTGATGGTAGTAGAGGATGGTCCTATCAGAATTATATCATCGACATAAATCAAGAGAAATATTATTATGGATTCTCAATGATAGATAACATCAATGATGACAGTAGAGGATGATCTTGTCAGAATTATGTCATCGATATAAATCAAGAGATATATTAATGTGGATTCTTAATGATAGATAAATAGCAAGGTATCAGATTGATCACTAGTGAAGCCGTAATTAAGAAGATGCACATAAAGCTTGGAGAACCAAGCACGTGGAGCTTGATGAAAACCATATAAAGTGGCGCACGTGTACGGCATCGCGGTGATCGTTTTCCCATATCGAGATCGTTAGGAATGATCATATAGGTGGAAATGATAAGAAATTCTTGTCGTTTATCAGTAGAAAGAATGGAATAGAAGTCGTCACCTAATATTTTGATCACTAGAAACCCTAACTAGTCTCGGAGTTTGGGTAAGGACTGATTGTGTAAAAACAAAAATTAGCACCCCTAATACATCTTACATGAGGTAAGCTACATTGTTTATTTCTTTGATATAAACTAAGAAAATATTGTGTTTTCTAACTTTTGGTCCATCTAGGGTTTTAAAAAAATCTTCCTCAATAAATAAGTTTTTATTTTATTAGATTAAAAACATAATCGTTCTAATGTTAACATAAAAATAAAGTAAACTGTCTTTTTATTTAATATTAAGAATATATCTTACATATAAGTTTATAATCCTATATATTAAAAAAACAAAAAAAAATTGTTATGGTATTTTTAAAATATAGGTCAAAATCGTTTAAAATTTTACAAACTTGTTGTAAAATCTATACAATACTTTCTTAAGAAAAACATGTCAAGACATTTTAGATTTTTTTTAAAAAAATGCTTAAATAACATTAGGATTTTTAGTCATATGTAAGAAAAATACAAAAAAAATTATTTTATTTTTATTTTTTTAGGCTTTATTCAGCAAAAATTCATTTATATTTGTAATAATACTACTAAAAATAAGCTTAAGGGATATTCACCAAACACATCCTTAAACCCAAAAACTCTTTAACAGAAACTATGGCAAACCGAACCAAAGACTCTTTAACAAATATTATGGCAAATCAAATAGAGTATTAAACCCTTTGACCTAATTTTTTAACCTGACCTAACTAGGTCGACTCGACCGAGTTGACCCGATATATTTTTTGTTCAACCATGTCTGAGATTGAGATTGGTTAAATCACTTGTAAGATGACGTGTCGCACCAGTATCTGGATACCACAGTGTCTGCGAGAGAGTTCCTTGTTGCTGTTAAACCTTGAATATTGTTATTAGATGATTGGTTGTTGTAGGAGATACCAGACCTAGAGTAGCAAGTTTTGGCAGTTAATTTGGCATGGTTTATCACAAAGCTGATAGTAGATGGGATCTTTGTTGAATTGGCCTCGACCACTGGTGTGATAATTGGAGTGGTGAGTGCGATAGTAGACTAGCCACGCCCTCGTCCACGACTGTTTCCACGGCTGCGAGGTTGAAAGGAATTGTGTTGACGAGTAGAAAGATTTTCAGAACCATCGCCAAAAAAGGATGTTGTATTGTTGGCAGTGATTATGGACTCAGTAATCGGCAGTAACGAGTACAGTTCCTCCAAAGTAACTGAATCCTGTCGAGCTGTAATAGTGGCGGCTAATGAGTCATAATCATGTCCAAGTCCAGCAAGAATATAAATGATTGTATCGTCATATGATAAAGGTTGGCCAGCGATAGCTAGTTCATCAGAAATCTTTCTGATGTTGAAGAAATAATTAGTATGATTGAGAACCTTTACGAAGAGTGGAGAGTTGAGAACGAAGATGAAAAACACAAGCTTTGCATTGTGAGGCAAAGATCTTTTCCAGTGCTTGCCAGACGTCATATGAGGTTTGATGAGAAGCAATTTGAGCTACAATAGGCTCAGTTAATGTGGACATTATGGCACTTAGTATCAAGGCATCCTGACGAATCCAATGAGTGTATACAGGATTTGGAGAAGAGGAAGTGGCAAGCTGAGATTTGATTGGAATCAATTATCCCCTGAATATTCTCCAAAGCATTTAACTTTGACTAAACATTAGGAGTTAGTGATTGTCTAATCTTCTGCAATGCTTTTGTCCTTCTGATAATCTTCAAGATGTAAGTTTCCATGTAAATTACTGACATTATGTAAGTTCCAAGTGCTGTGAATGAGTTGAGCAAATAAGAAACGAAGAGAGATTTTACTTACAAGGATGTCAAGTTTTCCATCAAACAAAGAAGAAACCTCCTCCATCAGCTTCTCTCTTTCAGCATCAGAGGACAAATCACAAACTGAACCAGTAACTTTAAAACCCTTCGCCTTCCATTCACGGAGGTTTTCATTGAGCTGGTCTTGACTCCTCCCGCATGTATGCACGATTGCCCCTAGTGCTGCCAACTCACCCACAATAGCATACCTGATCATAATTGATCATCAGCAAATTAACAAGTCTACTGTTTTAACACCTTTAATTTCAAGAATAAGCTAGTTATTACTGCGAAAAGATTAAAGGACTACGTGTAATGGACCCAGGAATCAGTGTTATAAGCGATAATACAATTTATATTCTCTGCTGAATTTTGTAAATTAAAGGAAGAAAATATACTTATATTCTTATGTTCTACTAAAGAGATTTGAGACCTTAATGGAATCTTGCTTTTGTGCATCATCTTCCAAGAAATTAACCAAAATAAATTAAGACTACGGAGCTAAAGTAAAACATCAAGCAAGGTGCAGATGAAGAAGGAACTGAAAATCTGGAATTACCCGAGTCCTTTGGTTCCACCAGTGACAAGAGCTGTCATTCCTTGGAGAGACCATCTCTTATCCCTGCTACTGTTTTCTTGCTGAGACATCTTCACATACCTCTCCTTCAAGTTCAACACCTTAATTTAGGCTATAAATAGCATTGTAGGTACGAAACAAGAAAATAACTCTTAGAATAGTTGTTTTTTTAAATATTTTTTATTTAAAAATATATTAAAATAATATTTTTTTATCTTTTAAAAATTAATTTTTACATCCAAACATCAAAATAATTTAAAAGAATAAAAATATATTAATTTAAAATAAAATAAAAATAAAAAAAATTTAAATTCTTTTAAAAATACTTTTAAAACATAAAAAAAAAAATAAACATACCTTTAACGGATGAAAAAGAAGGTGCAGTCATATCAGGAAGAATGTCAGTTGAAAATGAATGGGAGCTGTGTTGCCGTTTTGAAGACGGAAAAGGTGGGGCAGTGGCGGTGGTGATGATAGACGCTTAAATTGAAATTGGAAAAATGGGTGGGAAGGGGGATAATGAAATATTGAAAACAAATAAAAAAAATATATAGCTAATAACAAAAATTATAAATTAATAAATTAAAAGAATAAGTATTGATATTCAAATATCTCCAAGAAGGCTATTCTAAATTTTTAAATATTAAGCATAAATTTTTTTTTAAAAAAAAAAGAGAGTGAGGAAAAAAAAACAATGAACGCCTGACTCAATGGCATGAAACACGCACCACATGACGCAAAGAGAAACTCTACTGAAGAAAGTGATGTTTAACTACTAGATAGCCCTTCATATGCTTACACGTGTACTATGTATCATCAGGTTTTTTCATAGTATATATTAAATCACAAAACTACTTCTAAATTAACTTCATATATACTTACAAAAATATATAAATACAAATACATAAATGCCCCTGAATAAGAGGCATACAAAATCCATTCCCAAGGGCATGTGAGTTATTTGACTATTCATTAAAAGACAGCAAGATGAAAAAACCTTGAATATGAGTTTTATGAAAATTTGAATCTATAAGGGTATTTTCATTATACATTATAAAACAAATTAAGTAATTTTCCCTCTTAAATTTTGGAATGATAAATGACCCATTATTAAATTATTCTGATAAAATGTTCTTTTTTTCAAGTGAAAAATACCTTAAAGTCTGAAAATATCATCTATTCTCTTATTTTTATTTATTTATTTTTATTTTTTATCTTTTAATCTCACCATCTCTTAACAAATTAATCTAAATTGATAATTTGTTCCAATAAGATCTAAATTAAAAAACAAAAACAAAAACTATAAACAAGGCATCCATGGTATTATGTAAAGAGACTCATGGTGCACTGTGCATAGATAATTCCCCATCCCTGTTAGATTTACTTATAATAATGTAACCAAGGTTTATTTTTTGTTTGTCACAATAGATTCGAGATTTTGATAAAATAGTTTGATATATATATATATATATATAATACACAACATTACATTAACACTTTCATGTACCCAAAAAAAGCAACCACACGCCATTTTTTATAAACATAAAGAAGCCATAACAATATGCTAATAGCAGCTCTCAAGAGCTGTATTAATTGAATAAAAAAATAAAAATTATTCTATTTTTTTTATTAATATAGGTATTCGGTTCAGTTTACGCGTATCTCGAATAATTTCACGGGTTCTGAAATTAATAACCATGTAAGTCTCTAATAACCCTAAAATTTATAAGATTTAAATCGGTAATCTCTGGAAAGCAAACCTAAAACCTTATTAGAAAACTACATTCTCGGAATAAAAATTACCCCACTTCACAGGGCAGCAAGTGGGCCAATAATTGTGTACCACTTAATTTTGGGTGAGGATTTATTTTGGGTACTGTGTGGTCTTGGAATATCCTTTGCAAAGAGCTTGAAAGTCAATATGCCTGTCTGATGGAAGTCCGAACTTAGAAGCAATCTCTTTCCATTGGTTCTCATAACGCATTGTGTCCTCTAAATTATACAGCCCATAGAATTGGTTAAAACTGCTTTTTGTTGAAATTTAAGTTTTTTATTTAAATTATTTTTTAAATATTTTTAATTGTTTTGATGTTAAAATAAATTTTAAAAAATAAAAAAATATTATTTTAATATATTTAAAACTTAAAAAAAAACAACTTTTATAACATTCTCAAATGCCTATATAAGAAAAAAAAAACTGATAAGTTTAAATATAGGTAAAAATTAAGATAATTATGATTTTTTTTACCTTATGGGTAGGTTTATTTCTTAAGGTAAATGAAGTAGTTCACTCATTATGTAATACCATATCATAGCAATACACCGGATAAGTAGGAAATGTTTGAGCTCGTAATATTACAATGCTTGTAGTTTTAAATAATTTTTATTTAAAAATTTATTAAATTATTTTTAATATTAATATATTAAAATAATATGAAAATTTAAATAAAAATAAATTTAAATAAAAATAAATTTTTAAATTTTCAAGAAACAGAATCTCAATCATGTTTCCAAATATTTTCGTAGTGTCAAAAATAACTTCATCACCAAACATCTTGCATGCACAAATGTTGTCCCTGTAAGGCAATATGATATGCTCAAGTTTATTGAACATCTTGATCCTTTAAAATCTTGCTCTATCTTCCTCCACCCAATGGTTTTGTGTGAGAAGTCGAAAATGGAGAAAAATGGTGTTTCATCCTCCAGCCCGATCGAGTTTTAGCAGCTGCCCATCAGACTCCATCAAGTAATTATCAGCTCCCGTAAGCAATGGAAAACCGAACTCCGAATTATCCTTGTCATTAGTATAATTAAGCACAGGGAATTGCTCCATAGAAACATTAAAGACCGCTAGAGTTCCTGCTCTTAAAAGGCAATGATAAAGATTACCATTCAAACAAACCAAATCTCTATATGGCTGTCGCGGGGTGCGCGACGTCGCGGCGAATATTCCACTTTAAAAATCTAGGAAGTGTGTATGGTATCTATCTGGCAAATGTGGGGAGACAGGAAAATATTGTCTTTTGTTGGTAGAAAATGGAATGGGAGTCGCCACCTAGTATTTTGGTCACTAGGAACCCTAACTGGTCTCGAGATTGGGTACGGGGACCGGTTACGTAAAGGGAAGGTATTAGCACCCCAAATACGCCCTACCTAAGGTAAGCCGCATTGTTTATTTGTCCGATAAGATTCAAGGTCTCGTTGCGTTTCCTAGTTGTTGGTCCGTCTATGGTTCAAGAAAAGTCCTCCTCAATAAGGAGATCCTTATCTTATCGGGTAAAGCCTAACCGTTCTAACGTCAATGTAAAAACATATTTAATCGTAAATACGTTTTACGTATAAATTCGTAATCCCTCATACTAAAGGAAGACAAAAAGATTTTTTTAGAATTTTTGAAATATTGGCCTAGTTCTCATGGCTTGAATAAACTGGTTATTAAAGCCAAAATGCATGCTAATACATATATTGTTTTGAAATTTTCTTTGTTGTAGGAAAAATATGATGTTATAATATTTATATATATATATTGGAGAGACTAGGCCGTATGCATGAAAACAAAACATTTTTAATTTATTTTATTTTTTTATGTCTTAACGAAAACCGGGTATTTTAATACCGGATTTGTATCTTTACGATATAAAAATACAAACCGATATTGGTCAAAATACAGCAATAAAATTACATAAAATCATATATTTTTTGAAATAATTTTTGAGGAAATTAATTAATTTTTCTATATATATATATATATATCTGGGTATAAATAATACAAAACACAAATAACATACATAATATATAATTGGGCTGGGCTCTGCCCCAAAATGTGTTGGGCCGATCTCGGCCCAACAAAATTTTTTTTATCATGGGCCGGATCCAGCCCGACCAGTAGGGCTGGGCTAGGATCAGTCCGGCCCATAGAAGGAAACCCATTTTGCTGGGCCAGAACCAATCTGGCCCAGCATAATTAAAGATTCACGGGGGGAATTATTTTCCCCCCTTCCTGCATGCAGAATGTGAGTTCTGCATGCAGGGGAAAAAACAAATTGATGCACAAAGGGGGGAAGAAGTGAACCTGGCGTGGAGGAGGCGGTGCTGCGGTGGAGAAGCTGGAAGGCGGAGGCTTGCTCCTGTGGAGGATGTCACTGTTGAGGAGGCCGCGGGAGGCGTTGCTGGGGCTGTTGAAGCTGCGGTGAAGGAGAAGCTGAGGTGAAGATCTGTTGCTGGCTTGGTGTTGATAGGAAGGAGAGAGGGCAGTGTTTCTTTGGGGCTGCTGGAAGAGAATGAGAGGAGAGGGAGGGGGCTGCCCCAGTTTGGCTTTGCAAGAGAGAGGGTTGTCCCTTGTTGCTGGCTTGGTGAGGGGAAGAAGAAAATCAAAGGGGAGGGGAGATGTGTGTGAGGGCTGTTCGGCTGTGTGGGTCTGTCGAATGAAGGAAAAAAAAATAGAGTCGCTGGGGGCTGCTGGAACAGAGGGAGGAGAAGCTGGAAAAAGAAAACTGGTTGCAGGAAAACTGGGCAGGAAAAGCTTATTTTGTGCCGATTTTGAGCTCCATTTTCCCAACCGTCTGACCATGAAAATTCCTTCTATTTATAGGGCTGGAAAGAGGGTAATCTTGTCTTCAATAGGGAAAAAGTCTCAGCCCTTGATTCGACTCGATCAATCCAAACCGTCGGTTCAAAGTGTGCACCTCGAACTGCCAAATTTGCAGACTGCCCGAGGTGCATGTTTTGGCCCAATAAACGGAGCCGTTCCAAACCTTTTCGACCCGACCGGACCACTCCCGGGATAAAGGAGTTACAGGTGGACATTTTGGTGCATGCTTTGTCGGATTTGGGGGCCAAACGAGGAAGAAAACACGTCCGGAAGTCGGCCACTCGGGCAGCTTGGTGGGGAAGAAAATGAACAAGACGGCGACGCGTCGTCCCGATTCCCGCGCCCTTTTTAAGTTTCAAAACAGCCCCTCAATCATTTTTTGTTTTTCAATTGCATCCCTGCCAATTTCGGTCTCCATCCCTCTTGTTGGCCGCGTTTTTCACTTTAGTCCTTGGTCTCTCGATTTATGCAATTGAGCCCTTAATTGATCAATAAACTTCCAATTTCTTCAATTAGACCCCTGAATCAATTAATTCCAGCCCTCCGCTTGCGCGCCTTCTCCAATTTGGTCCCTGGTTTCGGATTTCTTCAATTAAGTCCCTAATTGGCCCTTAAACTTCAATATTTATGCAATTAAGCCCCGATTTGCCCTAATAAATTCCTAAAAAATATATTTTGGCCCCGTAACTTAAATTTCTTCTAATTAAAGCCCAAATTGACTTAAAAATCAATTTTTCTTGCAATCAAATCCCCTATAAATTCATTTAAAAATCCAATTAAATCCATAATCATCCAAATTTGGGCTTTTCTCCTCCAATTTCAAATTTCCTCCTCAACAGGCTCTCCTCCTTCAAGAATATACCTGTCAAAATTTCACTCCTTGCATTTTCGAACCTCCTTAATCAATTTTTTTTCTCGATTCTTTCGAGCGCTCCCACCTCTTATTATTTTTCTAATTTTCTTCCGACTATATATTTTTATTTTTATGGGGGGACCCAAAAATGGGTTACAACAAGATGCCCCCTCTTTATAATGCTTACGGAGCAAAGCATGGATTTTGCGAAGTAAGTTTTATAAAGATAAACAAAACCGAACTTCCGAAATTGATATTGTCGAAGCTTGATCCATTTGAAACTGTCTTTCTTTACAAGAATTCTCCTTCAACCCGAAACAATGATCAAAACTTAGTCCTCTTGAGATCCAATCTGGTGATCCCTTGACCTCTAACTTCGATTAGATTAACCTGGAATTCATCCGAGATCCCATCTGACGATCCCTTTTAACTAAAAACCTATATTTGTAGTTTGGCTAACCTGAAATCCCATCTGGCGATTTCCTTAGCCAAAGCCGATATCTCGTGTTAAAATGATATCAAATGGGATTATGGGTGACCTACCCAGGGGGGAAGAATGGCCTCATTATTATGGGTGACCTACCCAGGTAAAAAAAAAAGATGAAGAATGGTCTCACTGTATGGGTGACCTACCCAGGAAAAATGATGGTCTCACTGTGTGGGTGACCTACCCAGGAAAAATGATGGTCTCATTGTATGGGTGACTAACCCAAGAAAATGATGGTCTCATTGTATGGGTGACGAACCCAAGAAAAAATGATGGTCTCATTGTATGGGTGACTAACCCAAGAAAAATGATGGTCTTATTGTATGGGTGACGAACCCAAGAAAAATGATGGTCTCATTGTATGGGTGACCTACCCAAGAAAAATAATGGTCTCATTGTATGGGTGACCTACCCAAGGAAAATAATGGTCTCATTATATGGGTGACCTACCCAAGAAAAATGATGATCTCATTGTATGGGTGACCTACCCAAGAAAAATAATGGTCTCATTGTATGGGTGACCTACCCAAGGAAAATAATGGTCTCATTGTATGGGTGACCTACCCAAGAAAAATGATGGTCTCATTTTATGGGTGACCTACCCAAGAAAAATAATGGTCTCATTGTATGGGTGACCTACCCAAGAGGAAGAATTCTTAGTAAACTCCATGCTTTTCTAAGAAACAGTTTCAATACGAGGTCCCTTCTAGCGACCTTCCTTGATGAATGTCGAAGTACAAAATCCTTTCTGGTGATCTCAAATAACTTGAAATCCCATCTGGCGATTTCTTTTTACCGAATGCTATCGATGTCGTTCTTCCCGCTGGCATGGTTTGAAAACCATTATCTTCTCTTCTTGTTGTTTTAGAATCAACTCAATGATTCTTTCTTCGTCCATAATCTTGTTGGAATGCGCTAAGATCTCCTTCCGTAACGATCCAAAAAAACAATACATGCAATGATTTATGATTAGATGCAATGCATGCATTCGTACCTGGTTTTGAAACATAGGCCCCATCCTCTTCTTCTAGTTCATGAGACTCCCTCTTAACATGAACTTTACTTTTGAAGTCGTATCTTGAATTCATCTCTCGTGTTGCCTATCATATTCTTGGAGAAGAAGTCTTTGACTTTCTTCAAGTAGTCCTTTTCTCAAAATGTATGACTTGTATTTGCCTCTTTGTCATGCTTTTGTCAAATGCTTTAGCTTGATTTTCAAAACTATGGGCTTCCCACCAATTTTAAACATGTAAAACTTTCAAAAAAACAACTTGTTTTGCCCCAGAGTGTAGGGGTGTGATCCTAGTCTGGGCTTTTATAAAGAAGAAATTCATTCAGCCAAAGATAAACTTTTTTAGTGCGTGAAGGGATAATGATGATTTTTTTTTATTTTTTTTTTCAAAATGCACATTGTTATGGTTGATAAGGACAATTACGTATGATTATAAAGTGACCACTTAATCATTTGTCCATTCATTACGCTATCAGAGGTAGGGATGTACTTTAGGGATAGCTTTTCTTAAATTTCATATTAAACCATTTTATGATATAACCACTCAAACTTGTTCAAAAAGTGCATAATCTCATCATTTATTAAAAAAGGTAGGCTCAAAGACAAACATAAAATCGGGCTGAAAACATGAGCCCCGATTGCTAAATAGAGAAAATAAAAGAAATGACATAAGCAAATGACAAAACATGCTAAGGCAAATAAAGTTGTTTTACATTTTGGAAACTACGAGAAGTTCTTGGGTCAACCCGTTTGGAAAGTCAACCGAGGCAATGCTTCATCTTCCTTCCCCACTTGCGTTTCCTTGTCTTCTCCTTCGATCTCGCCTTCTTCATTATTGACGATTCTTGACCAAGGTTTTCCAACCCTTTATCCCCTATTACTTTTGTCATGACCAGGCAATGGATTTGAATTGATATTGGGTGTGTCTTCAAACGACACCCATCCTATCTTGATGAGCTTCAACAACATGTTCTTGAAAGCGTAGCACGTTTCAAGACAATGTCCGGGAATACCAAAGATGGTACTCGCAAGTCAACTCGGCTTATACCAGATGGGGAATGGTGGTTGTAGTGGTAATGTAGGGATAGGAGCTATTTGTCCAATGCTCGTAGTTTGGCATACATTTCCTTCAAAGGCATGGGTAATGGCGGTAGTTGTTCTGCAATGTACCTTGTATTTGGTCTTTGGTAGTTGTTTTGGTTGTTTGACCGGTTATTTGCTCGATTAGAGGAAAATGGTTTGTTAAAGTTTATGTGGGCAACATGAGAGGTAGGTATTTGTGGGTTGAGTGAATCCACTATATTGCCCTTGGACCCACCTTCAAAGTCGTAAATGTGACCTTCCATTTTTCTTCCAATAAAACCCTTCGCCTCCAATGGCTCAACTATACGTCCAGCTTTAATCCCTTGCTCTATTCTTTCAATTATGCGTACCGCATCGTAGAAATGCTTGAGATGAGCTACCCATTAGGTGCTCATAATATGGTGCTTTAAAGGTATTGGCAAACAAGGTCACCATCTCCGTTTCTATCAAAGGGGGTTGGACATGCATTGCCTCATCCCTCCACCTTTGCGCATAGGCCCTTACCGACTCTTGGCTCCTTTTCTCTATTGACATTAGACTTGTTCGATCAGGAGCGATTTCCATGTTAAACTTGTACTGCTTAAGGAAAGCCTCCATCAAGTCTCTCCCTCCTCCCGATCCCGACACTGTCTAACCTCATGTACCACTCAAAGCGGATCCCGTTAGGCTATCTTGAAAGAAATAGATTAGCAATTTATCGTTATGGATTACTTCCGCCATTTTGTTGCGTAGGATCGAAGGTGAGTGTTTGGGCATTCCAAACCGGTATACTTAATGAATTCCTGGTATCCGGAAATCTTTTGGCACCGCAATGTTTGGTACCAAGCATACTTCGGATGCTCGTATAGGGTCAAACCAGTCATTACCCTCAACTCGCCCTTAATCTTTCTTCCAAAGCAAACAGCTTGTCTTGGTCCATCAAACTAGGAGACCTATTATCCGGATTCCCTCCGCTGTTAAGTCCACAGGTGATTGGAGCGTGAGTTGGCTGGATAGGGGTGATAGGCACAAAATGTTGTTCATTGGCCGAGTTTGCCCCCGGTTTTGAGATGCTTGAGGGATGTGAGCCGCCGGGCGCTCCTTCAAGCCGTTGTCCGATGTTCCCTCCCCATTCTTAGCTCTTAGAAGCCGCTCAAGTAAGTCGGTTAGCCGAGAAACTTCATTCTTTACGGACTCCAACTCGGTCTCGATAATGTGACTCTAAGTGAGCTCTCTCTTCGTTCTCCATTCTCGATCTAGACCGGGTGTTGTGGATTTTGGATGTGGGACCTATGTTTCACGATCCGGCGTGCATATGATAAATTAAAAACAAATGCGTGATGAAAATATGATGCTCGTGCAAATGTACGTAAGATACACATCCTAAGGACAAGCTCTATTTATTAAGTGAGAATGGGTAGGTTTTTCTATCTAGTCTCGAAGGGTCTCATATCTGCCCAGTGACGATCTTCGTAAAGACAGTATGGGGGCGTTGCAAGGAACAGTTAAGGTAAGTATACCCACCATTACCAAGCAGGCACTCAGATATGAGTTGGGTGTTTCACGCATCTGAACCCTGACCAATAGTCATAGGGCAGATCGCTAATTCCCCACCTAACTTAAAGCTTGTGTGTGCTTTTCAAAATCAAAGTATGTGATGCATGTGACAGTTCTATACAAATGCATGAACAATATGTGTAAAAATATTTAAAGCATATAAGCAAATAACAAAAAGAAAAGACATATTAACAATAAACACTTGAAAACAAAAAACAAATCAGACAAAAACAAAGCTTAGTCCACAAGGTCCCAGCGGAGTCGCCATTCTGTCAGCGGGGTGCGCGACGTCGCGGCGAATATTCCACTTTAAAAATCTAGGAAGTGTGTATGGTATCTATCTGGCAAATGTGGGGAGACAGGAAAATATTGTCTTTTGTTGGTAGAAAATGGAATGGGAGTCGCCACCTAGTATTTTGGTCACTAGGAACCCTAACCGGTCTCGTAGATTGGGTACGGGGGACTGGTTACGTAAAGGGAAGGTATTAGCACCCCAAATACGCCCTACCTAAGGTAAGCCGCATTGTTTATTTGTCTGATAAGATTCAAGGTCTCGTTGCGTTTCCTAGTTGTTGGTCCGTCTATGGTTCAAGAAAAGTCCTCCTCAATAAGGAGATCCTTATCTTATCGGGTAAAGCCTAACCGTTCTAACGTCAATGTAAAAACATATTTAATCAGAAATACGTTTTACGTATAAATTCGTAATCCCTCATACTAAAGGAAGACAAAAAGATTTTTTTAGAATTTTTGAAATATTGGCCTAGTTCTCATGGCTTGAATAAACTGGTTATTAAAGCCAAAATGCATGCTAATACATATATTGTTTTGAAATTTTCTTTGTTGTAGGAAAAATATGATGTTATAATATTTATATATATATATTGGAGAGACTAGGCCGTATGCATGAAAACAAAACATTTTTAATTTATTTTATTTTTTTATGTCTTAACGAAAACCGGGTATTTTAATACCGGATTTGTATCTTTACAGTATAAAAATACAAACCGATATTGGTCAAAATACAGCAATAAAATTACATAAAATCATATATTTTTTGAAATAATTTTTGAGGAAATTAATTAATTTTTCTATATATATATATATATATCCGGGTATAAATAATACAAAACACAAATAACATACATAATATATAATTGGGCTGGGCTCTGCCCCAAAATGTGTTGGGCCGATCTCGGCCCAACAAAATTTTTTTTATCATGGGCCGGATCCAGCCCGACCAGTAGGGCTGGGCTAGGATCAGTCCGGCCCATAGAAGGAAACCCATTTTGCTGGGCCAGAACCAATCTGGCCCAGCATAATTAAAGATTCACGGGGGGAATTATTTTCCCCCTTCCTGCATGCAGAATGTGAGTTCTGCATGCAGGGAAAAAAACAAATTGATGCACAAAGGGGGGAAGAAGTGAACCTGGCGTGGAGGAGGCGGTGCTGCGGTGGAGAAGCTGGAAGGCGGAGGCTTGCTCCTGTGGAGGATGTCACTGTTGAGGAGGCCGCGGGAGGCGTTGCTGGGGCTGTTGAAGCTGCGGTGAAGGAGAAGCTGAGGTGAAGATCTGTTGCTGGCTTGGTGTTGATAGGAAGGAGAGAGGGCAGTGTTTCTTTGGGGCTGCTGGAAGAGAATGAGAGGAGAGGGAGGGGGCTGCCCCAGTTTGGCTTTGCAAGAGAGAGGGTTGTCCCTTGTTGCTGGCTTGGTGAGGGGAAGAAGAAAATCAAAGGGGAGGGGAGATGTGTGTGAGGGCTGTTCGGCTGTGTGGGTCTGTCGAATGAAGGAAAAAAAATAGAGTCGCTGGGGGCTGCTGGAACAGAGGGAGGAGAAGCTGGAAAAAGAAAACTGGTTGCAGGAAAACTGGGCAGGAAAAGCTTATTTTGTGCCGATTTTGAGCTCCATTTTCCCAACCGTCTGACCATGAAAATTCCTTCTATTTATAGGGCTGGAAAGAGGGTAATCTTGTCTTCAATAGGGAAAAAGTCTCAGCCCTTGATTCGACTCGATCAATCCAAACCGTCGGTTCAAAGTGTGCACCTCGAACTGCCAAATTTGCAGACTGCCCGAGGTGCATGTTTTGGCCCAATAAACGGAGCCGTTCCAAACCTTTTCGACCCGACCGGACCACTCCCCGGGATAAAGGAGTTACAGGTGGACATTTTGGTGCATGCTTTGTCGGATTTGGGGGCCAAACGAGGAAGAAAACACGTCTGGAAGTCGGCCACTCGGGCAGCTTGGTGGGGAAGAAAATGAACAGTACCGGGCGACGCGTCGTCTGATTCCTGCCCCTTTTTAAGTTTCAAAACAGCCCCTCAATCATTTTTTGTTTTTCAATTGCATCCCTGCCAATTTCGGTCTCCATCCCTCTTGTTGGCCGCGTTTTTCACTTTAGTCCTTGGTCTCTGATTTATGCAATTGAGCCCTTAATTGATCAATAAACTTCCAATTTCTTCAATTAGACCCCTGAATCAATTAATTCCAGCCCTCCTGCTTGCGCGCCTTCTCCAATTTGGTCCCTGGTTTCGGATTTCTTCAATTAAGTCCCTAATTGGCCCTTAAACTTCAATATTTATGCAATTAAGCCCCTGATTTGCCCTAATAAATTCCTAAAAAATATATTTTGGCCCCAGAACTTAAATTTCTTCTAATTAAAGCCCAAATTGACTTAAAAATCAATTTTTCTTGCAATCAAATCCCCTATAAATTCATTTAAAAATCCAATTAAATCCATAATCATCCAAATTTGGGCTTTTCTCCTCCAATTTCAAATTTCCTCCTCAACAGGGCTCTCCTCCTTCAAGAATATACTGTCAAAATTTCACTCCTTGCATTTCTGAACCTCCTTAATCAATTTTTTTCTGATTCTTTCTGAGCGCTCCCACCTCTTATTATTTTTCTAATTTTCTTCCGACTATATATTTTTATTTTTATGGGGGGACCCAAAAATGGGTTACAACAATGGCCACAAATTCTTCTGATTGTAATTGTTTTATGAGCACAATTTCAGCATTTTCACGTAGTGCTTGATTATTGTTTCGAGATAATATAGCATTGCTTGAAGTAAATGCCACAATCACGTTCAAACTATTTAACAGTCTGAGATTTATTTTATTGGCTAAGTAGACACATCCCTACTGAAGTTTAAGATGTAGGGAATTACTTAAAAGTCCTGTGTTGCTAAACACATTAACAATTACGTTAACATGCAGAGAAATGCCAAGATTATGCTATCATCTCCACAAGCATCTGAAATCTGCAGTGCTTTAACTGTGATGCTGGCTATCGAAACACAACTGCACAATCTTCTTTCTGTGGGAATGAAAGCAACCCCCCTTCCACAATGTCTACAGTCTGCACAAATAATTAAGTTCCATCGTTGAAAGGCTAGGGAATATTAAAGGGAGAGGGCATAGAATGTTTCTAATTAGCAGCAGTCATGGTTCATGAACCGGTAAAAAAAATAGTGTTCTTGCGCATCAAACAAAGAAGAAGAAATCATGATTTGATTGGTAAATTATAGATGTAATATGTTCACGAGAGCATGATACGTTTAAACAAATGACATGAAACATTCTGTTTGTATAGTGAAAGTAATTGTGGCTCATATTTCTGTTCAACGTTGTTTTTTTTTTCTTTTAGTATTGCTTGCTGAAAGTGGAAAAGTGATCCTACCTTGTAGAAGCTATATATATTATTTAATTCTCCTGATATGATGGTATGGGCACTCCTGACTCTTTTGTAAGCTTTTTGTAAGCATTTTGCAACCTTCGAGTCACAGGTCCCACTTGTCCATCGCCAACTTCACGTCCATCAATCTTCACAGCCTGTTAAATGATATTCATAAAATATATGTTCCTAGTTAGAAACTGAAAGATACGGTATATTAGTTCTTGACTTGACAGAGACAAGCTCCATGAAGGTGCCAAGATTAATAGCATTTGATGAGGATACCAAAATCAATGGGAATATCCTGGGAAGAATTATTCATACAAACTCATGTATATTATTTATAGTGTGTTTTATGATCTTCACTTCAAGATTGCATTGGCTTTTTCTTTAATGAATTCCATCATGGGATGTAAATCTTTTCCTGAATAAATACTTGCACAAAGTCTCCTGGAGTGTTAATAAAGAAACTCTCAAAAATTAAGTCAGTACAAGGTATTTTTACGTGAAAAAGACTTATTAATAAAATGAGCAATGAGCTTTTATAAAGATAGAGAAGAGGAAGGAAAAGAAGATGTATTGTTAAGGAAGAAGAAGCAGAAAATGTGTTTATGTCTCTCTATATAAGGTTTCGAACCCCTTTCTGTATGTTCGTGCCATCTTTTATAATACATGACTTGACCTTTTCATGTAACGTAGAGAGGGGTAGAAATATAATCTTGTGTGAGTAAGATAATATTATTTTACTGATTGTACCATCACATCTAAGTAATAAAAGCATGAATGACTTATTCGTATTTAATAGGATATGATGCATATCATGATTACTAATCCAGACGTAGGGTATGGGTGGTTCAGTGTGGAGTTACCTTTTTCAGTTGTGCACTCAACTTGAGGGGCGTTAGGTTCAACTTACACTGAGCCTAAGAGGAGTTAGGTTAAGCTTGTGACTGTACTTAAAAAAAGTCAGAGATGGATGTCCCATAGCCCAAAGTGGAGTTGGGCGGGGACGCGTCTCGATCAGATTTAGAGTTGGGCACGGATGCATCCCTGGCCCAACATGGGGTTAGACGCGAACGAGCATTTACCCAATATGGAGTTGGGTGGGACGCATCCCTAGCCCAACATGGGATTAGGAGCGGACGCGTCCTGACCCAACATATATGAAATGGGGCAGAGTGCACCCCTGGCCGGAATATGGGGTCAGGCTCGGACGCATCCCTGTCCCAACATGGGGTTGGGCCCGGATGCGTCCTGACCCAACATGAGGTTGGGTGCGGACACATCCTAACCCATCGTAAAGTTGGGCACGGACACTCTACTATCCAACTTAGAGTTGGGCATGGGAATGATATAATCCTTTTTTTCGGGTTGTGATTTTCATGTGTTGGCTTTTAAATGGGATTGGCTTACATAAACCATGACCCATCAACACTCAAATTATTTCAACCATCATGGTATTCTGTGTCCATATCTTGTGAATCTGCTTGAGACTTTTCACCGGAGCCAAGTTAAACATCAATGAGGTTGCAGCGGACAAAGAATCAGCCAAAATGTACTTAGTATACTAACATAGTTGGAAAAGTCATATTTAAAAAGAATATACTCACCGGGGTGAGCTCTCCCATTGTTCCAGTCGTCCATACCTGCAGAGCATGAATGTTCGTAGTACGTAACTGATAAAAATAACAAAATAATTAAAATTAATTAAATTATTAAAAATATATATATATTTTTTTTAATTTTTCAAAATATATACAAGAATAAAGGGTAAGAAATTAGGCTAGGAAACTTGTAAACCTCACAAAAATGAACTAGATTGATAGAGGTTTATGAACATAGTTATTAAATTCAATCTATCTCAGCAAATTGACTTGACAAATTCAAAACTTGAAGTCTAACTTGAGTTAGATTTTTAGTAAAAAACAAACTCGGATAATATTCCATAAACCTCACAAAAGCGAACTCGGTTGATAAAGGTTTAGGAATGTAGTCATTAAATTCAATCAACCTCAATAAATCAACTTGAAAAATTCAAAACTTCAAACCTGACTCAAGTTAGATTTCTAATAAAAAACAAACTCAATTAATATGTTATTAAAAACATAATTATTAAATTCAATCTAGCTCAATAGACCTACCTAGTCAATTCAAGATTCAGAGTCTTACTCGAGTTAGGTTTCTAGTGAAAACTCAAGACAAAGTAATAGGAGCAATTTTGAATTAAGCTACAAGATATTAAAGATACTCAAGACAAAGTAATAGGAGCAATTTTGAATTAAGCTACAAGAAAAGAAATTAAAGATGTGTACACCCAACAGTTACTCTTAGATGGAAAATCTACAAGACTGATTGAAGATTTGAAAATACAAATATGGCTTGGAAAAATGCAATTGGTGTTGAGTACAAAGGTAAAATTACTTTTTTTAATGTTAAAGAAATTCATGTTTGGTAATGAAAAAATAAAAACAACATTAACACGTTTGAGGCAAAATATCGTAAAGAGCAGAAGATTAAAAATAATAACAGTTAATATTGAAAAGGAATGTTAGAATTCAATATTAGTCAGGAATTAGGATTTAGAGTTTATAAGAATTCTAATATTTGTTAACTTTGCAAAATTAAAAATTAATATCTATTAGAGTTTTGGATAAGAATAAATCTTAGATAGATAAACATAAACGTTTAAGTAGGAAATGTAAGAGTATAAAACTCACCTAAACATTAAGAATTATGTATAAGAAAAAACAAAAGAAAAAAAATAAAGAAAAGAAAGTCAGTTGATGAACCAACTTTTTGGCTATTGATAGTCTTTGACATTATTTGGCTATAATACTTCAACAACCAGCAATATGATTCTCTCGTACATTTCCTGCTAGCTAGTAGATGAACCAACAGGCCTTGAAGCTAATTAGTTTTCAGTCCATGGAGAAGCCATTCACTGACATCCCTCCATCAACGCAAATAATTTGTCCGGTTAAGAAGCCTGGTGCAGGGAAGCATAGAAATGCGACAACAGAAGACACATCCCCTGGTTCTCCAAATCGTTTCATAGGGTTTCGATTGACAACGTCCTTCCGAATTTTTTCGTCGTCGAGAAACTGAATCGTACAGGAAAAGCATTATTAGATATTTTCAGAATGTTCATCCTCGACACAATTTCCTGTGATAAAAACGATTCACCTATGTTGCTGCACTTGTGCAACGAGCACTAAAAGGAAAAGAAAGCATAAAGGAGAGAAGCACATTAGCTAAAGAATTGGAGAGTTCGTACTTGTTCAGTGAGAGGAGTTCGGACGGACCATGGTGCCACTGCGTTAACCCTTATGTTGTCCTTAGCCCATTCGCAAGCCAAATTCCTTGTAAGTTGGTTCATTGCACCTGCAATTATATAGAAATCACAACATAACAAGCTTCTGTGATACAAACACCAAAAAGGAAAACGAGATAAGAGATAGAAAATTATGCCAAGTACCTTTAGTAGCTGAATATATAGGATATTGAGGGTTTACAGAAACCACACTGGCAATGGATGACATAAAGACGATCTTTCCAGCTCCTGAAGCTTTCAAAAGTGGATGTGCAAGTTGGGACAGATGGAAAGCAGATCCAAGGTTTATATTCATGATGGATACGAAATCCTCAGTTGTGTAGTCTAAGGTTCCTTTATGTATGTTCCCCCCAGCATTGTTTATCTAGAGATTAGCAAAGTTCAGGCAATCAGACAAGTTCTTATTTATTTGCAATACCAAGTTACATGCATTTATGTTACGGTTAATTAGGTTTCCTTGGTCATTTCAAATCCTTGGCCGGACTTACAATTCTATGATGCCAGGCTGCCAGCTATTCTACACCAAAGGGACAATAGAGTTTCCCTCATAATATTATTAAGCCCTTCTGTGTAGAGTTTGAAAAAAGACTAAAGAACAGAAAGTATTTTTCATTGCATAGTTTGTTTTGTTTACAGAATATTTGTAAGTAGAGACGTGCACAGCAAGTGCAAAGATTTAGGCAAGCTGAGATTTGATTGGAATCAATTATCCCCTTAATATTCTCCCAAGCATTTAACTTTGACTAAACATTAGGGGTTAGTGATTGTGTAATCTTCTGCAATATTTTTGTCCTTCTGATAATCTTCAAGATGTAAGTTTCCATGTACATTACTGACACGCCCCGCAATCTCAAGGGAAGTTCCCTGGCGTTGAGATTGAACCGGGCATGGTGGAACCTTTGTGTGGCCAGAGGTTTTGTTAGCAGGTCAGCAATCTGATCTTTTGGTGGAGAGAAATTTGACCTGGACTTGTTCGTTATGCACAACATCACGAACAAACTGAAAGTCAATTTCAATATGTTTTTGTTCTAGTATGGAAAATGGAATTGGCAGAGAGATATGTTGCTCCAATTTTATCACACCAAATGATAGGTTGATGAGTAGGGGTTAAACCGAGTTCTTCCGAAAGCTTGCGCAGTCACTGTAATTCAGCAGCAGCATTGGCAAGAGCTTTGTATTCGGCCTCAGTGCTGCTGCGTGCGACAGTTGCAATAGTAGATGGGTTCTTTGTTGAATTGGCCTCGACCACTGGTGTGATAATTGGAGTGGTGAGTGCGATAGTAGCCACGCCCTCGTCCCCGACTGTTTCCACCGCTGCGAAGTTGAAAGGAATTGTGTTGACGAGTAGAAAGATTTTCAGAACCATTGCCAAAAAAGGATGTTGTATTGTTGGCAGTGATTATGGAATCAATAATCAGCAGTAATGAGTACAATTCCTCTAACGTAACTGAATCCTGTCGAGCTGTAATAGTGGTGGCTAATGAGTCATAATCATGCCCAAGTCCAGCAAGAATACATGTGATTGTATCGTCCTATGGTAAAGGTTGGCCAGAGACAGCTAGTTCATCAGAAATCTTTCTGATGTTGAAGAAATAATTAGTGGTTGATTGAGAACCTTTACGAAGAGTGGAGAGTTGAGAACGAAGATGAAAAACACGATCTTTGCATTGTGAGGCAAAGATCTTTTCCAGTGCTTGCTAGACACATCATATGAGGTTTGATTTGAGCTACAATAGGCTCAGTTAATGTGGACATTATGGCACTTAGTATCAAGGCATCCTAACAAATCCAATGAGTGTATGCAGGAATTGGAGAAGAGGAAGTGGCATTGGTGGCGTCAATAGAAGAGAGAGTTATGTGTGGTTTGGGAATGGTTCCATCAAGGTAACCGAATAAATCAAGGCCAATAAAATAAGGTATAATCTGTGCTTTTCATGTGGTGTAGTTGTCTTTAGTGAGTTCATGGATGTTGACAGTTGGTGGTGTGAAGAAAGTGGGAAGTGCAGTAGAGCTAGAGGAAGTCATTTAACGGTGGCCAATGTGATGCCTCCGGGACCATGTAGAGTTTGAAGAAAGACTAAAGAACAGAACGTATTTTTCACTACCTTGTTTGTTTTGTTTACAGAATATTTTTAAGTACGGACGTGAACTGCAAGTGCCAGAATTTAGGCAAGCTGAGATTTGATTAGAATCAATTATCCCTGAATATTCTCCCAAGCATTTAACTTTGACTAAACATTAGGAGTTAGTGATTGTCTAATCTTCAAGATGTAAGTTTCCATGTAAATTACTGACATTATGTAAGTTCCAAGTGCTGTGAGTGAGTTGAGCAAATGAGAAACGAAGAGAAATTTTACGTACAAGGATGTCAAGTTTTCCATCAAAAAAAGAAGAAACCTCCTCCATCAGCTTCTCTCTTTCAGCATTAGAGGACAAATCACAAACTGAACCAGTAACTTTAAAACCCTTCGCCTTCCATTCACGGATGTTTTCACTCAGCTGGTCTTGACTCCTCCCGCATGTATGCACGATTGCCCCTAGTGCTGCCAACTCACCCACAATAGCATACCTGATCATAATTGATCATCAGCAAACAAGTCTACTGTTTTAACACCTTTAATTTCAAGAATAAGCTAGTTATTGCTGCCAAAAGATTAAAGGACTACGTGTAATGGACCCAGGAATCAGTGTTATAAGCGATAACATAATGTCAATACATTGAAAACACTAAATCCATGGAGCATTTTCTTAGATCCACAAGAGGGGTGCTCAAGCAGGGGATGAATTTTTTGATGAAAAAAGTAGATAGAATTCATTAATCTTTTCCTTAGATTAAAAAAACTGTTATGTGGATATAAAAACTGTTATGTGGATATAGTGGTTCCCTTCAATTTATATTCTTTGCTGAATTTTGTAAATTAAAGGAAGAAAATATACTTATATTCTTATGTTTTACTTAAGAAATTTGAGACCTTAAATGGAATCTTGCTTTTGCGCGTCATCTTCCAAGAAATTAACTAAAATAAATTAAGGCTACGGAGCTAAAGTAAAACATCATGGAAGGTGCAGACGAAAAAGGAACTGGAAATCCGGAATTACCCGAGTCCTTTGGTTCCACCAGTGACAAGAGCTGTCATTCCTTGGAGAGACCATCTCTTATCCCTGCTACTGTTTTCTTGCTGAGACATCTTCACAAATCTCTCTTCAAGTTCGACACCTCTAGGCAACAAATAGCATTGTAAGTATGAAACAAAAAAAAGGGTACTGTGAGCAGCCTTAATAAATGCAGAAAGAAGGTCATATCAGGGAGAATGTCAGGATGCCAGTTGAAAATGAATGGGAGCTGTGTTACCGTTTTGAAGACGGAAAAGGTAGGGCAGTGGCGGTGGCAGTGGTGATGATAGACGCTTAAAGCCTTAAATTGAGATAAGATTTTTGAAGACGGAAAATGCTAGGCACCGATTTTGAGGAAGCAGAGAGAGGAGAAGCAAAAATAAACCATCACGCTTAACTCATGCATTTGAAAACAAGGTGCAGTTATTTTTAAAATATTTTTTATTTAAAAATATATTAAAATAATATTTTTTTGTATTTTTTAAAAATTATTTGTGATTTTAACATATTAAAATAATTTTAAAATACTAAAAATTATTAATTTAAAGTAAATAAAATAATAAAAAAAATTAATTTTTTTAAAATCATTTAAAAAAACTAAAAAGATAATGCTAAGAGAATTCAAATACCACCGTAGAAAATGGCATTCGACAATTAGACGGTCCTTCACGTGCTCATGCATGCAGCACCCGTCAATAATATATATATTACACAATTGCTTCTAAACTAACTTAATAATTACAAAAATATCCAAATACAAATCCAAAATGGATGTTGACCGTCCATAAAACAAAAGGACGTAATTTCCCCTTTAAATTTTGGAATGCCAAATGGCCTATTATGAAATCATTAAATTACCCCAATATAATGGTTTTTTCAAGGAAAAAATAGATATTTTACCCCAAAGTCTAAAAATATCACTCATTCACTTATCTTTTTTATTTTGATATTCTATTTTTTTAATTTTACTATTCTCTAACAAATTAACCTAAATTAACCTTTAATTTAGTCATTAAAACAAAAAAAAAATGAGATAAAAAACTACGAACAATGCATTCACAGTGTTTTGTGAGAAAATTTATAGTGTATTATATATAAATAATTCACCATCCTTTTTAGATTTACTTATAAAAATTTAACCAAGGTTTTTTTTTCACAATAAATTTGAAATTTTGATAAAATAGTTTGATACGTGTGTGTAATACACAACATTATATTAACGCTTTCTAGTACCCTCGCACCTGTGGTCAGTAGACCCGCTCCTCTGGATCTGCAGAACCGTGCGTCTGTGTCTGCAAAACTACGCACTAGGTGCAGACTCGCACGCTTGGGTCTCTTGTGTGGCTGGGTCTGCAGACCCTGCATAGAAAAATAATGAAAAATATATATAATAACAATTATTATTGTTGTTGTTGTTGTTATTGTTAATAATTTTTTTTAAAAAAAATATTACTATAAAAACTTGGGTCAGACAAGTTTAATATTATTATTATTATTATTAATTATTAATTATTAATTATTATTATTATTAAAAGTATTAATATTAAAAATATTATTATTTGTGTTATAAATATTATTATTTTTATTATAATTAATATTATTAATATAATAATGAATGAATTTGTAAAAAAAATTTATTATTATTATTGAAAAACAATAGTAGATTTTATTTGAAGGTACAATTAAGAATTATTATTATTAATTTTATTGTTATTGTTATTATCATTAGTGAATTTAAAATATATATATATATATATATATTATTACCATCGAAGAAAAACTATAAAAATTAAAAAAAGATTAAAAAAATATAAGAACTTGGACAGACAAGTTAAATATTATTATTATTATAAATATTATTCAATTCACTAATATTATTAAAATTAAAATAAATATTATTACTATAAAAAAAAACATAGATTTGATTTTAATGGTAAAATCAATTATTATTGTTATTATTAACTTGAGTCAGGCATTCCCTTCCAGACCCAAGAAACTTAGGTGTGCAAAGGAGCGCCTCACCCAAGTTGCTTGGATGTGACAGAGGCGTAGACCCAAATCACTTAGATCTTGCAGTCATGTCTAACCCAAGGCTCTAGAATCCATGTTCAGACCCAAAGTTGTTATGTTCGGCGTCCAAACCCATTAGTAATGTATCCATGTCCAGACCCAAAGTGTAATGGGTCCGGCATCAAGATCCAAGTGTAATGAGTCCTCAGTATAGACCCAAGTCTCTTGGATCCGGTTTCAACACCCAACTCACTTGGGTCTTGTGTTAGGATCAAAGGATAATGGGTCCTACTTCAGGATCTAATTTTCTTGGGACCTGCGTCAGGAAACAAGTGTAATGGATCTCTCTTCAGGGCTCAAGTATAATAGGTCCGGCGTATGCACCCAATTCTCTTGGGTTTGGCATCAGGACCCAAGACTAATGGGTCCCGTGTCATGACCAAATTATCTTAGGTCCAATATTGGGACCCGATTCTCTAGGATCCTGTGTCCAATCCCAAGGCTAATAGATCCAACATCAGGATCCAAGGGTAATTGGTCCTGTGTCCGGACCTAAAGGTAATTGGTCCTGTGTCCGGACCCAAGGGTAATGGGTTCATTTGTCAAGACCCAAGGGTAATTTATCTTGCTTAGGACCCAAGTGTAATGGATCCAGCGTCTGGACCCATTCGCTTAAGTATTGTGTTAGGACTTAAAAGAATTGAGTCTAGTGTCCAGACCCAAGTGTTATAGGTCCTATGTTAGGACTTAATTCTCTTAGGTCCTACGTCAGGATCCAGGACTAATAGGTCTTAAGTTTCTAAATATTATTATTTGTGTTATAAATATTGTTATTTTTTTATAATTAAAAATATTATTATTTGTGTTATAAATATTATTGTTTTTATTATAATTAATATTATTAATAAGATAATTAATAAATTTGAAAAAAATTATTATCAATATTGAAAAACAACCATATATTTAATTTGAAGGGTAAAATTAATTATTATTATTATTATTATTATCCTTAATAAATTTCAAAAAAAAAATATTATAATTACTATTGAAGAAAAACCACAAGTATTTTTAAAAGATTAAAAATATAAAAATTCAGGCAAACAGTTAAATATTATAATTGGATATGATGGTACAGTTAAATTCAATACTTTTGAGTCTGTGTTGCAGCCAGATTCAATATTTTTAATTAGCCTCCAATGATATGTAACGTGGGTGACCTATTAGTTATATTCTGAAACACTAGCTAAAAGCAATCTTAAGGCCCACGGAAATAGCACACAACCGAAGAAAACTGAGTTCCCATTGTCATCTGTACGTAACCATACTCGTGGTCGTGGGGGCACATCATAGCAATTGATAGGATATTTAAGACGTGATTAATAATATTAATAATATGATATTAGTTGTTGTTTAAAATATCAGAAGTCGAAAATGGAGAAATATGGTGTTTCATCCTCCAGCCCCGGTTTTAGCAGCTGCCCATCAGACTCCATCAAGTAATTATCAGCTTCCGTTTTATCAGAAAGCAATGGAAAACCGAACTCCGAATTATCATTGTCATTAGTATATATAATTAAACACAGGGAATTGCTCCATAGAAACATTAAAGACCGCTAGAGTTCCTGCTCTTAGAAGGCAATGATAAAGATTACCATTCAAACAAACCAAATCTCTATATGGCCACAAATTCTTCTGATTGTAATTGTTTTATGAACACAATTTCAGCATTTTCACGTAGTGCTTGATTATTGTTTCGAGATAATATAGCTAGCATTGCTTGAAGTAAATGCTACAATCACGTTCAAACTATTTAACAGTCTGAGATTTATTTTATTGGCTAAGTAGACACATCCCTACTGAAGTTTAAGATGTAGGGAATTACTTAAAAGTCCTGTGTTGCTAAACACATTAACAATTTTAGCTTCTGTGTTAACATGCAGAGAAATGCCAGGATTATGCATCTGAAATCTGCAGTGCTTTAACTGTGATGCTGGCGATCAAAACGCAAGTGCACAATCTTCTTTCTGTGGGAATGAAAGCAACCCCCCTTGCACAATGTCTACAGTCTGCACAAATAATTAAGTTCCATCGTTGAAAGGCAAGGGAATATTAAAGGGAGAGGGTATAGAATGTTTCTTTGCAGCAGTCATGGTTCATTAACTGGTAAAAAAAATAGTGTTCTTGCGCCTCAAACAAAGAAGAAGAAATCATGATTTGATTGGTAAATTATAGATGTAATATGTTCAAGAAGAGCATGATACGTTTAAACAAATGACATGAAACATTCTGTTTGTATAGTGAAAGTAATTGTGGCTCATATTTCAGTTCAATGTTGTTTTCTATTAGTATCGCTTGCTGAAAGAGGAAAAGTGATCAGACCTTGTAGAAGCTATATATATTATTTAATTCTCCTGATATGATGGTATGGGCACTCCTGACTCTTCTGTAAGCTTTTTGTAAGCATTTTGCAACCTTCGAGTCACAGGTCCCACTTGTCCATCGCCAACTTCACGTCCATCAATCTTCACAGCCTGTTAAATGATATTCATAAAATATATGTTCCTAGTTAGAAGCTGAAAGATATGGTATATTAGTTCTTGAACTTGATAGAGACAAGCTCCATGAAGGTGCCAAGATTAAGAGCACTCAAATTATTTCAACCAGCATAGTATTCTGTGTCCATATCTTGTGAATCTGCTTGAGACTTGTCACCGGAGCCAAGTTAAACATAAACGAGTTGATGAAGCTTACTAATAAAAACCTTTGAAGTGGTGAATCTAGCTTGGACAATGTCAACTTCAAAATGTAACCAACTACCACTGCTTAACTTCTTACTACTACTTGAAAGCAGCAGCAAATATTAAATGAAGAGACTCAAGAACAACATTTGCACAGCAAATACCACATAGCATGCATTCGGACACAAGATTCAGCAACTAGACGATAAGAAATACTGAAAATGGAACGGTTTGATGATGACCCACTTCACAGGAGGTCTGTCTCTGGTCAGGTTGGAAAAGACACAACTAGACTGACAGACTAACCATTGTATCCAAAACATTTCCAGTGAACGAAAACTTTTTGCGTATATAATTATATTAGAAACATTTTTAATGGTTGACACTTCATTCGTATACTCATCAGCTGATGTTCAGATTGGGAGGATGGCGTTGTAATAAAAGTTGCCACCACCTACAGGACCTCAAAATCACTTAAGGAAGAGTTTAGTTATGGAAACTTAAGGTTGCAGCAGACAGAGAATCTGCCAAAATGTACTATTAGTGTACTAACATAATTGGAAAAGTTATTTATAAAGAATATACTCACTGGGGTGAGCTCTCCCATTGTTCCAGTCGTCCATACCTGCAGAGCATGAATGTTCAAAGTAACTGATAAATTTTTCAAGTGAAATATAACAAATTGAAAACCAGAAGAGGATTGTTCACTAGCAAAACATATGAATTCAAATGTTTAAGTGGTTGGCCGTATGTTTCATTCAAAATGGGTCAACCCTATAGAATTTCTACTTCAGAAATATGTCTTCTCTAACCAATTAAGTAATGAGACTAGGCTCATGCATTTTTAGCTAGGTAATCATCACAGTCTACAACACTGGCTTCATGAGTTTAAACACAAACCATTTATAATGGAAAACTACTGGAGGACAAAACTTAAGCCAATTGCAAGCTTAATATAAATAATTATTCACCATTATCATATCTAATGTCAATTTGTGAGATAGTATAGAATCATTGCCTCGTGGAAACAGCTTTGGGTTATAATGTTATAATGATAAATACCACCTACAAAGTTTGTTATTGTGCTGTAAATAATTCAGCATTTATGAAGACCAAATAATTAGAAAAGAATTTCCAGAAAGTAACTGTGAGCACCTCATCTGCAGTGTGGAATTCTGATAGGCTGATTCTTCTCTCCTCTAACACCAATCCCTCTTTCACCACTAAATCCATTACCTGCAGCATCCAAAAAGAATCTGTTATGTCTCTGAAAAAACAGAAGAATTTGTCTAAATGTTTTTTTTTAAATGAAGGTTAAGGTTAAAACATCCAGCCTTTACTTATTTCTAATCACCCCTACATACCAAAAACACAATAAAATAAGTTCAACCGGCCAAGAATGCTTGGGTAAATCAATTTACAATTGAAACAAGGATGTCAATGCAACTTACAGTAGCTCGAGTGATACCAGGAAGGCAGTAATCAGCATGAGGTGTCAGAACTCTGCCTTTTTTTACTAAAAACTGCAAAAGTGCAAAGAATTACTATTTATCACTCCACTGGGCTGGGATGCTACCCATATGAAACTGTTATGAGTTATGTCCAACAATTTAGTGATAATTACTTAATCATGGCAGGAGCTAGGTCTATCTGTACTCCCATGATTTTTTATTTTTTTTTATGTTTTCAAGTTTACTGCACAAATGACATAGTTGACCAATTTATAAGAGCAAGAATCTTTCTTAATGAGAACCACCTCACTAGTTGTCAATGGTCATTTCATGTGGCTTTTATGAAGAACCTAATGGTTCTTCATGTAAATGTAGCTCTGACATCAGAAACTGTAACAAAGCAAGGCTTACAATGTTTGTAGCATTGGTTTCCGACACAAAACCATCCTTGTCAAGCATGATTGCGTCATCAGCATTTGCATTATTCCCTTCTATCTGCACCATGCAAGTGAAAACAGTTTTATTTCAATAGGAAACATAACTGTGACAGTTGTCTGGTCGACTATCATGGTGTTTTGCAGTCCAACTAGTATTGTAGTTAGTCCAACATGCAATGTTCATAAAACTACATATGTGATGTAAAGGGTCGGTTTCAGGAAAAAAATAAACATATGTACTGGTAAGAACATAAATGAGAAAAATTCCCTGACCTGCGTGGTAAGTGAGTGTAAAAATGAAACTTTGAAAAAAAAAGGAACTTGATATGAAAACAAGATATTTGAGCAAATGATCAGAAATTAGGACAATACCTTTGCAAGTATGTTATTGAGCAGGTTGTTGTGGTGAATTTTCGAATCCAAATTCTGGTGAAGAGAAAACCGTCAAAGCAACTTAAAGTAAGATACATAAATAATAAAAAGCCTAGACCACCACACACACCAATGTTGCTATACCCATATGGATAATGCTTAAGCACATTCATCCCTTTTCTCTTTTCTCACTTCATAAAAGTCTAAAATCAGTGTTTTAGCGATCTCACATCAGTGTTCCCTGACAGACTTAAATTTTCAGGTTGATAAGGGAAGTTTACTATGTTGTTCAAAATCATTACAACAATGATTTGTAAGATTACTTTGATTAGTATGAACTAAGAGACTATAAAAAATTGCCATGTGAAGCTATTCAGACATGTGAAATTGTCATGTGAAGACATAGAAAAGCCCAAAATCTTACATTTGGTGAATTACGCCGTGTGGTAGCTGTCACCAGAGTTACACCATGTGTATTATCATATACAGGGGGTTTCCATTCTGGAAGCACTGCAATTCATAAAAACGTTATGTGGATCAAAAGAAAGCCTGTGATGGAAGTAAATTCTAGAGCAAGCACTATCCCCGACATCAAAAAGAAAGGAAAAATCATCCCAATTGTATATGAGCCGATGTATTACCATCTACATTCTAAAAGTAGTAACTCTGGTACTGGGAAAACATGCATGTGTCAAAACAAGAGCAGTGGCAAAGTAGAGTCACTCTTAAATAGCTTAGAAGTTTAGGAATTAAGCTTACCAATTAGGGTGCAGCCATAGAGGTTAAATGCTGGGCTCATCCCAGAAGTAACCTGAAAAGAAGACAATATTCTAAAAGAGTGAACAAATTGCAGTACTGACAAAATTTCTTGTTAAAATATAGATTGATTTAACTAAAGAGATAGGGAATGAAAATGATTGCAGCATAAACCTTCTTTCCTCTTGTGAGGGATAGTCGAATATGTGAATTATCAAACATTCCATTCCTAATTAATGTTCTGAAAATGGCTTCCTTAACCTGCAATTGAATGCCAAGCATTAGAAAAGTTTAATTGATCAGCCTTTTTGCATACGATCAGGCAGAAGGGAAGAGAATAAGCAACTTCCATTTACTCAAACATCAAAAAACCTTAAACAGCAAAGAAATTCAATTCATCTTCACGTCCTTACTTCTTCACGAGTTGGAACATTCTTGAAAGCAAGAGCCTTTGCTGAGTCTAACAACCTAATTGAAAGGGAAACAAAACCCAACTCAGATTTTTATTGATGGAAATGTTCTGTCTGCCATCAGTAAGACCATCACACTTATTAGTGGAATTTCACCAAGAAAATTAGTTCCAGTTCATCAACTACAAGGAAGGAAATGTTAAGCAAAAGGTAGCCACCTAAGATCAAAGACTGGGGAACAAACCATTGGGTATGCAGATCAAAAAAACAAAGTAAAAAAAAAATGAAGAAATAAAGATACAATGAGCTTTGGTTAAAAAAAATATGACTAATCAGTTATCTGTAACAAGTTTAAGAGCTTTGTAGTTATATTCCATTTCAATAACAGTACCTTAAAGCAGATTTCTTAAATTTCAGTTCACTGTTCATCTGTTACTGCAATGCTTCAACATTTTGGGTGATATAGAAGCATCCTTAATACACGAATTAGAACAGTCTGATCAGAAGTTAAACCTAAATGGTTGAGTAAAAAAGTTTCTCCCGCATAAACATTATGCACACCAAGATCCAAAATTTTAACTACCTGTCTAAATGCTCTTCAAGCTTAAATATCTTCCCTCTGTAAACTCGAAGTCCCTCCCACACCGAATCACCACCTTGGACAACTGAGTCAAACACAGAAACCTGATGCAGGAGACAAGACAAATTCTGAAACTACAACTCATTGAACAATGGATCAAAACTTGTTCTATAATCAAGTACCTTGGCACTTTCACGGGGTAGAATTTCATCACCAACCCATGCAAGCAGCTTCTCATTTGCAGGGACTGGAAGTTCAGGTGGAGGTAAGGGGGTCTTCAAAAGGGTTGATGCCTGTCTCACGTGGCGTCTGAGCCAGTTGTACAAAGGTAGACTTTGCTCCAGCAAGTCATAGTGAGAATGTGGAAATGGCTGGAAAATTCATGGAAAGCACAAAAGGATCATTTTAAAAGAGAAGTAGGAAGAAAATTTCCACATTTACAAGAATTCTAAAAATTATCAACCGGTCTATCAGCCTTTTGGAAATGTTTCGTCTTACTAGTTTCCACCAAAACAAATCAATCAGGCATTCTGAACACCAAGTAAGTCTAAAATGATGCAAGACCTATGTGAGATCTAGAACGGATTAATTACATGATTTATGGAATGCAAGCCTTCAGTAAAGAATTTTATTCCTAAGTTCCATTGAAACAGCAGTGGCTGCATGGCATTTGTGTTCGCATTGAAATATAAATTCACAGATCAAATACCTCAGGATACTTTCTCGTTGATGAGAAACCAGTAGATTTATGCACACTTTTGTACCACCATGGGGCCCACATTCCATCAATCGGCTTCGGACCAGCTTCCCATCTGACAATGAATGAAAACTTGTCAAGACCAAAATCAAAATATAATTTCTATAGAAAAGAATAAATCATCATTCCTACATCTGGTGGATGAGGGGATTCATAAAGTTTAAAAATATCTCCAAAAATGCAAATGATAAATAGGAAGTTGTGAACAAGATAAGTAAAAAACTTAGGAACTGGGAGTAAGAAACTTCACTTCGGATGCTAAGGTCAATCTTTAAATACCATTGACTCCCTAAGTGAGAACACATGAAGCTTTTATCATGAACAGTCAAGAGACAAAAGAAAAAAATAACTTTCCAATGGAAATATTTCTGCAAACCTGAGCATTGAGTCTTGAAAAGGAATACCCAGATCTTCACAAAGACTATGCAAAGTAGCCTGCACATAGACAAGTTGAGTAGATAACATCATGTAATATACAAATAAACAATTACCACAGAGTAGGTGCAAATTGAGGATGTGCAAGAAAGGTTTAAGTATAATTTTTATGCGACAGAAGTTTTCTCAATGATATTACTGTGAAAAAAATTCAGAAATTACTGTCAAAGGTCCACAAAAAGTAAAAACCATGGAAAGTGTCCCTTTATTTCATTTTTGATGCGCATAATATTTCAGAGTAAATCATGCACAGCTAGCAGATTCTCTAACCTCAGGATTTTGTGCAAGGTCTGTTGCATCAATAACAGGTGGGCGCTTTCCCAACTGACAGAGGTCATTGTATATGGAGACCAGCTCTGCCAAACCTAAATCAAGAAAGGATGGAGGTACAACCTTTCCAAAAGATGGCTGATAGCAAACAAAAGATAGAAGACTAGTAAACAAACACGTCAGTGAGATTGGGAAAACAAAGCCATAGTATAGCAAAATGGAATACTTGCAAATGCAAACCATCTTACCAGTATATCAAGGGGGTTACGTATCAACATGAAGTGCTTTCCTTTCTTCATTAGATCACTGGGCAAACCAGGTAACCGTTGCTTTGACATATGCTGTAGACATTGATATGAAAACAATTTGATGAAAAATGAACACAAAGTTAAATTAATTAACCCATGATTTAAGTCGCTTCAGTTGATGACTAAAATAAGCCAAATTTAAGTATCCTTAAAGTAAATGCTATGATTAAAAACTAAAGCAGATGCTAAAACTAACAGTGAGCCTTCCTTTCTGCAGCAAAACCCTATCAGCAACAGGACAAGAGAATCCTTAGCCATTCATTTTTAGGAATTAATCAGCTAATTTCTAATGGGTTTCCCTTCGGTCCTTAACAGCATATTATTTTGACTGAAGCAACCTGCATTCTACAATCTAGAACTTTCTGTCCATTGAATCCCAGCCCTCAAAAATACCAACATATAAAGAGTATACATGCGAACCAACAGCTAACTGGTTGGTAACTGCTGGGCACAGGAACTATTGTTTTGACAACGGCAGAGAACCCATCTTTGATCTTACTGTATCTACTAGATTAAAATCATGGGAATCATTTGATAGGGCTTCTACTCATCATGCATAGCAGAAACATTGTCCTCTTTTATGAATTTGGAAAATGTGATCAGAATAGACTAGTGTTCTAAATAGAAGGCATATGCTCAGTCATTTTATTTAAAAGGAGGGAGAGGCAAGGGGCAGAAACCAAATATATGATTATGAGAACCAAATTCAAGACAACAACAAAGTTGAAATTCAATACTAATATCCTGGAATCGTGCCTGATTGATGAAAGAGCTTGCAGATTACCTTACAAAACCGGTACTTCTTTTCTCCTGGAGCAAAAATTATCTCTTTCACAACCTTATCTCCATCAGATTCCTATTTTCAGAGTGAAAACCAAAATTTTAATGTTAAGAAAGGAAAAGAATACCAAAAACACAGAAGATTATGCAAATAAAAAAAGAGGAAAAGAAGGTGACCAAATAAGATATCAGATGATAATGCATCAATTTTTCAATGGGAAAGAAAATGACTACAATCAACAGAAAACATGAAGTCATTTTTCAGGTTCTCCAAGGACAGGAACCCACACAACCCCTCCAATGTTGCAAGGCTACCTAAAGCACAAAACTTCCGCCTTGACCGTCCACAACTCTTTTTTGGGTTTAGATAAAAGGAATTTAACATTGATATGCAATATTTCATTATATGCAAAAGGGGAAAGAAGAACTACCTAATCCTAAAGAAGAGAGCTAAGGTCAAGTTCTATTTCTGCGTATTATCAAGAAAACTCAGTCCTGCCAAACACACTCATAGGAAGGTACTATATAAAGTCTTTTCTACTCAAGTGCTTGCTCTCGACATTGATCCAATTCACTTAATTTTAACCCACATTATTTACTGACTAGACAAAAACTACACTGCTTGTAAAATTAAGTGATACCCGAAGAGCTACTGGTGCAAAAAATGCAAGTCAAGCAGCAAATTTATCAAAATGAAAGGAAGAGAAGAAGAAAACGGATGACAGTACAACATTTAGCATACCATTTTGGACAGAAGCTCCTCTCTGTATGGCCTTTCAACATCAGATACCTTCAGGAAAGTCGCATAGAGAGGTTCATCAAGCACTTCTATGTCATCCCTCTAATTACAGCACAATCAAAGCAGACAGTTTTAGTACATTAGCAATGAAGAACAAATAAAAAGAAATCAATAGCGAAACATGTTTACGAAATCTAGCTAGGCCGTGTACTGTCTTAATTCAAAGACACTGTAAATAGGTTTCATAGGCTGGCAGGAAACCATAAATCCTTTCAACTCAACTCCTCCATGTAGCATAAATACAAGCAAACCCAACAAAATGGATCATCTATGTGTTCGCAGAACATAAGCAAAACCCAGAAGTTAAAAGGGTCCACTAACTCACAAATTTGATCAAGTACACACAAAGCACAAAACTCCAATTTCACTTATCATCCATTCCATTCTTTTCCTTATCCTTTTCAATTTTCTTATCAACCAATCAAGAACTAAATCAAGATGAACAGAGACAGTAAAAGGAAAGTTAGAAACCTGAGCAAAAGAGTACATGAGACTGGTGCTAAGAGATCTTGGAGCAGACCATGAGTGAATCACCTCTACTTCTCCCTCTCCTTGCTCTTGCCCAACCATGTTTTGAGTGATTCTTATCAACTTTCTTGACTGTGTTTTAATGGGGTTCTTGGGGGAGAGTTAGAAAAATATGTTGACATCCATGGTAGGATTACCATAAAAGTAGTTGTGCCCAGTTGTCAGAAAAATGATGACGAGAACAGGAACATAATCTTGTTCGAAGATGATAAGGTACTTGACCTTTTGTTGTTTTTTTTTTCGCTGTCAGATGGATGCTGTCACTTACTGTCCACGACCCTGTCAGCACATTTTTTAAAGGAAAATCACTCGATCACTTTCCTTTGATCCTACTGTATTACTGAAATTATTCCTCTCTTCTGTTAAATTCTGATTCAATATGATACCATAATTATTAAACTTATCCTGCCTTGATTTAAGGTGAAAAATAAATTCATTCATTCAGTCAAATCTAATTGATTTAATGGATTAATTGTCACTTGATTAATTAAACTCGGTTAACACCAATCAAATCAACTTGACATTATTTTATTAAAAAATAATTGATTTGATTTAATCGTGATAATACACAAATCAATTTAATAACTTAGTAATTCATACTGTTTTAGCTATAAATAATTCTAAGAAAAATAAATAACAGATGGTGATTCAACTAGAATCCGATATGAAAAATGTTTAAACATTTTCAACCAAAGATCTTCGAAGTGTAATGAAACTTACATCTCTTTTCTACCATTACTGTCACGACCGAATCCGGGTCCGTGACCGGCAACGCAGAGCGGTGGCGGAAGAACACCCCTCCCGCTAAGCCTCAAAACAGACATATCAAAAGAATAATTTATTCAAAAATACGCAAGCGTTTCATAATCTTCGAAATATTATATTATTCAAAAGCGATGAAACCAAAAGATAGTTTAAAACTCCTCATCAGTAATTAAAACCAAAAACAATAATAAATAAATACTCATTACATTGTCAAAATCCAAACTTAATTAAAACAAAGTAATAGTGAAGCGTTTAAGACATCGAATCAAAACAACCTTGAAAAATAAACAAGGCATACCGACCCAAAACTCGAAGAAGCGGAACACACAACAAAGTCCAACTGCTATCGAAACTAAGAACCCGAAATAATATTAAGAATGAGGGGTGAGTTCAACCAACTCAAGTGAGGGAATAATATTTAATATACATTTCGGATATTAATAGTTGCAAGATGATTTATCTTGATATACATATACATATACATATACATACTAAACATATTATCATAACATAGTGGAAATTTATCCTCATATACATATACATATACATATACATATACATACACATACTAAACATATTATCATAAAGTAGTGGAAATTTATCCTCATAGACATATACAGATACATATACATATACATACTAAACATATTATCATAACGTAGTGGAAATTTATCCTCATAGACATATACAGATACATATACATATACATACTACACATATTATCATAACGTAGTGGAATACATGTCAGAGATCAGATGACACCCGAAGGTGACCACTGTGGGATGATCAGCCGCCACAGCTGATGCCTCTCTCACCAGCCTAGGTATACAAAATACTATGTGCACATAGGCTAACTACTCTCCGTTAGCATGGAGTTACCGACAAGTCCGATATCAAGGCATAATAGATATTTACATAATCATCAGAGAAATGTATATCATATCAAATAGAATCTAGTTCGACAGATTGCGAATACAAATTCAAAAATAAATGAGTACTCGGAAAATAAGCAACATATATACATATTCAAGAAATTAACTAGTTGTACTCATTGTATAATCAACATACATATTTACTTATCATATATGCATATTAAAGATTATTCCACTCACCCGGAAAATATAGAACTAAAGGAATGTCGACGATTAAAGACCCGAAAATCCTATTGAGGATCGTTAGGAGAACCTACAACAATATGAAAATATACTCAAAAGCAACTCAAACAAGAGATCCCAATGCATAAAATAAAACCAGGTTTAGTCTCCTAAGTTTATGGACTAAAACGACAATTTTCCAAAACAGGGACCAAAACGTAATTTTACCAAAATTGGACCAATCTGGAAAATACATAACTATACTGAATTTTCACCCATAAACCATCCTTAATTCTGTCTAGAACGAACCAGGGACCGAACTGTAATTTTCATAAAGTTCAGGGACTAAAATGTAAATTCCCAAAATTAAGGGACCAAGCTGAAAATATTCCAAATCAATTATCAAACTCAGATTCATCATCCTTATCCTCATAATAACACTGTCCAGAATCTCAAAATACAATTAGGGGTCAAATTATAATTTTTCCAAAGTTTAGGGACTAAACTGTAATTTCACAAATTGAGGGACCAAATTGAATTTTCGTCATCTTCAACCTCAAACCCAGAATTTCACAGATTACCTACTGTCATCTTCTAATTTCTAACACAATTTCACCATTCAAATAAAATCATAACTCAAAATCATCATCTTTACCTCCAATCTCTCAAAATCAACTAATTAACCAATTACCCACAACAATCAACCCATAACCTTCCAATTAATTCATCAATCAAACTCAAAACACAATATTCAAAACCCTAACATTTATCAAAACATAAATTAAGGCTTAAAGAACACACATTTATACATAATCTTACCTTTAAACTTATTTCCTCCAATTCTCTTCTCCTTTCCTTATCTTTCCCTCTTTTCTCTTCTTCTTCCTCCCTTTTTCTTCTCTTCTCCCGTCAGTTTTCACTCTTAAAACACAGCTCTCCTCTTCTATTTTCTTTTCTATTTATATTTATCAACTCTTTGTTCAATTACTACAATACCCCTTATTCATTTATACTCATTTTTAGCCTTCAAGGGCTTTATTGCCTTTTACCTACTCATTCATTTACAAGACATCACAATTACGTTCATTATTATCATACGGCACCAAAGAGCTTTTTGTCGGAAGGGAAATTGTGACCCAGAAGACAAAAATCAAGGGAAATGCAAGCAGCTCAGTTGAGGGTGTTTCATGGAACTTCAGTTTAAGGATAATATTATAATATTCCAAGTCAACTTATTAAAATAAACTACATAACAAAAAAATAATAATAACAAACCAAGTCAACTTATTAACCTTGCCCCCACCCGTGACCGGATTTCTTGAATATGATGAGGGGGATAGAAACAATATAAATAAAGGCAATCCACATTCAGATCCAGTAAAAAATCTTATAATTCTGCAGTAGTGTGACAAGTCACATAAACAATTAATCAGCTGTCAGACTGAACAAGAATCATTATACAATATAGAATCTCATAAAGTACAATGCAGCTCTAAAAAGATTCAATAGATGAGAGTTCAACTTGGAACATATAATGGGAAACAACGCATGAGAGACAACACTGTTGGCCAAAGGAACGGAATAGAAGGGAAGAACATAAGGTTGTTACTTGCATTTTACAGTAAATAAACGTATACTTGATCGGTTGTATGACTGCATGTATGGAAGCAAATTTAAGGGCACTAGCGCTTCAGTTATGTCTGCGATTACAAGGTTAGCTTCTTCTGCTAGTTTAAGAAAACAATTAAAAGTATCAATATTGCGAATAACCGAGGCAAAATAAGCCACGGGACATTTCATCAGTCTGGCAACTGAAGAACCACCATGAAGTTCCTCGACTTGACAAGGATCAGTTCTGTTGCCATTTTGAATGGTAACACACTGTATATCATGGGCAAAGAGAGATTTCCCTTCAGAAGCGCCGTTGACATCAATGTGTTTGGCATCTTGCAATCGGCCCTCACAACTCTCTTCCCAAGTCTGAGTGTACACTTTCTTTTGTTTCAAAAGAATGACAAGCACTCGAAGAAGGTGTGGAAGGCAGGATGGATCATAAATAACATCAGCTCCCAAACTGTAGGAAAATAAATTAGGAAAACAGCAATGGATTCAGAAAGAGAGGCTATAAATGACAGATAAAAGTTTTTGTAACAATAATTATTAGCTAAATTTACTTGTTCTAGTGGTGGAAAGACTTTTGGCGATTCACCATAGACATTGGCAGAAAAGAAAATATATAAATTAGAAGATAAGATAAGTAATTACATGATGTCAGGTAAGTACTCTTCAAGTTCACTTTCTGTGGCGGATTCCCATGGCAGATGAAAGCATTTCACCTTAGATTTATTATACAATTCAGCTTTTACCTGCCGAATAATTAGTTCTTGCCATTATTGAAGGGTATTGAAGTTCTTGAAATTTCCAAACAGTTCAAAAATCATTTAACCAGAGTTTGACAAAAGAATTTTACAAACATGCATGGAATTTAACTTTTTTATGCCAGCAGATTTTCTCCAGCTTAATGACCATTTGAAGAACATCTCTTTGCACAAAGAATGATAATGACAACAATTTACTAATCAACACACCAATTAGATTTTTGTTTTCTGAAATTTCAAATCAAAGAAAAAGGAAGGTTAGGAATATAGAGATGTCATAGAAACGCTTGCTGGTTTCTTAAGCCAAGACACTATCAACCAAGTAATGGGGGGATCATAGTCTCTGGGATCACTTAACCACTTCATCTTTTTGAAACACTGACGCTGAATTTCAGTAGTTGTTCCACTGCCTTTTGATTATTGAATTCGGCATATTTACATTGAAGAGAAAAACTATAAATAAAATAAACATAAAATAGGCACAACTCTTTAAAGAAATTAGCTGTCCGGAAAGAAAGGTGGTAACGAAAATAAAACTTCAAAAGCTGGAACTTACTGTATTTGGATCTTCGCCAAATCTTTCTAGCACATCAGTTTCAGCACTCAACTGGTTTAGCTTCAAATTAAGCTTCATGTTAGATAAAGTTGACAGGTCACCATCACTTAATATAACCTGCATCAAATGCACACATTGCAAGGAGGGAATTGTCCAAAACGGACAAGAATCAACAACATCAGACACCTGCCACCATCTATAATTCAGCTACGCATGATTCTTAGGTCTGCTATAATCATTATCAACCAACTCAAGATGACAAGAATCTATCAAGAAGAAACCAGATTTGCTGCGGGTAAAGAATGTTGTTGAGATGTGCCTTAATGATTGCATTGTTTTAGGACTAAGAGATGAACATAAAATAACAGTGATGTATTCTTTTCACATTTTTAACGATCATTTATGGAAGTGATAAGTAATTATAAACTTCCAAGCATGTTCTTCCAGATTGACATTTGAGGTGGAAACATAAGAAGAGAATGTAATTTTTTCAATGCAACACAAATAATAGAAGCAACATACCTGGGAAGCTTTTACATGAGAAAGACAAATTCCAACCAAACCAACACCAGAACCAACCTGCACTCAGTTTGGGCAAAGCAAATATTCAATAAGAGAAAAAAAATACTATTGCGACCCATAAGAAAGTGGAAAACAAAAATTTCTGAGACCAAAATGCTCCACTTTAAGATACATCTATTAATGGTATTAGATGGAAAAGTTGGCCAGTCAAAGAAAAAAACCCTAAAAATGTAATCTTTGTGCCAAAACATAAATCAGACTGTCAGCTCAGATGGAAATGGGTTGCAACAACAAGAAGCAGATCAAGATATTAATGAATAAGCTAATGTTGACAACATCTCGTAACTAAAATATGACAAACTTATAATTGAACAAGTTACCTCAAAGCAAGATTTGTTGGAGAATATGTCTGGAAAAGAGAGCACAAATTCCGACAAATATAGGCTTGAGGGCCAAACAGAACACCTGTGTAAATACAATTAAAAGAGTTTCTCCAGAAAAATGGAAACATATGTATGCATACACACTGACACACGCACATAACACTCAAATGCAAAGTGAATCAGATACTGCTCCTATGGGATCACACGCCAAGATATACTCTACAAGGACTTCGAGTGTTTGGGAACGCGGTTCAACCCGCGTTCCCAAAAAATTTGAATTTTTTTTTTTTGCTAAAATTTAATATGGTTTGTACGTTTTAGATCGTTTTGATGTGCTGATGTCAAAAATAATTTTTAAAAAATAAAAAACCATCATTGGCATGCATTTTGGCACGAAAAGTTATTTGAAAAGCACCCGCAACCACACTGCCAAACAAGCTCTTAATACTCTCCATAAACATTGGAAGTTAAAAGGTTCCAATTATATGTAAATAATAAAATATTCCATGGAGATAACATTCAAGAAAGGCATAAGAACGAGGTATACCCAGTGTCTCCTTCAAGCATGTTGAGTGAACAATGCAGTGGAACCACCAGATTGCTTGACTTGGGACAACTTGGAGGTTCACAACCTAAAAACACTAAATCATCTGTTCAATATCATTTAAACAAGAGTTTATGCAAATGACCTTAAAGTTCAAAGGTACCAGTATCAGAAAACTAATAGTTATTACCATCAGGAAAAAGAAAAGAAATGCATTTGTGGACCCTGGCGCTTCCTTTTACCAGACCATCATCCTAACAGAAAACGAAAGGCATACCAATCATAATTTAAGTAAGTAATCGCTGATTTGCTCATACCACAACCCGCTCTTAAAGCAAAATACTTTACTACCTTTAATGAACTCATGTAATAACCACATTGTTCATATAACTCATCCAAAACTGTCCCATTTCTCGATTCTACTTCAGAGATAAGCCTCTTCACAAAATTCCTCAAGTAAGGCCCATACCCTTTTTCACCCTGGCATTAATGACAAGGCTAAAACACTCTTCATCACAAAGAAACAAACTATCAAATCACCAGTAAGAAAAAGCAGTAGACTTGATCAAAAGTTCAAAACTTTACTAAATAAAGGGCACCTAATTAGTACTCACAGCTTCGTTGCTTATACAGTGATCCCAAATAAACCTCTGCACTCCCTCTGTAACCAATCCTCCACCACATTCTCTAACATTTCAAGAAAAATAAAGCAAGCTCATTAGTTCCAATCTCCAAAACATGCAAAAAGAGTAAATAAATGAAGACAATATGTGGAAATGCTAAAGTGCCCATTACCTTGACAGGGAGAGTAAGGTGTTAGTGGGCTCCATGGAGAGGAAGGCGGAGACTAGGTGGAGGCCTGGAGGGATGGTGGGGTCTAGCTTCGGTTCTGCCATGACTGGGGCTGGGGTTTATCGGGTTTAGGGTTTTGGGGTTTTTAAGGGTTGAAGGATATGATTGGGTGAGGAACGACGTCGTTTACTCGAGTATGAAAGCATACAAAGGCGTTGTGGTGGTTCTTGTTGTAATTAATTGAAATAAGAGGGCATAAAACACTGTATTTGCCTGCTTGAAGTATGAGGCAAATGGGCAAGATTGCTTGAATTATGTGCTTAATTTGAGGTTGTTTGGTTTATGATTGTAGTCCCCATTTTACGAGTGTAGAAAAATGGCACCAAATTTTTAATTCTTGAAATCTTGTCATGAAATACAAAATAATTATAATATCCAATTCAGAATGCATTTGTATAACAATTAACAACATTTTAATTAAATCAAATTAAAAAATTAAAAATTGATAAAAACTTTAAGATTATTATTTTTAAAACTCAATCATAATATATGTCAAACTCAATTCTAAAAAAAGTTTGAATCATGAATTACGAGTTATAAAAATAATTTTTATTAAAATAGTGTTATTTTATTTTTTAAAAAAAAATTATTGATATTAATTTAATCAAGTAAGAAATAAATTAATCAAGTTACTAAAAACTCATTCAAACTAACCTAAATTTTATAGATTTAATATTTTATTTAATTCAATAATAAATTTTTTTTGACACAAATTACGTTCTAGATCCCGAATTTGCCCATTTAAAGCTTATTGAGCTTCCCCTTACTCTGCTTAGAGCAACTTTCTACTCGGGCCACCGCCATGGGCTGGACTTGTTAAGCCCATCATTCTATTTTGGCCCATCTTCATAAATTGAAATCCAATATCTCTCTCTAAGAGTAACGGATTAGCTGTGATAGTGTGATTAAACTCGTTTTGACACTAATCACGCAAGCCACGTTGGCTACTTCCCACTTCAGTTCCTGTATAAAAACCTTCCCGCCAATTCAAAAACCTCACAAAATCTGTGACTCTCATTTCCTCTCTTCCCCTCTCTGTTTGGTTCCCTAGAAACCGCAGGAAACTTTTCTCAATCAATTTCTTCTTTTGAATCTTAATAGTTAAATCCAGATTTCAGGTACAGATGCGAACGAGAATCGAATGGTTTCAGAATTTGAATTTTCTTTCTATTTTCCTTTGCTTTCTCAACCAAACAGAATCCGCCAGAAGCTGAAACTTTGAGAATCAAATGCAGCTCTCTGAGAGAGCGAGCTGCATTTGATATATATATATCGTCTATATAGCTTCTTTTGTCGAATCAATTTCTCTGATTTCTCTGGAAACAAACAGGCTGATTTATTTATTTATTTTATTTTGAAGTTCAAATTATTTGACAACTTATGTAACGGAATTTTGCAGGAGATAAAATGATGTCGAATATAACAGTATGCGCTCGCTTCAGGCCGTTGAGCTCCAAGGAGAGAAAAGACAGCTGCGACAGCATCTGCATTAGCAGCATAGACAGTGAATCTTTCATTTTCAAGGTAAAAAATCCGCTATTTTATCCAATTTTCTCCATACACACGCAAGCAAGCAAGCGCTCGTATGCGGAATTGATTGTTGTGTTTTTGATAGGATGAGAAAGATGAGTGTACATATAGCTTTGATAAGGTGTTTTATGAGGAATCTATGCAAGCTGATGTGTATGAATTTTTAGCTCTGCCTATTGTTAAAGGTGAAGATCTAATCCTGTTTGTTTGTTGAGAAGCAAAAAATAAAGGTAGAAAGTTGCTCTGCCTAGTGTTGTGATGAAATGATTTTGTGTTTCTATGAAGCAGATGCTGTTAAAGGAGTAAATGGGACAATCATTACTTATGGACAGGTATGTAAGATTTGGTTGATGATTTCATCTGTGTATTTGCTAATTTGAGTTTCTTTTTGTTTATTTTCCTCCATGTGTTATTAAGTATTGAGATTTATTAGATTAGAATCTGAGGTGATTGGTAAAAGCTGTGAGAGGAGATAATGTCTTTTTGTGTATGAAGTTATTTCTACAGATCTTATTTTGTGTAGACAATGAAGTTGAGTTAAGCAATGTAAAGTTTGATTATGCTGATAATCTTCAAGTTGGCGTTAAATGGTTTATGTAGTTAGATTTTGGAAGTTTGTTGCACTTTACTGAAAACATGGTTTAAGATCCTCGGAATCGTCATACCAGAAATTCACACGAGCAATTCGGGTCGCCAATTGAGTACTAATTTCCGTTCAAGTTTACTTCAAGCATAGAATATTTATGCATTAGATGAAATTGATCGGATATGATTCAACTGATTTCATCATTCAGAGGCAAGGGCTTACAGATAGATTGATGAGTTGTTTGTCGTAATTTCTGTGCTATATTTAGATGTATTTTTTATTCTGTCTTAAACTGACAAATTTATTGTGTTTGTTAATAGACTGGAGCTGGGAAGACATATAGCGTGGAGGTAAAGTGAGACTCTGGTAAATGTATTATGGAAGGCATTCCTATGTAGATCTCACATATGAGAATATTTAACATGTTATGTTAGGGGCCCAGCATCTTAGAATGTGATGTGCAAAAGAAAGGATTACTTCCAAGAGTAGTGGATGGACTATTCGAGTGTATTAAATCTGCTGATGAGTCAACAAAATACACAATCAAATTATCAATGGTATTGGTGCCCAATACACTGTTACATTGAGACAGTTGTTTGCTTTGGTATAGATAAGCACTCACGCTAAATAAATTCTTCCTGTTTCTATGATTTCTCTAGGTAGAGATCTACATGGAGAAAGTCAGGTATGCATCCCTTGCTTGAACTTGTGGTTCGCTTCTCATATCTTTGGTTGCTCATTCCCTATCCCACAATAGAAGATTTAAATTCTGCATAACTTTCTAAGATTTCTAATACATGCAACCTGACTACTGAATGTTACTCATCTTGTTCTTCTCAGGGACCTCCTTGATTTAACAAAGGACAACATACAGATTAAAGAGAACAAAGAGCAAGAAATATTGCTATCAGGAGTTACAGAGGTGAGATTTATTTTTTTTCAGTCCTTGCTATTTTTTTATTTTTTGAAGTAAATTCACTTTTGCTTTATCTTTTCTTGCATATCCTTAATGAAAAAGTAGCATGGCTGCTCTTGTATAGATCTGAACATTAAGTCTAGACAACCAAAAGAATGTCTTGCCAATGGAAATGATAACAGTGATTTGATCTGGAACCTCATTGCTCTTTTCTAAACTTTATATGAAGTCATCGCAACTTATGTGAAACCTGTATGGAACATTAAGCATTATCTCATGACAGTTCAAACTAAGTGATTTATGAAATTGGAACTTAAGTATTCATGATTTGGTGTCAATGCTTCTCTTCTGAATGTTATTTATGTGCTTACTTGCAACTTCATTTAATTTTCCTTTCTTAGATCATCATATCAGACCCAGAAGGAGCTTTGCAAAGTCTATCTGTAAGACACAAAGTTCCTTGATTACTCTTTCTTACTCTAGTACATAGTCCAGCTTCTGATCTACAGCTTAACATTGTAGGATGGGATAGTTAACAGAGCAGTTGGAGAGACTCGTATCCTTTTCTTGTTCTTTACCCTTTATTTGAGTTTATGGATTTCTTAGTTATGCTTTACTTATAAAAGAACTCGATCACTAAACTCCATTTGCCTCCCTTTTCTTGGTGAATATAGTGGTCACAATTTTTCTGATTCTTTTGAGACACTTAACGTGGACAGAAATGAACGTTGGCAGCAGTAGAAGTCATTGTATTTACATTTTGACTGTTCAGCTAGAGTCGACTACAGATAAGAGGTATTGCATTTCTTTGTATCTTTGATCAATGCTTAGAGTGATTTAGTCTTCGAAGATTTCAATATTGTTGACAGGGTGAAAACTGGAAAAGTAATTCTTGTGGACTTGGCGGGGTCTGAAAAGGTAGAGAAAACTGGAGCTGAAGGAAAAGTTCTTGAAGAATCTAAGACAATCAACAAATCCCTATCAGCTCTAGGAAATGTAATAAATGCCCTGACATGTGGTCCATCGACCAGATCAAGCCATATTCCTTTTCGTGATTCAAAACTTACTCGGATTCTACAAGATGCTCTTGTTAGTTACTCGGCACTGAATCTATCTTACAATAGAGTATCTCAGATTTTTATTGACTGCCTTCTGACTCTCATCATATAGGGAGGGAACTCCAGGACTGCTTTGCTGTGCTGTTGCTCACCGAGCGCTTCAAATGCATCGGAAACTCTGTCTACCATTCGCTTTGGTATGAGGTATGGTAGTCCAAAATCTATATGTTTCACCATATGGAAATTGATGAAATCAGAAGAGGTGAATAGAAGAAAAACAAGTTTCTGAGCACTTAGATTAGAAAATCCTTGCTGTCTGAGAGTACAAAGACGCCATTTATTAGTTTAAATGATAACCACATTTGGAAACTATATATGTAACAATCACTGTATAATCTGTTAATGGCATTACTGGTTTACTGCATCCTTTTGAGGTCCTTACATTTTTATTTTTTTTGCAGGGCAAAGCATATAAAAGCATCACCTTTAGTCAGCCGCAGAGAAGATAAACATGCCAAAAAACATGGAGATATCACCCCAACTAAAGATGAGTCATGTGACCGAATTCTAAATAAGGTGAGAATTAAAAGTGACGTGATATAATTCTGAATAATGTGAGAATTAAGCGGTGACATTTCATATGAACCATTTAAATTTTAGTTTCTAAGATACTTTCCATTTGTAGTTGAGGGAGAGACTGGATGAGGAAGATGTGAAGTTACTTGAGGAGTTATTCATACTGGAAGGATTATTCTTTGACGTTACTTCAGTAGAAGATCTGGAATCAGCCTATCAAGATGTTACTTCATGGACAATTTCCTCATTACAACAGGCAGTAGAAGAGCTCACATACACTGTCGAGGAGGTAAGTAAAACTAGTTGAGAATTACGTTGGGGCAATTTCGGCGGACAATGACTGGTCAGCAGTTTTTCCAGTGCTTTCTGGCCGCCTACACTACATATTCTAAAAGACAGCGAAATTTAGAAAGTTCGAAGGTCAAATTGGTATTAATGTGATTTATTTCGCACTTGGAAACCAAGCAAGTTTACCGTTTCTGTCTCTGAAAGCAGTTCACAACTGCACTTTGAGGGACTCAATCATATTTAGCATTCATCCTCAACATTGCTCCAAAAAATATGACTCCATCCTTATTTAAGCTTTTCAGATAACGAGACTGAGTTTTGCAGTTCTCTCTCACGTACACATGAAATTGTTATATATAGTAAGTGTTGAGTGATCTTACTTTGCAGCTTAAGAGAGAGAATAAGGATCTTAAGGCCAGACTGGCAGATGCAGAAAGGTTTGACGCCATGCGCAAGAAGACTGAAGATAATGCTGGAGTTCTGCTTAAGATTTCAGGAATTATCAGCTTCTTATTTTCATGGGCTGGGTCATTCAGCCCTCTGAAGATGCCGAGTTGAAACCATGTGGCTAATTCGGCGCTGGCTAGTGCAATATTAAGGGTATGTCACTCTATCATGGGAAACTTGTACATGATAGTTTCTGATTCTGCCAAAAACTGCAATTCACATATGAACTTCAGCTTTATAATATATGGCATCTACTTAAACATAGAATGGACGGTATCAAAGAAACCCTGTACTGTAAAGATATAAAATACGATAGTTTCTGATCCATCCAAAATGTATGATTGATTTGCCACTCTCTTTTGAGTCTGTGCTGTAGTTTTTTGGTTACTGATACGAATAATCATGTTTCTTTCTGAAGTTAATTACAGTTTTGGTAATAGCTTGTTCTGCATGGCATTGGTTTGTTGAAGAAGACTCATGGTTTAGCACTTCACAATTGTTTTTACTTTGGTAAAAAAAGAAAAAAATAATTTAAAAATAGGACACGTGTCTCACGAGAAGTGGTTTGGAAAACAAAATAAAATGATCGGAGGTACGGATAGGGGTGGAGGCAGGGGCCAAGCCAAAAAAAAACATTGATATTATGCCCCACTAATATTTTTAAATTTTAGGGCCAAAACTATTAAAATTTAAGTTTCGGCCCCTCCTAGAAAGAAAAAAAATTGGCCCTCTTAAAAAATTCCCCGAGTACAAAAACCTGGAAAGAGGTCTATTTTATATATATAAAGAAAAGTTCATGGTACTCAAATAAATAAATAAAAAGTTTAGAAGCTAAATTTATCCAGTAATTTAGCCTTTTTATTTAGCTGCATATGATTACGCTGACGATCAGGTAAACGTGCTCCATCATCTATGGGTTAGGACATATCTATTTCAAGGAAGCAGCGAGGATTCGATTTTCCAGGACAGGGTATTATCGGAGGAAGTAGATCGGAGATTATAAGGAACTCTGAATTTTTTTTAATTTTTTTAGGACATACCAGAGTAGTTACCGGAGACGAACGGTAAATTTGCTGATAATTTGATGATCCACCTTCAAATCATATAACCCCTTTGTTTTTAACAATGCACGAGTTTCCAGAGTCTGACCTTATTTACTAAAATCTAAAACGCGTTGGATGTTTATTGATGGCTTCGCTACTATTCACCCATTCATAAAATATTGTGAATGATACTGTATATTTTTTTATATTTTATTTTGATTTTTAAAATTTTATTTTGTATAATTTGTTTCTAATTGAGAGTCAATTACTTTTAATTTCTTAGTTGAGGATGAAATTAAAAGATAAAAGATTAAAATGAAAAAAACATTAAACATAAATGGGGTGTTAAAAATTTAGGGAAAGTTACACTTTAGTCCTCTAACTTTAAATATTATACAATTTTGATACCTTAATTTTTTTTCAATTTAATTTTGGTATAAAAATTTATTTTTGTTATTTTTAGTTTATAATTGAAAGAGGAAAAAGAGAGGTCACTAGATTCCAACGATATAGAGAGAAAAGTGTCGTTGACACTTATTTAAACTATCAAAACGATCAATATTTATGTCAAATAGTTTTATTTGACGAGGAAAATTCATATTAGGTGTTTTTTTTACCTTGAAAGTTCGTGAGAAACTAGATATGTAGGGTGAATTTTTGGTTTTAAGTTGACTTTTGGTTTTTGTAATGGTTTTTTTTATTTAGGCTATAGATAGGTTTATTAAGGTTTCTATAGTGTTTCGTAGGTGTTTTACTTAAAAAAATGGGTTGAAAAAAAATTTTTTTTAAAAAAAACTTTAAGCCCTGGTTTTCTAGCTATTATAATAGCTAGATTTTAAATAAATCAGGTAACATCGTTTGATTTATTTTTCAAAAAATTTAAAACAAACTTAAATATAATAAAAAGAAAACACTAATAAAATAAATAAACGAGCTAGGCTAACTTGTCAGGGCAAGGCACACGTAACCTTTGTTTTTTTAATTTTTTTTTAAATTATCCAAGGTCATGTATCTAGTCTTTTCTGTTTGACGAGGGAAATAATTTGTGGATCGAATTTATTGGCATTATCGTGCCAGCATGGTGGGGCTCGCATGGTTGGGAATGGATTGGTGCTGTATCCATTGAACCTGGCATGATTCTAATAAGGACCTTGTATTGGATAAATAGTTGTTTTTGTCCCTGAGAGGAAAAGGGAAGGTAGAAAGATTTGATTGGTTTTTGGAACGACATGGAATACTGAACAAATAAAAAATGAGATTGAAAGGGAGAATAGACAGGGACTTTAATGAAAAGAGCTTGAGAAAAGAACCTTCAACATTGTACGAGTCTCACGACACAAAATTAAATTTTGAATTAAACACTAAGGTTCAAACACAGCCCCCGAGCCTAGTCCAAATAGCTAGGGTTGAAAATCTTATATAAAAAAGTAAATTCTGATTATTCGATAAAAATAAATATTTAAAAGACTAATTCCTTGTTCCAAAATACATATTACTATTCATTACATTAATATAATTACTATTTTACCTCTTTATTATTTTATCTTTTGCTTTTATTTCATGGACGAAATGATCTTTTCACCATGACATAAATATTATTTAAGGATTATAAAAGTTATTTTGATAATTGTATTTTTTAATATATAGTAAAATTATTAATATAACCCTTGAATAAAATAATCAAATACCTTGTGCTGCACAAGGGTATTTTTATATTTTACAGAATTATTGAATTACTACATTATCCTTACAAATCAATTTTTTTAACCTTGGTTTCATGGGTTGTTTGTTAATATAGTTTAGTTAATAATGTTTGTTTGTTAATATAGTTTAGTTCCAAGGGTATTTTTGGTTTTTGCACAAAAAAATAAAAAAGTTGTTGACCACGCATCAGCCACTCCCCGCCTTTTGGTTATGCATGCGGCTGGCTCTGATGATTTTAACCGTGATTCCATCGTATCATTTGATTCATCTCGGTGTTTTTTTCCTCTCTGGGTGACGTGTGTATGGTGGTTTGACCTGAAATTATTTTTCTTTTTTCTTTCTTTCATTTCATTCCTTTCTTCCTTGAATTGTGTGCTGACCATGCAAAAAATCATACCAACCTTTCAATTTAATTTTTCTTCTGATTCAATCCATCTTTCTCTTATTTATAATTGTTTTATTTACATCGATTATATATAATTAGATTTTATTTTTTATATCATTACTGGTCATTTGATTTTTTTTTCAAGTTTGGTCATTATTTTTTCTAATTTGTATTTATTTTGTTTTGAATTATTTTATAGATTGATTTTTTCTTTTTTCAATTCCACCCCTGGACATTTATTTTCATTTGATTTTCATGTCAAATGTGGTTTTAATTCTTTTATTTGCTATTTTTTAATTATTTTCTTAATGGATTTGATTTTTACAATTTCATCTCTAAGCATTTAATTTCATTTGATTTTTCCTTAAACATTTAATTTTTATATCGAATTTATTCCTAATTTTTTTAATTGTTATTTTTTTATTTGGTATTTTTTTATGATTTTTTTTCAATTTTATCTCTCAATATTTATTTGATTAAGAATCTTACTTCTTTATTTTTTTTGAGTTTGTCTTTAATTGGGTCACTCTAGTCTCATGACTTGGTAATAGATTTAAAAGATTAGCCTGAATCGACTTTTGTTTTTTTAAAATTTTTTCTAGTGTTTTTTTCACTTTCCTATTTTTAGGGTTATCCTAATTTCATGTTCTATGTCATTTGTTTGATTTGTTGACCCGAGTTGGTTGTCAGATTCGCTCGATGTTTTTTTTGTTATTATTTTTCTTTGACAAGTTTTTTAAATTTATATATTTAAATTAATTTATAATAAACTTCTTGATGGACCTGAGTCCAAAATTTCATAAATTATGAGTTTTTTAAAATTTAACAATATTTATAATGTTTGTTCAAATTTACTTGTTTAATTTACAAATATTTTTAATTTCATCTAATCTTTAAAAAATTACGGAACGTTGTGTAGACCTCGTTTTGGCGGCTCAAACAACTGTTTCCTACCTTTCTTGCATTGATTTATCATATTAAAATTGTTCAATGCCATTAACTCTGTATCTGACATCTCAACTTCTTCAAAATCTCCGGCATGACAATCACTACTACTAATTTGTGTAGTTATTCTAAAGATCTATGAGATTAATTCGGACTCTTGAGTCTTGGGGTGATGTGTGTAATGGTGCTAGTCGTCGTCTTACGCGTGCACCCACGAAAAACAATGGAGTAAAATAGTGAGGTAAGGAAGCAACACTCCCAAGTATGCAATACAATCAAGAAAAAGAAGGAAAAAACTTGGCTTCTGGGGCAAATGGGGCTCTCACCTTGCCTTTCCATAACTCCAAGCAAGCATTCACAATGTCCATAAAAAGCACCAAACTTCTCTAATCTTCACACACCTTCTTACACTCCTAGGATTGGAGATTAGCAGCTGATGATCATGGCTGCCAGAGACATTGCTCTGCAAATTCTCACCCTATTATCCATCCTATCATCCACTGTAAACTCAATTGATTTCAATTACCCTGCAGTTTTCAATTTTGGTGATTCAAACTCTGACACAGGTGACCTTGCTGCTGGCCTAGGCTTCCTACTTGCCCCACCTAACGGACAAATTTACTTCAAAACTCCCACAGGAAGGTTCTGTGATGGCCGTCTCATTGTTGATTTTCTAAGTAAAGTTTCTATCTCTAACCTTGCCAAACTTTGCCACTTTTATTGCATGCAAAATGATTTTGTTTACACTTTACAATAGCTACTCTACTCATGTTATATCGCTAATAGTTATTAAACCGGTTCCGCCCCAACATGTAGACCCATTAATATGCTAACATGGAACTTGGTTTGAACTAGATTTTTTTTTTTCAAGTTAATATCGACCCAATTAAATTTATGTAAATTGAAAATTCATGATTCAATAAACCTGGTCGAATCTCGGTAGAACTTGATCAGGTCAATTATAATAATTTGTTTTAAAATAATATTATTTTATTTTTTAATTAAGATAACTTTGTTTTAGATGAAAACCAACAACCGAGTCTTTATCAAATCAAAACCCTTAAAGTGATATTGCTATATTTAATTTCATACCCTTAGGCAAAGCAATGCTCAATCACACATCCAAACAAGAAGATTAATTTTTTTTTTAGCCTAGTGGTAAAAGCTTGGGACTAAGGGTTTGCTCCCTCTTAGGTCTCAGATTCGAACCCTGTGGTTGCTCATATGATGGCTACTGGAGGCTTACATGGTCGTTAACTTCAGTGCTCGTGGGATTAGTCGAGGTGCGCACAAGCTGTCCCGGACACCCACGATAATCTAAAAAAAAAAGAAGATCAAATTTTTCCTTTTCTTCTCTTGTGTCCCTTTCAATTAACTTCTAGGAATCTTCAATTGCACCCAATGGCCCCACCATCATTTTTATTTATTTCTTTCTTTATGGTTGGTGACTAATATTTAAAGTGAAAGCTTTATGTTCCTGGTCATTTTCTTTCATCAAGGAACACATCTCATCACCCGACATAGCTCTCCCCTTCCAATGGCATCTAAGAACTGTATCCTCATTTTTATCACCTTAGTGTCCATCTTCCTGCCACTAACACAATCCATACACTTCAAGTTTCCTGCTGTTTTCAACTTTGGTGACTCGAATTCTGACACTGGCAACCTTGTGGCGGCCGGCATTGAAAGCATTAGACCACCTTATGGGGAAATTCACTTCCAGATACCATCTGGGAGATACTGTGATGGCCGTCTTATTATTGATTTCCTCAGTAAATCTCCCACTTCCATTGACGATTTCATGCTTTTTAGTTCTTGATCACGTCAGCTCTGTTTTTATGCTCTGCATCCCCCTGTTTTCTCTGTTCTTTCTTCTGTTTTTCTCCTCTATACTCCCCTTTATTCCATGTTTTAGTATGAAAAAAATGTTTTTTTCTTGTTTATATACTGTAATGTTGCTTTTATGCTCAATCCCTATCTTTTTTAATGATATTCTGGAGGTGTTTGCTGTTTATTGCAAGATTTAATGTAATCAGCAATGCATTTAGAAGTTATGAATCTGAAATCTTCCTTTCTGCCTTTTTCTTTCATGTTCATATTGCCCTGTTTCCTCTGTTTTCAAGTATAAAGTGTTGCATAGTTTTTTTATTCATTTGGGTGTGATTTTCAGTGGATGCAATGGAGCTGCCCTTCCTAAATGCATATTTGGAGTCAGTTGGGGTGCCGAATTTTCGAAAAGGATGCAACTTTGCAGCTGCAGGATCAACTATACTTCCAGCAACTGCAACATCTGTTTGCCCATTTTCCTTCGGGATTCAAGTGAATCAGTTTCTACGATTCAAAGCTCGGGTTCTTGAACTGCTGGCCAAAGGTATGTATGTGCGTAGTTCACTCTCTTATTGCAAGCCAATGTTGAGGAAAACTTGATTGAAAGTGGCATGGATTCAGTTTGATAAAACCTAGAAAGTTAATGTCTGAAGTATTGTAAGAAGTGTAAGAACCATTCATAGAATTTTCATGTTTTAAACTTTTCCACAGGCAAGAAATTTAATAAATACATCCCAGCAGAAAATTATTTTGAGAAGGGGCTATATATGTTTGATATAGGCCAGAATGATCTTGCTGGTGCGTTTTATTCAAAAACATTCGATCAAATTGTTGCTTCAATCCCAAACATTTTGGTCGAATTCGAAACCGGAATCAAGGTTAGCTCGTAGTTCTGTCCTTTCCTTTTCTTTTGATTTTTTGACAGTAACCTTTCTTCAAAAGGAAGAAAACATGAAAATCTGCTTCATTGATTGATTGATTTTCTTGCACTAGAAACTATATGACCAAGGAGCTAGGAATTTTTGGATCCACAACACAGGTCCTCTTGGATGCTTGACTCAGAATGTTGCGAAATTCGGAACTGATCCATCAAAGCTAGATGAACTAGGATGTGTAAGTGGGCATAATCAAGCAGCTAAACTTTTCAATCTTCAGCTTCATGCTCTCACAAAAAAGCTACAAGACCAACATTCTGATTCAAATATCACATATGTTGATATCTACACAATAAAATCCAACCTCATTGCTAATTATTCTCGATACGGTTAGTATGCCTCAGTTCTCTTTAATATGAGATTTTGTTTAATCGTTTTCAAACTTTCATCATCTTCTTATCCAAACAAATGGAGAAGTAGGAGGAAAGGAAAGATATTTGATTTTGAGTGGATATGAATTTGTAGGATTTGAGCAACCCATAATGGCATGCTGTGGCTATGGAGGACCACCTCTGAACTATGACAGAAGGATTGTCTGTGGGCAAACAAAAGTTTTGGATGGAACCAGTGCCACAGCCCAAGCATGCAATGATAGCACTGAGTATGTGAATTGGGATGGAATTCACTATTCAGAGGCAGCAAATCAGTATATTTCATCACAAATACTCACTGGAAAATTCTCGGATCCGCCTTTCGCTGATAAAATGCCTTTCCTTCTCAATCTCCAGTTCTGAGGAGCTAAGTTGCTTACTATTCTGTAATTATTCTATTAATTCTTTTTTCATCGTGCTAAGAATATTAAAAATTTCTGATTAGTGCTCCATGATCTAATTCTTAGCTATAATAAAAGCTTGATGTTGCAGACTGCAACAACAAAACCCTACTTTCTCACAGGTTTCATCGTAGAATAGTATCAGGACAATGATATGATACCGTGAGAATACGATGAAACCATGGTTCTAATACACCTTCCATGAACATAAACCAAAAATATGTACGTATCCTCAGGTTGCAAGGTTCTCGTCGAAAACATTACAAACATTTGTACAACTATGTGCCACCAGGTTTTATCGAAACCTGGTGGAAATAATTTGAGAAACAAGTCTAGCAACAGGGTTATGATTTATTTCTTTGAAACATAAGCATAGTATTGTGCCATAGGAACAACAAAAGCAATCACCAACAGACCTCCAACCACCAGAGTGAATTGTCCCCTCTTCTCGTCTGTCTCTTCCCTGCTTTTGAAGTTGGATTCTCGTTTATTTTCATTAGCCATTGGACCACCAGGATCTGGAAGCCCATCAATAGCGGCTACTAACCTCTTAGCACTGCTATAAATTGCTTCATTGTACTTTTCTTCTGTCGCCAAGACTGCAATTGAAAACCACAGTAATCACCGTCACTGCTCTATCTTTACTGTTGAAGTTCTTATGATCACGATGTTAAATGAAAAATGGACAAGAAAGCTTCTGCTTATAACCTTAGCTCTAAGATAGATGACATTTGAGTTTTATGAGAGTTGCAACTTGGGCAGGCACAGGTAACTTAATCAGCCTCATTTCTAAGATTAATGACATCTGAGCTTCATGAGAGTTGCAACTTGAGCTAGCACAAGTAACTTAGTCAGCCTCATTTCTAAGATTAATGACATCTGAGCTAGTTCGATAATTGTATCGTGTGCAAATACTAGGAATTTGTGATCTTGATAAAAATAAATTTCATTTTAGCAAAATGGAACTATACTACCATAACAGTGGATGCTGATTAGGTGAGCACAGGACACAGAATGAATTTAGTACTCCAGGGCTTATCCTGAGATCAAATGGTACTATGTTGGAGTTTCAGGATTTAATTGGACCTCAAGATTCAAGAAATCCTACTAAACATTCCTAAACCTCGGTAGCTTTTTTGCAGCGAATGATACATGATAGCCTGAGGCCTAAAGCCTTCTGAATCCGCAGAAAATCAATATTCTTAAGGTCAACTACTGATAAGATTGTTGGAAGTTTTCACTTTCTTGGATTTTATGAGGGAAAAATGTGAGATTGTGTTGAATTATAAACTGAAAAATAATATAAACCATATCTAAAGGTTCAAATTATACATGTACTTCCTTAAGCATCATGTAACGCAATGACACAAGGAAATATTGGAAAGATAACTACCAACTTGAAGATTGAGAAGTAAGTGCATAGTTTACCAGGTAGGTTCTCTGACACAGTGGCATCAAGAACATTTTCTCCAACTGCTTGGATAAACGCCGCCCCCCCTGTAATTGCCCCTTCCTTTTGGCTGGTAACAAGCACAACAATTCCCTTATTGTTGCCGTCTTCAATAGAGGGATACCATTTCTCCAGAACTTGGTCAGCATACTCAAAAGCATCAGCTTTGCTCTGCAACCAAATATAATCTTGATTCAATTCTATGCATCTAATGTCGATTGAGTCAGCTTACATGCAGTTCCATTTCTTCAAATAATCAAAAGCTTGCTTCAAAAGAGTAAATATTGACCCATATTATGCTAGACTAACAACACGTACAAATCAACGAGGAAGGGATGCAAAAAGATTTACAGTAAGCTTTCTAACAGTGACGAAATTGATCTTGAAGTTCTTCCTTGATTCCAAATCAGATAACAGCTGCTTGAGATCAGACTTAGTCACTCTGCTAAGCACACCAGCATCATCAAATATATATGACTCTTTTGGTGGCCCTTCATAGAGCACATCAAATTCAGATGCTTGAGCATTGCCAGTGTACAACAGTGGGCTAAAGTTGAGTGCCAAAGAAAGGGCTAATGCTGCTAGGCCCTGTTGGGCATGAATGAACCAGCTATTGGGTACTGACAAAGACTCAAAGGTGTGCTTTTTGAGGCTAGAAGTGATGGTTTTGGGAATGAAAGAGAGTGAGTCTGGTCTTGTTTGAAGTGAAGGTAGCAGATGGGATTTTGAAGAGGAAGGTTTTGGGTTGAGGAGAGGAGATAGAGTGTGAGAAGAAAGTAAGGTTTCCATGGGAAAGAGAGTGAGAGAGCAACAGAACAGAAATCAAAAATGGTGGACACACAGAGGTAGATATTATGTTTTCTACATCATTTTCTGGTCTCTCTTTGGTTCAGGAATTTGGGTGGTTTGGATTTGTTTTGTTTCGGATTGGCTGGCTGGCTGTAATTTGAAATGGATAACGTCTCTCGACCATGGAAAAAACTACGAGGACACTTTGGTCCATACAGGATTTCTAAATAAATTTGTGGCATCGTTTGAGAAACCCGGCGAAGCGTGACAGTTTTTTTTTTTTTTTTTTAATGCAGGTATACGAGCAGCTTGTGTGTATCTTAACTAATTTTACGAATTCTGAAGTTAACAACCATGTAAGACTCTAGTAGTCTTGAGATTTGTAGAACTAGAACTGGTGATCTCTAGAAAGCAAACCCAGGACATTACTAGTTGAGCTACACCTCTCAGGATCAAATTAATTTACTTTATTGATTTGATAAGTTAACCTATTAAATTTGATTAATTATTTAATTTTTTTAAAACAATGTCAAGATTTAATTAATTTGAGTTAACTCAATGAACTAATAACTCGTTATATGTTGAGCAAATTAATTTAAATTGATCCAAATCAATTTAAAATAATATTATTTCAAGATTTTTTTTAAATAAAATAATATCATTTTAAAAAACCTAAATCAAATCCCATATAAGTTTTTAATTAAAATAACCAAGTCATAAATTAACTTATTTTATTAATAAAGTTTAATTAAATAAACTATTAACTATAAAACTTAGCATAAATTAAATTTTAAATCTACAAGTTATTAAACTAACCTGCTCTCGTTGGGTGGAAGACAAAGCAAAAGTTGGAAGGATAATATTTTCAACCCAGTGTACTCGTACAGTTAAAACATAATTTAGTTAAGTAATTTTTTTTAAAAAAAGAGTTTTTAAGATAAGGTTATTTTTCAAAATATATTATTTTTTTTAAAAAAATTATTTTTTATATCAATATATATAAAATGATATAAAAATATTTTAAAAAAACTAATTTAAAAAAACACAAATTTCTTTTAAAAGAATCCACCGAATCCGAGATATAAAAACCGCACCCCTACCCCCACATTATCTCTCCCTCTTTTTTTCTCTTTTTTTTAACTACCATGAAATCCAACCCCACTATCTCCTCACCACCACCCTCTAAACCCAGACCCCAATGGCCAAAAACCTAACCCTCTAACCACTACCCTCCTCAACACCATTACCAAGAGACAGTTCATCTTCAAAACTACTTCACTTTGTGTCCCTTCCTTAACCACTCAAAACCCTCTTGCACAATCCTTAGCTGAATCTTCCTCACCTTCAAAGTCTGTTCCGTCCACCATTGCCAATACAAAATCATGGTTTCAGTTCTATGGTGATGGTTTTTCCATCAGGGTCCCTCCTCAATTTGAGGACATCATGGAACCAGAGGTATCTTTATCCTCCTTTATATTGTAATTTCACTGTTCTGCCTTTATACCTCATGTTTTTGACAGTTACTATTTCATGTTTGGTTGTTATCAATTTTGATAGGTAGCTATGGAAATGGTGTTTTAGCCACCATTGCTGACATTTTGCGCATTTTATTCTTATCAAGGGAATGCCTTGAATTGGCATGTAATTTTAATTCTTCGGGTTTTAAAGGATATAGGATGCTCCAAATTGACAATTGGTGATGGATTTATTAAGTTCTGTAAGCTAGAACTTTTGAGATTATTTCAATTTTTCTTAGAATTGATATCTTGAATGTCAAGTATTGTAAAACTTCGATCTGCTGTTATTTCACTGACACTCTTCTGCAGGCATCACCAGGCATCTGGTTTTGCAGGTTTGTCAATCGAGTGCTTTGGCAGCACGCCTATAGATAGCTTAGGAAAACAAATCATATGGCATATTAAGGACCACATTCTTGGAAGTATTGCATAATAGACATGTAGGAGGACCTAAGATTAATGATTGATCAGCTTCTCTGACTTACAAGCGTCTTTTTCTGAGTTTATAATCTTAACTCCTGTCACATGATTATTCCAGATGTTACCCTATCATGCAAATATCTAAGCCAAATACTAGTTAGTTTCTCCTGCCAAGTTACGTGATGGTCATGCCTTGGCAACTTCAGGACTCAGAACTCATGTTTTAACCATGTCTTGGCTCGCCTATTGAACTTGAGAGTAAAGCCTCACGTTCAAGCTTTGGGAGTTTGGAATTGTAGCATAAGAAAAACAAATAAAAACTTTGTTATCTGAATCCTGATACCTAATGAGCCTAGTCTAGATACTGCTACTTTTTATGTTTTTTCCAGTCTTTCGGTTGTCTTGGCATTCCTCTCACTACACTGCTTTTTGATGCAGTGCGACCTGTTGCATAGTGGATTGAGGAAGCATTCTAAACAAGCCACAAGCATGAAGATTCACTTTCACGCAATCCATTATTTGTTCTGAATTGTAATGGTCAGCTATCAGCAGCTTACTGTCATTGACGCCATACAGCTTATAGAGAGGAAAATCTTACTTGAGGGATGTTTAATTTTCGCCTTTGTGTTTGTATTAGGGAAGTTCTTGATCATATGGTCATAAAATCTCTAGGGGAACACATTTTTTCCCTCGTTTTGCACAAGCATTTTTGGGGTGAGTTCTTTTCAGTTTGAATCTTGATTCGTTCAATCTCAATGAACACTCAAAATGTTGTGGGTTCTTCGACTAGTTTCTGTTCTCCATAAGCAAAATTAATGCTTGTAGACGATCGATTGGAATTGTCATGATCTTTATGTCATCCATCTACGGCTAGCTTTATATGTTGTGATATTAATCCATATATATTAGCAATGGATCGACAAAAGTAAGGCTTGAAACAGAGAGTTTAACCCTCATAATTAAGTGATCATTAACTAAACTTTCTTTAATTTTCCTTTTCTTTTATTTTTCTGGAGATTTGTTCGGCAACATTAATGCAGTTTGCTCTGATGCTGGCTTCAAGTCCAAACTACCATATGCTCACCAGTCAAGAGGCGGCTCACTGTTCATCTTACTCTTAAACATGGAGGTCGGGCCTCTCACTATCCTCTTAGTTTATTCTGAAATTGGGATTCTAGGCCGAATACCATATGATATTATGATTGTTTGAGTGAAGTCTCTCTGTTAATTCATGCCCAGATAGTTTGTGGACATTGAAGAACTTAATTGCTATTCTGTAGGTGCTTAGATTCTGAAAACAACTGGTAAGCTAATGATTATAGGAAAAAAAGAAAAGAATCATTTGCAAGATTGCTTTGGAACACATCTCATTTCATATTAATTTCTTAGTTACATTACATAATCCTCGATCTTAATCTTAATCTGGGAACAGCAACTACAATGACAAAAAGTATTTTATAAGAACCGAAGTTACAAGAGGTGGTGGAAAAACTGACATCACAGAAGGTGATTAATTAGACTTAAAGCTAGAAATCTTCTGTTTTCCTTTAATTAATAAGATTGTTTTCAAGGTAAAGTATGTTTAATGCCTGCCACTATTACCACTGCCAGAACCAATACCAGATCCCTGGCCGGCACCTGCACCAACGCCAACTCCTATACCAACGCCAATTCCAACTCCAAATCCTCCACCTGCTCCACCACCACTTCCGCCACCTAAACCACCACCAGCACCACCTCCTACACCTCCACCTGCACCAAAGCCACCTCCATGGCCTGATCCTCCACCTAGGCCTCCACCTCCTCCTTCTCCTCCACCAGCACCACCTCCAAGGCCACCACCACCTACACCACCTCCAGCTCCAAAGCCCCCGCCATGACCTGAACCACCACCAATACCACCACCACCTCCTCCTCCTCCTCCTCCACCACCTCCACCAGCACCGCCTCCAAGACCACCACCACCTACACCACCTCCAGCTCCAAAGCCCCCGCCATGACCTGAACCACCACCAATACCACCACCACCTCCTCCTCCTCCTCCACCACCTCCACCAGCACTGCCTCCAAGACCACTACCTACACCACCTCCTGCTCCGAAGCCCCCACCTTGACCTGAACCGCCACCAATGCCTCCACCACCACCTCCTCCTCCGCCGCCTCCACCTCCTCCAGCACCACCTCCGAGGCCGCCACCTACACCACCTCCAGCTCCAAAGCCTTCACCATGACCCGACCCACCACCAACACCACCTCCACCTCCCCCACCAAAACCACCTCCTCCACCAACACCTCCTCCAGCACCACCACCTAAACCTGCACCACCTCCTCGTCCCCCTCCACGTCCACCACCACAGCCTCTTCGACCAAACCCACAGTTACCGTCACCAAACCTAGTTTTGTCAAGTTTGTCATCACCAAGAGTGATAGCACTCAAATGAAGAACAATGCACAAGAAAAGTAGAAGCAAATAAACCCATTTTGAAGACACAGCCGCCATTAATGCAACTTTCTGTTTATGCCAAGTTAAATTGCTAGCTAGCAACAAGCTTCTCTGCAATGTTTGCTTGCTTTGTTTGCAAGGAGAAACTCCTTTATATAGGGTTTATCCAGTGGCCAATTTGGCAAGTCAACCAAAAGAGCTATTGATTGGTGGGTTTATGTCACGCGTTGGTACCGTTGGGGAGTGGCGGGAAAATTTAATGCTCGAATGGAAGTCAACCACGGCTTCATCTTCTTATAAATTGAACCACAGCTTCAAATGATCACTTATTCTCACTTAGTCCCTCCATTTTTGAGAAATAATAAGTTAGTCCTTCTTATTAGAAAAGAAACCCATATTTTTTTTATATATGTAAAGGAAAAACAAACCATACTTAATTCTTATGTTTTATATCTACTTATAACTAAATTGTGGTGGTTGTAGTTCTTTGTGTCCCAAAATATGTTAAAATATCATTTTATTTAGAAGATATATTAATGACATCTTATATAAAATTTATTTTTCTTATTAGTATATAAGTGATGTCAGAAAATATATTTGTTTTTATATTTTTTTATTTTTTTAATGCTTTTTAAAATGAAAAGAAATTGCTACTATAACCTCAAACACTACTTTAATCACCGGAAGATATATTATTGTTTTAATTATAATTAAAGATGTATTTTTTATCTTATAATATATTCATATTTTTTAGGAAATTAATATTAATTTGTTTTTAATTTATAATATACCCTTTAGCTATAAAAACATTTTAAAATTTTTATTTTCCTAGCTTTAGAAAATTAAAAAAAGGAATAATGTTAAATTTAACTAATTTATTCAACATAAGGATAAGCTAAACGTAGAGTTTTTATAAATATGCCTAAATAGTAAATAGGATCCGTTTAGATTTTTTTATTCAAATTTATTCAACACGCTGTCACTACACTACTCAAGTTGCAGTACTTGGGTTGTTTAGTGAGATGGTGCGTGGAGGGCATGAGCCTGATGTAATTAGCTATAGTACAATCACAGGCAGCCTTTGTTAACGACGCCATGGAATTCTTATCTGAAATGGTGGATCGGGGCATTCCACCGGATGTCGTTACTTACAGCTCCATACTCCATGCATGGTTTTTGCAATTTAGGACAACTGAATGAAGCTACAAGATTGTTCAAAGAAATGGTTTCTTATGGATGTTATGCCAAATACAGTGGCGTTCACTGTTTTGGTTGATGGACTCTGCAAAGAAGGGATGGTTTCAGAAGCTCGGTGCGTCTTCGAAACAATGACTGAAAAAGGTGCTGAGCCAGATGTTTACACCTACGTACACTGCCTTGATGGATGGGTATTGTTTACAGAACCAAATGGATGAGGCCAGAAAAGTGCTCGACATCATGGTTGGCAAGGGTTGTGCACCAGCGTCTTGATCAATGGATATTGCAAGAGTAGAAGGATGAACGAGGCAAAACCACTCCTTGCTGAAATGTCTCATAAAGATTTGACTCCTGATACTGTCCCTTACAGCACTCTTATGAAAGGTTTGTGCCGTGGAGGTAGAGTTCTGGATGCGCAAAAGCTTTTCAAGGAGATGCATGTGTTCTTCTGGCCTGCTTCCAGATTTGATTGCCTACTCAATTAATTTGCTAGATGGCTTGTGAAAACATGGACATTTGGATGAGGCATTAAAAATGCTATAGGCAATGCAAGAGAGGAAAATTGAACGTGATATAGTCCTTCATACCATTCTCATTGAAGGGATGTTTATTGCTGGGAAGCTTGAAGTTGCCAAGGAACTATCTTCCAAGCTTTTTGTGGACGGAATGCGACCCACTGTACAGACATACATCAAGGGACTTCTTAAAGAGGGGCTGACAGATGAAGCATACGAATTGTTTAGAAAAATGGAAGATGATGGCTTCTTGCCGGACGGTTGCTCTTATAATGTTATCATTAATGGATTTCTTCAAAATCGGGACTCATCAACTTCCATACGACTTATCGATGAAATGGAAGGGAAAAGATTCTCGGCAGATTCTTCTACGTTTCAAATGTTATTGGATCTCAATGAACTGAGTTTTCTTTCTACAGGTCGTCAACTTAATTTAGTTACTGGTTTGCAACACCTGGTAGTCACTATTTTGCGACTTGCTTTGGCACTATAAGCACACCTCTTTGGATTAGATAATACTTGACAGAATAAATAGAGTGAAGCTCTATATACAGAATCAAGGAGAAACAATACTTTTCTTCAGTTACTTTCATGTAGAAAGAAATGTCTGCTGTGATTGAAGCCTTGCATCGATAATTACAGGATTTCTGATATACAGAACCACCAAAAGAATGTTGTGATGCAGATATCACTGCCGCAGAACTCCTCTTGTTCAATTTCCCTGGAAAAAAAGAAAGAATAAGCGCTCTAACCCTGAGTTAAGTCATAAAATCCCCAGATATCAGCTAGAAGCGATTCATTTATTCTCATCTACATGGTATATATATCAATATATAGACGGTGACAGTGTGATTCTGTAGCAACAGTAAAATGCTTTGACGAAGCTTTAGCTTTAAAGCTAGTTTCGTTATTTTTTTAAATATTTTTTTATTTAAAAATAAATTAAAATAATTTTTTTTTATTTTTAATGTTAATATATCAAAACAATTTAAAAATACATCAAAAAATTTCAAACAAAAAAAATTAAATTTTTAAATAAATGCTTTTCAATTATAAAAATAAACAAGGCTTTAAATGCGTTTTGTTTTAGATGTGAGGAGAGATTTTAGTGCTTGTTTGATAGACTGTAGTAGATATTGTTTTTTAAAGTATTTTTTATTTTAAAATAAATTAAAATAATATATATATTTTTTATTTTATTAAATTTATCTTTAATATGAACATATCAAAATAATTTAAAAATATATATAAAAAAATTTAAAACTAAAAAAATAGAATTTTTAAAAAATACATTTACAACACAATACTAAATACCACCTTCACCATCATATCATATCTTCATGTTAAATAAGAAGAATTAAAGTTTGATTTATAAGACATTAGTATTATATTAGGTTTACGATGGGAGTGGTTGCAAACTACATCCTTAAAAATTTTAATTTTTTTTATTTAAAATAAATTTTTTTTATATTTTTAAATTATTTTGATGTGTTGATATTTAAAATAATTTTTAAAAAATAAAATAATTTTATTTTAATATATTTTTAAATAAAAAATATTTTAAATTATTATCATTATCGTACTCTCAAAACTCTATTGACTCTTAACTGTTCTTCAGAATTTTATTTTTTTTATTCAACCGCAGCGGGCAGAAAAATAATGGTCATGTTAAATGTAGAGTTTTTCAAGGGAAAAAAATAGGGCTAGTCAAGATTTTTCTCATCTGCAAATTGGGCGGTCCGATTATTTATTAATATCGAATTCCATTATTTCGGCCTTCAAATAGAAGGAAGACGGCGAAGTTGACTACCATCTCCAGCTTTCAAAGGAGGCAAAGGAACAGCGAGAGTGAGAGAGAGACCAGCAGCTTTTTAATCAAACAATGATGATGTTCATGCGGAAAGGCGCTTTTAGAGCTACGGCTTCTTCTACTGCTATTCGGCTTCTTCAACAACATGTGGAAATGGGTATCTTTCCTTTTCCTCCTAATTTCCCTTCTTTGTCATTCTTCAAGCATCACCATATCACCACTTCTGCTTGTACTAAGAAACCTTCTTTGCCTCAAAAAAATTGTGGGTTTGTTAGTAATACTAGCAATGACATTAGTATTGATGATGCCTTGACTTCATTCTATCGCATGGTCCGCATGAATCCTAGGCCTTCTGTTGTGGAATTTGGCAAATTCTTAGGGTCCATTGCCAAAAAGAAACAGTATTCCTCTGTTGTCTCTTTGTGCAATCAAATGGATTTGTTTGGAGTTACCCACAATGTTTATTCTCTAAATATATTGATTAACTGCCTTTGTCGCTTGAATCGTGTTGATTTTGCTGTCTCTGTCTTGGCTAAGATATTCAAACTAGGTATTCAACCTGATGCTATCACATTCAATACACTCATTAATGGGCTCTGCAATGAGGGGAAGATTAAAGAAGCAGTAGGATTGTTTAATGAGTTGGTACGGAGAGGGCATGAGCCCAATGTAATTAGCTATAATACTGTAATCAATGGTTTGTGCAAAAATGGCAACACAAATATGGCTGTTCACGTGTTGAAGAAGATGGAACAAAATGGGTGCAAGCCAGATGTGGTGACATATAGTATAATCATAGACAGCCTTTGCAAAGATAGGCTAGTTAATGAGGCCTTGGAGTTCTTATCTAAAATGGTGGATCGGGACATTCCACCAGATGTCGTTACTTACAGCTCCATACTCCATGGTTTTTGCAATTTAGGACAACTGAATGAAGCTACTAGATTGTTCAAAGAAATGGTTGGTAGGGATGTTATGCCAAATACAGTGACGTTCACTATTCTGGTTGATGGACTCTGCAAAGAAGGGATGGTTTCAGAAGCTTGATGCATCTTCGAAACGATGACTGAAAAAGGTGCTGAGCCAGATGTTTACACCTACACTGCCTTGATGGATGGGTACTGTTTACAGAACCAAATGGACGAGGCCAGAAAAGTGCTCGACATCATGGTTGGCAAGGGTTGTGCACCTGATGTACATAGTTACAGCGTCTTGATCAATGGATATTGCAAGAGAAGAAGGCTGGACGAGGCAAAAAGATTACTTTTTGAAATGTCTGAAAAAGAATTGACTCCTAATACTGTCACTTACAGCACTGTTATGCAAGGTCTCTGCCAAGTAGGAGACCTCAGGAAGCTCTAAATCTCTTCAAGGAGATGTGCTCTTCAAGCCTTCTTCCAGATTTGATGACTTACTCAATTTTGCTAGATGGCTGCTGCAAACATGGAGATTTAGATGAGGCATTACAATTGCTCAAGGAAATGCAAGAGAGGAAAATCAAACCTAATATCGTCATTTATAATATTCTTATTCAAGGCATGTTTATTGCTGGGAAGCTTGAAGTTGCAAAGGAACTATTTTCCAAGCTATCTACGGATGGAATACAACCTACTGTTAGAACATACAATGTCATGATCGGGGGGCTTCTTAAAGAAGGGCTGTCAGATGAAGCGTACAAATTGTTTAGAAAAATGGAAGATAATGGCTTCTTGCCAGACAGTTGCTCTTATAATGTTATCATTCAAGGATTTCTTAAAAATCAGGACTCATCTACTGCTGTACAACTAATTGATGAAATGGTTGGTAAAAGATTTTCTGCAGATTCGTCTACATTTCAGATGTTATTGGATCTGGAATCTTATGATGAAGCCATATGCCAGTTTATGCGTGGAAGCTCTCAACATAGAAAAATGAAGTGAGTTTTCTTATCAGGTGCTATTGTAGGCTGTAGTGCCTATCGTGGGTCATCAAGTTTAGTGACTGGTTTGCAACACCTTGTAGTGTGACTGGTTTGCAACACCTCTTATTGTGTGTGATACTGATACACAATGTATCTGTTTATAATTGACATATTGTATGATGACTAGTCTTATTTTCCATGGTGCTCTAAATTTTATAAGTTAATTTAGGTATTTTAGATTTTGAATCTGTACCTGTTGTTTAGACTTGTACTAATCATAATGAAGGGAATGAGTTAGAAATGGGAACTTGATGATTCTCATGATCTTGTGCAATTAGCCAAGTTACACCGGGTTTTATTGGAGCTGATTTGGTAGGTGTTGTTCATAAGGCTGGTAATCTTGTTGCAGGTATAATAGCTTAGCTCATCTATGTAGAGAATTTAAATATTTCGAAAACACTCGTATGTGTAAATATAGAAACCTCAATCTTAATCTGGGAACAACAAATTACAACGACGATAGTGTTTTATAAGAACCAAAGCTACAAGAAAGTTGAAAAACTCTCATCACAGACAGAAGGTGCTTGATTAGACTTCAAGCTTATAATCTTATGCGTTCCTTTCATTAATTCATACACTTTCAAATTGCGAAGGATTGTTTTCAAGTTCAATGTCTGCCACCATTACCACTGCCAGATCCCTTGCCTGCACCTGCACCTGCACCTGCACCAACTCCAATTCCAACGCCAACGCCAATTCCAACTCCAAACCCTCCACCTGCTCCACCACCGCTTCCCCCACCTAAACCACCACCAACACCACCTCCTACACCTCCACCTGCACCAAAGCCACCTCCATGGCTTGATCCTCCACCTACGCCTCCACCGCCTCCGCCCCCTCCAGCACCACCTCCAAGGCCACCGCCTACACCACCTCCTGCCCCGAAGCCCCCGCCATGACCCGAACCGCCACCGATACCACCCCCACCCCCTCCTCCGCCTCCACCGCCTCCCCCTCCACCAGCACCGCCTCCAAGACCACCGCCTACACCGCCTCCTGCACCAAAGCCCCTGCCATGACCCGAACCTCCACCAATACTACCCCCACCCCCTCCTCCACCTCCACCGCCTCCTCCCCCCACCAGCACCGCCTCCAAGAACACCACCTACACCACCTCCTGCTCCAAAGCCTCCACCATGACCCGACCCACCACCAACACCACCTCCACCACCCCCACCAAAACCACCTCCCCCACCAACACCTCCTCCAGCACCACCACCTAAACCTCCACCTCCTCCTCGTCCACCACCAAACTGACCACCACAGCCTCTTCGACCAAACCCGCAGTTATCATCACCAAACCTAGTTTGTCATCACCCAGAGTGATAGCACTCAAATGAAGAACGATGCACAAGAAAAGTAGAAGAAAAGAAACCCATTTTGGAGATGCAGCCGCCATCAATGCAGCTTTGTGTTGATTCCAAGTTAAGTAGCTAGCTAGTAAAAAGCTTCTTGTAATGTTTGCTTGCTTTGTTATCATGGAGAAACTCCCATATATATAGGGTTTATCCGGTGGCCAGTTTGGCAAGTCAACCAAAGAGCTATTAATTGGTGGGTTTCATGTCACGCGTTGGTACTGTTGGGACAGTGGCGGGAAAATTTAATTCTCGAATGGACCACGGCTTCATCTTCATATATAAATTGAACCACAGCTATGATTGGGAGCAAATGATCACTTATTCTCACTTAGTCCCTCCATTTTTGAGAAATAATAAGTTAGTCCTTTTTACAAAAAAAAAATCCATATTTTTTGTATTAAAAAGAAAAAATGATACCTAATCTTGTGGTGGTTCTAATTAAGTTATCATTGTGATTAACAAGTCTCTGCTCCCAAAAGTTATTTTTGGTCAGTGTTGGACAACAAAGTAGATTTATAAAAAGGTTTCTTAGCTTTGATTTTAAATTCAGTTTAGCCTTTTATTTTTTTTATTATTAGGTAATCAGTCCTTTAATCGTTAGAAATTCAATTTTAATATCAATTTTTTTTTTATTTTCAGTTTTTTTCAAGAGGAGAGAGAGAGCTCACTAAAATTTAGTATAGAAAGAGTCATCATTGATTATAATTCTGACCATAAAAATGGTTAATATTGAAGTCAATGAGTTTTATTTCATGAAGAAAGTTTCACCAATATGTTTTTTCTCCTTCTCCTTGCTTAAGAAAATAGATATCGTGAAAATATTTTTAGTTTCAAATTAATTTTGATTTTTTGAGATTTTTTTAGGTTATAAATAGATTTATCAAAATGTTTTGAGTTAGAATGTGTTGAAAATTTTTTTTTTTTAACAAAAACAAAACCTCGTAGTCTATTTTTTCGATGAGTAGAGGTCACTGAATTCCACAAAAAGCAAACAATACGTCATTTGTTATTTTTTTTTTCATACATGTTATGCCACTATGCTAACATGTTTGGGTTCTGTTTTTAGTATTTTTTTTTATTTTTATTTTATATTTGAATAAAAAATAAACATAATATAAATATGTTATGGGATAGTTTTGAAGTAAATTTACGTAACCTCAAAATAAAAAGCACAGGAGACAAATTAATCCCTGCTATATGTCTTGATCTTAGACTTTCAAGCTAATAATCTTCTGTGTTTCTTTCATTAATTAATACATATTAAATTTAATTTGCAAAGAATATGTGCGGGCACGGCCCCTTCACACTGTAAGAAGTGAACAAATTTAAAGCTTTTGTGATTTAATCTCATGAAGGCTTTTTCCCATCCTTATATGCAGATCTCCATCGATTTTTTTTTTTTTTTTTAGATTATCGTGGGTGTCGGGCCAGCTTGCGCGTACCTCGACTAATCCCACGGGCCCTGAAGTTAACGACCATGTAAGCCTCCGGTGGCCATCATATGAGCAACCACAGGGTTCGAACCTGAGACCTAAGAGGGAGCAAACCTCTTAGTCCCAAGCTCTTACCACCTGGGCCACCACCTAGATGGTTAGCTCCATCGATTTTTAAGTCGACATGAGCTGGTTATGCATCCTCTTCCTCTTAACATTTTCTCAGTCAAGTTTTCATTTCTGGACCCCAACAGATTAAACAGTACACTCACCCAAACTATATATATATATATTGCAAATTGCAAATTGCAATGGTGTTCTTGGTTGACTTTGATGTGCTCAATAAATGTTTCCCAGCTAGCACTCTCCCAACGCGTAACATAAATTTGCACCTATCAATACTTAGAGCTCTTTTTGTTGACTTAGCCAGTGGATAGACCCTAAATAAGGGAGTTTTCCTGATGCAAAGAACAGAAAGCGAACATTACAGAGATCTTTTCTTAATCTGTAATAGAAAGTTGCAATGGCAAAATGGGTTTCTTTTCTACTGATTTTATTGTGCATTGTATTAAAGGCTATGTTTGATGTTCTTGGTGATGAAAAACTAGACAAAACTACTCTTCCTGATGATAGCTGTGGGTAGTTTGGTCGAAGAGGCTGTGGTGGCTGGTTTGGTCGTGGATGTTGTGGAGGACTAGGAGAAGTGAGGGTGGTAGAGATGGGGGCACTGGTGGTGGAGGTGGAGGTGGATACAGTGGGCATCACTATTACGACCTTAATTTATTTATCAGTTTTATTTTATGGATCAAATTAAAATTTAAAAATGTTAAAATAATTATTAAAATATTTTATACCATATATAGTCATAAAACACTATCTTGAGCTCAAGTACTTGAGGCAAGGTAAATATAAGGAGGTTCACCTCTAAATTTAATTTTTAAATTATCAAAATAATGTTATTTAGTTAAACAAAAAAAAAATCTAAAATATTTACTGGCCCAATATCTTTTCTGTTTTTCTTTTTATAACCCGAACTAGTTCAAGTTATAAGTTGGTTAGGTTTTGGATTAATTTATCGACCAATCTAGATTTTATAACTATAGTTTAGATAACAAATTATAAATTCAATTATGTTTATTTTTTTAAAATGCTTTATATATGAAGATCATAGACAGCAATTTCTCCAGAAACTTGTGTAGCAAGAAACACAATCTTCCAGACTATAGGAATATAGCTGCGTCCAAAAGCATTGGTTTCTTACGTCGTGAGAGCATTGCTTCATTTATAGGTTTTGTCACTAAACACAAACTTGTTTATTAAAGAACATAAATGTCAGGACAAGTTTAATGTGCAGTAACAGTATATGTTGAACAAAACTCACGTAGGTTTTGCTCTAAGAATAAAACATAGCAACTAACTTTTTCTTTCTATTATTTTTATGTTTTGGTTTCCTACGTCGTAATTCATTTATAGGTTTTGCTCTGAGAATAAAACATAGCACCAAACTGCTCACTGCTTAAGGACATAATTTGACGACAAGTTCATGAATTTTTGAAGAGAATTTGTGTTCTGTGGGCGGGGATTCGTTCCTTTTGTACCTAGTTCCCCCACAGGTGCAGCTGATGCATGAGAGTTCTTCGGCGGAAAGGCTAAGCGCACAGTTTTTTCATATTTTATTTACGATCAATTTTGTTAGCATAGTTATTGTTTTGTAATACAATGAGGTGGTAGAAGGCAGTTGCTACTGTAATTTGTATAAAGTTTCGATGAAATTGCTGTCTTTCCTTGTGTATTATTATAGCATAGAATTTGAAAATACGGAGAAGTTCCTGATAGTACTGCCATGTTACAAATGCTGAAAAACCAGGCTTCTTCTACGTTCCCTGCAAGAGTAAAATGGTTTCAGTTAGGTTAATGTCACTGATGAAGATTGCTTGAGTGAAGTTAATCCATGCCTGGAGAGTCTGTGGACATTGAAGAACTTAATTGCTATTATCGAGGTACTGAGATTTTGAAAACAGATGTTTAGACAATGATTAAAAAGATTGCTTAATTAGAACACATCTCATTTCTTATTAATTTCTCAGTTACATTACATAAACCTCAATCTTAATCTTAATCTGGGAACACATAACAGAAGGTGCTTAATTAGACATCACAGAAGGTGCTTAACTTTCACTTAAATTGCAAGAGATTGTTTTCAATGTAAAGTATGTTTAATGTCTGCCATTGTTACCACGGCCTGCAGAACCACTACCAGATCCCTGGCCAGCACCTGCACCAACTCCAATTCCTACACCAACGCCTATTCCAACTCCAAACCCACCACCTGCTCCACCACCCCTGCCACCACCTAAACCACCTCCAGCACCACCTCCTACACCACCACCTGCACCGAAGCCACCTCCGTGGCCTGATCCTCCACCTATGCCTCCACCACCTCCTCCTCCCCCACCGCCTCCACCAGCACCACCTCCAAGGCCACCACCTACACCGCCTCCAGCTCCAAAGCCCCCGCCACTACCCGAACCACCACCAATACCACCCCCTCCTCCCCCTCCACCACCACCTCCTCCACCAGCACCGCCTCCAAGACCACCACCGACACCACCTCCTGCCCCGAAGCCCCCGCCATGACCTGAACCGCCACCGATACCACCCCCACCCCCTCCTCCGCCTCCACCGCCCCCAAGACCACCACCTACACCACCTCCTGCTCCAAAGCCTCCACCATGACCTGACCCACCACCAACACCACCTCCACCACCTCCTCCTCCGCCGCCTCCACCTCCTCCAGCACCACCTCCGAGGCCGCCACCTACACCACCTCCAGCTCCAAAGCCTCCACCATGACCCGACCCACCACCAACACCACCTCCACCTCCCCCACCAAAACCACCGCCTCCACCAACACCTACTCCAGCACCACCACCTAAACCTCCTCCTCGTCCCCCTCCACGTCCACCACCAAACCGACCACCACAACCTCTTCGACCAAACCCACAGTTATCGTCACCAAACCTAGTTTTGTCGAGTTTGTCCTCACCAACAGTGATAGCACTCAAATGAAGAACAATGCACAAGAAAAGTAGAAGAAAAGAAACCCATTTTGAAGACACAGCCGCCATGAATGCAACTTTCTGTTTATGCAAAGTTAAATAGCAAGCTAGTAACAAGCTTCTCTGCAATGTTTTGCTTGCTTTGTTAGCATGGAAAAACTCCCTTATATAGGGTTTATCCAGTGGCCAATTTGGCAAGTCAACCAATAGAGTTAGTAATTGGTGGGTTTCATGTCACGCGTTGGTACCGTTGGGGAGTGGCGGGAAACATTTAATGCTCGAATGAATGTCAACCATGGCTTCATCTTCATATATATAATTGGGGAGCAAATGATCACTTATTCTCCACTTAGTCCCTTTATTTTTTGATAAATAATTGACTTTGATTTGCTCAATAAATGTTTCCCGGCACTCTCCCAATGGTCTCAACGAGTAACATAAATTTGCATCAATCAATACTTAGAGCTCCTTTTGTTGACTTAGCCTGTGGATAAACCCAGAATAAGGGAGTTTTCCTTGCAAGGAAGAGAGAGCGAACAATATTGAAGAGATATTTTCTTAATACTTTAAAATTGTTTTGACGTGATGAAGAAAAATATATATTTTTTAATGTTTTTCGAGTAAAAAACACTAAAAAAAAAGTTCCTGCATTCTTAAACGATTATTTAATCTGTAACAGAATGTTGCAATGGCAAAATGGGTTTATTGTTCATTGTTCTTCAGTTGACTGCAATAGTTCTTGCCAATGACAAACTAGATAAAACTAGACTTCGTGATGATAGTTGTGGGTTTGGTCGAAGAGCTGTAGTGACTGATTTGGTTGCGGAAGAGATGGAGGACTAAAAAATTATAAATAAATTAGGAAACAAAGATCCTAAACAAAACTAGAAAAAAAAGTTATAATTCAAATAGGAAAAAAATACTAAATTAATTAGAAAAATATAGAAAAACTCAAACGTTAAATTTTAGGCTTTATCTGAAAACTTTTAAATCTTTTTTTGTTTTGAAATTTTGATTATATAAGAAACAATTTTTCCAGAAATTTTTAGCAGAATTTCAATTTAATCCAATATATATATATATATATATATAGTTAAATTAAAAGTTATTTCTATTTATTATAAATTATTTAAGATTTAAATATAGAGAGACATTTGGAATACCATATTTAAATTCATAGAAAGTGATTCATATTTATTTATTAAAAAAGACTGGATATACACATCATAAATAATTATTTATGTCCCAGCCCAATCCTATTGCAACCCATCTGGGATACAAGGCAAAGTGTTTTGCCAAACCTTGTTTTCTATCTGTAGCAAATTAATTGGTGTAATGAATACTTAACCAACCTTCTGATATTCTTTCAGGCACCTTTTGCTTTTACCAGAAGTAGAATTGGCAGATACCTTTTGTGATGGGTCACCACCATTTCTCAAGAAAAGAAAAGAATGCCCCTCAAGCAATGTCTTTCTGCTTGCTGTTAACCTCTACTTGCAAGCAAAGTATAGTCTATATCATAGCATCATTCATCAAAACCCCCTCTCCCATTCCTTTCATCACTTGCATCAACTCTGAATGGATCACAAAGGGCACCAAATCCATTCTCTTGACATTTGCAACAGGCTCTACAACCTTGTTACGAAAATTGTCTCGGCACAAGCCTTCAAGACTGTGAAACTAGGCCATCCTGTGCACCAAAACTTAGCCAAACCACAGAATGGGGCTATCCATGAGGCTGATCACGAGGTGCACCCCAGGACTACTGATCAAGGGGAAGAACCAGGATGTGAAGATGTAAAACAAGAAGATAGTTTGAAGAACTGGGACGCCTTTGCCTCATCTTGTTCTTCTAGCAATGATCGTGAGCAAGAGGAGGCACCATTGCCTTATTCACTTGTAGCTCAAGCAAAGCCAGCCAAGATCAAGAAAATGGTTAGCATAAATGACAGGGTAGAAGAGATAGATACGAGGAAGAAAATGAAAAGGAGCTGGAAATCAACTGAAAAACTGCCTTCAATCGACCTAGAAGAAGATATTGTTCAACCTGTGAAATCAATTCTCAAGAAGGATTCTTTTGAACATTGTGATTTAGCTGAAAAATCAATTTTTTTCATCCATTGTGACGGTATTTGATGAATTTGTTAAGAGCATCTTCTTGTTGTTGATGTAACATGATCATACGTGTAATTTTACTGTATAAATAAATATCATAATACCAATTCGTTCAATTTCTTTTGAAATAAGCAGCATCAACCCGACAAATTCTATTTATTTTAATAAAAAAAATCGAAGACATTTTGTTTATTTGTCAAAGATTTTGGATACACAATTGACTGGAGGAGTCATCTGTCCAAACTTACAATTGTCTGAACATTTCTAGCTCATTTCATATTAATTTAATCTGTCATCTGCAATTTAATGTGTTGACTTTAACGAAATATTTGATAAATATAAAGGTTTAGATATGAATTACCTATCTAATAGTTTTTTTATGGTAAAAAATTGTCCTTGAGTTAGTTTGTACATAAATTAAATAAAATCTATTTTTCAAATTATTTTCTTATGACATGTTTAATACTAGATCTGAAAAAATCTGATTTAAGTTTGAACAAAAAAAATACACCCTAAGAATATTATAAATATTATAATTATAAAAAAAAATCTAAATAGCATGGAAAATTCATTCAGCAAAATGCATTATATATCACCTAATGTGGATTCAATATTTACAGTTTTTTTTCATCCTTTATATATTTTTTTAAAATTTAGCTTTTACTGGACCAAATTATAGACCTATTTAGACTAATTTATTAGATGGTGATGAGATTAAAAGATAGGATCAAAGTAAAAAATAAAAAGAAAATTAAAGAATATTAAAATAAAAATCATAAAATATATTTGAACTGAATTTTTAATTTAATTTGAGTTTAAATTTAATAAATTTAATTTTTTTATTATAAAAATTTCTTGGTCAGAAGCCATACTTATTAAAATTTTAATGTGTATAGATGCACATTCAACTCGCAATCCAATCCAAGCCTTATTAAGAAAAAACTTAAGAGTATCTCCAAAGTAGCTGTTAAATGAAGAGCCAAAAATAAAAAGAGTAATACTTTGTTTTTTTTTTTTTTGATTGTTTTTCATGCTCTAAAAGGAAAGCCAAACAAAATGCTAAAATGCATTTTCTTTCCCATAAATGTTATTCCTATATATCTCTTAAAAGAACCAAAACTAAAAAAGTTGGGGCCAACAAAAAATAAACCAATTAAATATAGCCATATGAAAAAAAATAACATCAAAATTATTTAAAAAAATAAAACATTTATTTATTCTACTCCAATAAAATTAACTTTTCAAATGGTTTTTTCTATTGAAATATACATTGTAAATATAGTTAAAATATTATTTTATTAATTTACCTCTTTAAAATGGTATTTTCCACTCTAAACAAGGAAATAGGCATCAGCAATGACGTTTTCACTTCGGGTTTGTCCATCTTTTTAATAATCAAGGTTGAATACTAGAATAAAGAAACGAAACCTTACCAGATTTAAGCACTAAGTATATTTATAGGAATAAAATAAGTGAAAAATATAATAAACTTAGTTATATATAAAAAAGAAAAAAACAGAGAGAAGAAAAGAAAACTAAGTACAAGCTTGAAAACAACCATCTAATCAAACATTGGCAGCATGACATAAAGGGACAAGAATCCACCAAAGTAATCAAAATGTAATAAAACAAAGTGTCCTTATCAAAGCCATATTTCTCCATTGCCAACCAAGAAAGCCAAAATGGGTGTTGCTTATTCATCCCTTCTTTCCCTTTCTCCCTGCACCGCTACTATACACATCACTGGTTCCTCCCTTTTCCCTTACGCATCAAAAGCAAACCCAGAAAGAGTAATAAATTCTATTTTTAATCATACCAATAACATCTGCTTGGCTAATCTCCAAAAACCCACTAAAAAGTTTGGATCTTTTAGTCGTTTTTCACATAATTCTACTTGTTTAGGCTCAAAGATTGTACCTTTGAAGTGCTGTGGCAAAGTGAGGGAAATGGAGACTCAAGAGAGAATTCTTCAAAAACCCTTGATTGATTTTCATGGTATTGATGAAGAATTGGTTCAAAAGATGGTTTATGATGCTCTTGTTTGGAGTTCTCTTCATGGCCTTGTTGTTGGTGACAAAAGTGTTCAGGTCTGTGGATATAGTTTTATATGCATTTTTTAACGTATCTCTGTCGATGAAATTTTACATAATTCGCAGAGTCTTTGTTATGAATGATCGAGCTCCTTGGAATATATGTTGATTCATTATGCATTGAGAATGTCTAATATAGTGATTGCCTGATTAGTTGATAATCATTCACTTGTTCTTTCTAAGTTCTTAAAGCTACTATGCACTCTCCATTAGTGTTCATAACAATTGCGAAAGCCAAAATTTTTATTTTGTTTCAACTAAGTTCTGTTTAGTTTTGGCATCAAGCTGATATCATAGTGGCATGTGTAACTTAAGATAGGAATAATGGAGTTATTTGAATTGTAGAGATCAGGAAAAGTACCTGGTGTGGGCTTGGTACATGCACCATTTGCCTTGTTGCCTATGGCATTCCCGGAAAGTCATTGGAATCTAGCATGTGAAGTAGCACCTATATTCAATGAGCTCATTGATCGTGTGAGTTTGGATGGGAAATTTCTACAGGATGCTTTATCCAGGTACATTTTATTACACACGCCTACTTGTTTAGTATCTTTTGTTTTCAAAAGTGAGAAGCATTGGTTCCACTAGGCTATTATTTCTAAGATCATGGGCGGATACATGTTTGTTCAGTCAATAGCAAAGTTGGTCATTGGTTATTTTTTTCAGCTTATAGCTGGAATATTTGGAGTTTTTGGTCTGCAACATGCTAACTTTACCACATTTGAACCTTCAAAATGATTCTCAGAATATTCTGTTAATATTTGTTGTTAGTTCTTGTGCACCGTTCAGCTTCATCTCTTTTAATTCAGGGCGTAATTTTCATCAATGTTTGAAATGGGCTCAATAGATTGGAAATACACATGAACTGATTTTTTTCTTCTTCTTTTAAACACTACAGAACGAAGAAAGTGGATGCCTTTACATCGGGGCTTTTAGATATTCATTCCAAGATGCTAGAAATTAACAAGAAAGAAGTAAGTGTATCTCAGTTAGGCATTTGAATTTATCATGTTAGTTTTGCTTCGTTTAAAATCATGTCAAGGGAAACAAGCTGATTTTCATTGGGTGATAATATTTTTGGACATCAATGCAGGAGATACGCTTGGGTTTACATCGATCAGATTATATGCTTGATGAACAAACTAAATTCCTCCTCCAAATAGAGCTAAATACAATTTCAGCTTCATTTCCTGGCCTCGGTTGTCGTGTTAGTGAACTTCACAGGTTAAGAAACTTATGACTCTGAAGTTCTGTGCTTTCTTCTTAGCTATATTATGTTTTTTCTTGAATTTTGGTTTGGTCATGGTTTTGCAGATCACATGTAAAAATAAACAGTGAAGTAGATTAGATATCTTTTAATTATGTCTCTATGTTTTACTGAGTTTACTGTTGCAGAGTTTACAGAGTAAGCTGTGCAACAGAGTTTACTGTTGTGAAATCAAATATAGGCACATGTACACCAGAGGCAGGGTAAAGGATTTATAACAATGTAATAGTAACAGATTTTGTAGCACCCATCTGGCTTAGCTTTGAATGCAGTTCCATATTTTAGATAAATCTCAGTCACCTTTGACAATGCAGTCAGTTTCCCCAAACTGTCAATCCACCCACATCCATCAAGTGATTTTGAACTTCATTATAGTTTTCCAGCCTATGACATTTGTGTTGCAGTCTTCCAAAAGTAATGGATGCTATGTTGTGTAGACCTTTGGATTGCAATGCAGAAAATTCTGTCTTCTGTGAATAATTCACAAAAAGTGAGCAAGCAATGATTATAACACCTGCTGTGTATTATTACAGGAGCTTGCTTAACTACCATGGAGAACATATTGGATTAGATCCGAGAAGAATACCTGGAAACACTTCTGCTGATAAGTTTGCAGAAGCGCTGGCTAAAGCTTGGACTGAGTATAATAGACCTAGGTTGGATCTGATTTAAATGTTCTTCAGTTCTTTCTGCTTCTAGGTTGTGTTAGTTAATAATTTGTGCATATATTGTGCAGGGCTTTAGTTATGGTGGTTGTTCAACCTGAAGAACGCAACATGTATGATCAACATTGGCTTTGTGCAGCATTGAAGGACAGATATCCTTTTAACATGCAATCTAGTCTCTCACGGGTGGAGTTATGGTATGATTTCTGAGATATGTTTTCTTCTCATAAAGAATTTGAGATATGATTCTAAATAGAATAGACAGAGACATGGTTTTTTAATGAATATCAAAAGTTTGAACAGTGATATGTCCAAAATGTATTTATTCTTGAAGCACAACATTTCAGGAATCACTTTCCAGATATTTAAATTTTAGTCAAAAAGCTTTTGATGGAATTCAAAATAGGTTACTTCCTTAGCTTTGTAACACGCATAATGTGACAACTATCCGGAAAACATTGGCAGAAATCAACAAGGAAGGGGAAATTCTACCAGATGGAACTCTGCTTGTGTATGTAACTTCCTGCCATGGAAATCTAGTTTCACCTTTCTAGAGATTTTGCTATGTTGTATATTAATATGATAAACAATATATATTGCAGAGGTGGCCAAGAAATTTCGGTTGTTTATTTTAGAGCTGGGTATGCACCAACTGATTATCCTTCTGAAGCTGTAAGCGTTTATTCATTTTCCTGGATTTTGTTGCTACTTGCAATCTTGTTTCAACTCTGCTCAAAAAGTATTTTCTTTTGGAATTTTCCAGTGACTTATTACTTCTAGCATGATTTTCCTGGTTACTCATAGATCACTATCCATTCCAAGATACTGATTTTTACCTTTAAGGGCCTGCTTAGAAGTGTAGTAGAGGTTGCTTTTAAAGTGCTTTTCGCTTGGAAATACATCAAAATAATATTTTATTATTATTTTTTAAAATTTATTTTTTACATCAGTACATCAAAATGATCCAAAAACACCCCAAAAAAATAATTTAAAGCTAAACAAAACATTTCAAAATTATTCAAAAACACGGTTGGACCACAATGCCAAATGGGGCCTAAATTATCTTGAGTTTTCTATATGCTTACGTTGCTTCTATGAATGAAGAGTACTGTTTCCTGGAATTTGATCTACTTATAGGTGTTTGATCCTCGTATTTTGTCTAGGAATGGAGAGCTAGGCTACTTATGGAGCAGTCATCAGCTGTCAAGTGCCCATCCATATCTTATCATTTAGCAGGAACCAAAAAGATTCAACAAGAACTTGCAAAACCCAATATGCTTGAAAGGTGGCAAATTTTTCTTCAGTATTTTATTTTAATTTTTGGCAATGACGTCCCTGAAAGTGTTTTCCTGTCGCAGGAAAAAAATTGTAATGATCTAACACAATGATTTCTCAAGTGAAATTGGAAACTAGTGTTATGGCTCATAAGGCAAAGAATTTACTTCTTTTTCAACCAAAATTACAACCATTCCAAAACTTTATAAATAATGGTGTGCCTTTGCTCAGAGGCACACTGTTCTAGTCATCTAGTTTGCCTCAAGAAACATTATACCATGTTTACAAGTGCCAATTGGTTCAAATCAAAAGGTATCCGCTGCCTTGAAAATGTTTCTGGGTAGATGGATATTGTTACTGAAAACTATGAGTAGCACATTGGAATCCTTTAAATTGGAGTAGAAAAGCAGCATTCACAGCTCTCATCTGTATTCCTTAAACCTTGATTTTTTATCGTTGTAGATTCCTAGAGAACAAAGAGGACATTTCCAAACTGCAGAAATGCTTCGCTGGCTTATGGAGTCTGGAAGATTCAGATATCATCAAAAAAGCCATTGAGAGGCCCGAGCTATTTGTGATGAAGCCCCAAAGAGAAGGCGGAGGTCTCTTATTTCCGAACTTCACCTTGATATTCTTTTTGTTGCTATTGGGTAATGTTTTACAGGGACTGGGATCATTTCCTCTCAGGGAACAATTTCTACGGTGATGATGTGAGGACAAACCTTGTAAGATTGCAGAAAGAAGGAACCCAAGAAGATGCCGCTTACATTCTCATGCAAAGAATCTTTCCTGCTGTTTCACCCACATTTTTGGTGCGCGAGGGCATTTGCCATAAAGATCATGCCATATCAGAACTTGGAGTGTATGGTGCTTACTTGAGGTATGTAGATCATGCATCAAATGTCAATACATGGTTTGTCTACTGAAACAATCGTTTGCTACTTCCTGTAAAAAGGGGTGTGAAAATGAAGATTCTAAAAGGGAATGATTACCCATATCCATTGTTCATGGTCTCAAAATATAAATAAATAAAATAAAAACTATAAGAAGAAAAGAAATGTGAATTCACAAGGGCATCACCTAAAACCTTCCCTTCACAAATTTATGCTTGAATTTTTGGATTGGCGTGCACAGGAACAAGGAGAAAGTTATTGTAAATGAGCAGTGTGGATACTTGATGCGGACAAAGGTATCTTCATCAAATGAAGGTGGAGTTGCAGCTGGATTTGCAGTCTTGGACAGTATATACTTGAGTTAATGGAGTTTCTGTTCTTAATCCAAACCCTTTATGGTTAACTTTGCACGTGTGTTAACAGTATTCAGCTCCAGGTTTGACAACTGTTCAGATAAATGGGTCCTTAGGTTAAGATTGTTTTTGAAAAAACAAACTCTCCATTTCCATAATTTTTTCTGAATGATGCATTGATGGGCAGCAGTTCCCTTTCTTTCCCATTTCCCACCTTGTGATGGGTGGTTGGCCTTCCTGGCATTTCTGTAATATATCTTCTGTAAGTGTATCATCAAATAAACTTAGATAGTTCCTCCACCTTGCATGGCAATTTGGAACCGTCGATGGAAAACTTAAAAAGTTTAGAATACAGGAACTTTGTTGAGTAAAATTTAACTGAGATTTGTAATTCTGTACCATTGAACTCTTGGTGCAATGTGGTGGAGTGTGTTTTTTTGTCATATTCTAATGATTTTGCTTCCCCATTCCTCTCCCGAAGAATAGTTCTTTGCAGGATACAGAAGTGCAGTGTTTTCGGTGAAGATATTGCAAATCATGAGGCACACTGGCAAAAATAAAATGTTCTGCCGGTTAGGTTAACCTATGAAGTTTCTTTGAACGAAGCCGCACAGAATCAGGCTCTATAAAGGATCTGCCATTTCAATTGTATTCGTATGAGCTTTGAGCATGTTATGGCCTGAAAAAAAACACAACTATTGACATCAGTATACACCTGTGAAGCAATTTTTGTATGGATCAGATATGAAATTGTGGTTGCCTCCACAGGAAAGTAAAAAGTAAATTTTCATGATTCTAGAGCAGAATTTGTTCAAGATCTTCTAGGATTTCCCTGATTCCTCACAACAGCTTCAAGAAAGGTCATTTTGTTTTGAAAGACAAAATCACGAAGAAATGTTTCTATCGAGCAGGACCTGAAAGCTTATCGCTCCAGTTTCACTGGTCTAATTTCCTTTGCAATACACAAGGCAGCCTAAAAAGTGACTCTTTCAAATAGAAAACAGTAGATAAAAAGTGCAAAAATAATATTTATATACACGAGACTGGTAAGGTAGGGTTAGACGAGCTCCTCCACAATCAAAAACCTAATGCTTGTCTTTGTTTTCGGGACTATGAATAGTGTTATTATCCGCCTAAGTTATATTTTCTCTCCAACCCAGTTCTAGGGCTCGTTGCTCCCACAATGCTGTAAGTTTACGCTCCTCTACTAGTCCTGCTTCAGCTCTCTCCCTTCCTTCTTCGCAAGTTTGTGTGTGCGCAGTACATTTTTGTGCTTCAATTTGGTACTGTGAAGAAGTACTCCTAGCAGTTATTACCAATGTCCTGGTCTGCTCCAATCTTTCATTAGCTACTCTTCTTTGTAATTCAATCTCATCTGATATTAAATCAACAGCATTCTTCTGCATTTCTTCACCCATTTCAGGATTGTGTTTGCCGCAGTCTGCAGATACAGGATAGAAGGTTTTTGAATATTAGTAAAACTAGCTTGAAAAAAATTAAATGTAAAGCATCTTCAGCAGGGCATAAATCTTCCATGAGTTCTATATGCGATTAAGTTATGGAGAAATGTATTCGTCTAGTGAAGTGAGCAAATGTTCCTGTAAGAAAATCTCAGTTAGCCTACTATGATTCTCATTAACAAATTCCTTCGAGAATATTTCTTATACTAATTGCAGTAGTCCTTCCTTGGATTCATGAGAAAATCATAATTTCATGATTATGGAAGCAGTTTTATTGAGCTTTGCCTCTGATTAGAAGGTCTTAATTCTAAATTCAAACAGAAAAGAGAAACCAACACTGGCAATGGCTCCAGTTCTGGTTCCAATTCTTTCCAAAAGCCAGAGAAATTTGATCACTCTGATTAGTTCTTACCACGTGATCCAATCTTTCATCAAGTGTACGGCTAGTAACCATGATATATAATTCATTAAATGATTACATGATGCGCTACTGTGGCTGTATCTTGGATTGTAGGGCTTGTAACTGAGAAAAATACATATGCAAGTGTTGTGATAAATTAACCCCTTCTTGCATAATGTTTTATGACCCTTCTATAGTGAAGGAATTACGGCAGAAAACTTTTTTCCCAATTTCAAAGTTTCCAAAATAACATGCTTTGAGAATAAAAAATCATGTGTACAAAGGATGAAATGTGATCTCAGTGATGCCAACTTCAACTGCTGGGAGCATTTCATTCAATCCTCGAGGAAACGAAATAAACAACAGCTTAAACAGAGAATGAAGAAAGAAGGGGACTGACCTGGATATGAATTGTTGATAAATTCTGCAGAACCATTGATGTTAAAAAGGAAGTTAGAGGAAACAGCAATGTTTTTAAAGGGAGAGAAAGGAGAGACAAATAGATATTGAAAGTACTTTACAACATACAAGAACAAACAATCAAGATTCAAAGGAGAATCAGAGAAAATTCACAAACAATCAAGATTCAAAGGAGAATCAGAGAAAATTCACAAACAATCATGTAAAAGGTTAAAGAAAGCGGCAATAACTTCATATTCTCTACATTACTGTCTTGAAGTGCATTTGAGCTTTAGCATTTCATATAGGAATGACTTCAGATGCATGACAAAGGGTACTCTAGCATCCAAATCAGGAAAAGAAAAAAACAAGAACAGGGTTATTCTAGCATCACCGTCATCATGTAATCAGCATTCAAATGGTGGTATAGTTCAGTGATGTTTGTCCTTTTATTCGAAACCAGAAAGCAGATCTGTCAAGAGTCTAATTAACATCAAATGGCTTGAAAACACAGTTCAACACAACACTCATGAACATAAAAATGTGTTGCTACCGAAGTGAATTCCTACAACCTTTTCAACCTGTTAAAGCAGAGATTCATACAAATGTCCGTGCTATCCGCCATCGAAACAGTCCCACTTAATTTAACTGTAACTGGACACAACTTAGGCCTAAGAAACCAAATGCATTTCATTGGAATATGATTCAAATTGATTTCATGTTTCATGGGATAGAAAGGAAAATCTACCATGAATGTACATGAACTTGTTCTTTGGTGAATGAGCTTGAAGAAAGCTAATAATTGGTGCAAATTTACCGAATAACTAAAAAAGAGAAGTTAAAAATGTGCAAGAAGGGGAAGCCCCATAAAGTTCTCACAGCAGAAATTAGACAGAAAGAAGGATTGTTTAAGATCTTGTATTCCTGCACTATCTCTGAACTCACAGCACCTCAAGAAACACAAACCATTTTTACCTTCAACCTCACAATCCCACAACTATAACCATGTCAATGCTGCTAGTAACTAAGAGATTTAAAGAAACAAAACACTAACACCCAAAAAAAAGTCCACAAAATCACCAAAATAATATGAACAAAAAGAAATTTCCACCCTGTGGAATTCTACCAAATTACATAAACACAACATACCACAGGCTAATCAATCACCATTTATGAACTGCAGCATCAAAAGAGAACGCTGCCAAAAATAGTGCTATTTTCTACACAGATGTAAAAACGTTACTAGAAATAGGCACATTAATATGGCATCAAAACAGACCCAAATATGGAAACTACCTAACATAACCGGAAAGCTTGGTAAGGATCTTTTACTCACCTACTGTCCATATCAATTCTAGCTCTTGAGAGCAATCACAATCACAAGAGCATGAAGCAGCATTTGAACTCCCCTTCGAAAACAACCCTGAGCCAACAATGTAGCCTACAAAGAATATAGCCAACAACACCAAAACCACCCTTAAAGCACCATTACTCCTCAAACCATAATGCTTTGAAGGATATGCCATCTCTGCAGTTCCCACTTTCCACGATCCAAAAAGGGGAATAAAACCCAAAAAACCTAACTTTCTCTTTTGCTTTCAAAGAAATCAACTAAACAACCAAAACCCAGATGTCAAAAACCAAATTTTTTATATGCAGGAACACCAAAACAAAACGTTTAAAGAACTGGGTCACACTCAGTTTGGAGATCTAAGCAGTCTAACAACAGGAACTAGACTATGACTCTTACTATCTGTACTGACACTACTAAAAATAGCAAATTCAGTGAATGTATGGAAAAGGAGACCCCAAATCCCTATAAAGTGAAACAGAGGGAGAAAATGTTGAACTGAAGCTTTAGTACTTTAATCTTAAACTACTAGTACTATAATGTTTAGCTTTAATCATGCGGTTTGCTACTTTTATCAAAGAAGACTTGAGAAGCTATTGAAGTAGTAGTAATCTGATTGTGCTAACAGGCTGTAAAACTTGTCATCATCACTTATCAAACTGTTTGAACTTTGAAGACAGAGAAGTAAATTCTAACTGGAGATAACCGTTTGTTGTTCTCTGATAGCCACAATCTAAATAACAGATGGATACTGTTGTCAGTTGGTATTTATCTTTAAAAAACCCTATTTTTTGCATGCTATCTTGACAAGTCATTTTAATTTACAAAAAGAATTTTTCTTTTTTAATTTTTGGTGGAGAGCATGTGAATTTTTATAACAGAATTCAATAAATTACTTGCAAGGCTTGGATCAGAGAGGATTTATTTTACATTTTATGATTTCAAATTTTTATTCAAGAATTTTTATCATTTCGGATTTAAATTCAAGAATTTCGATAGGGTAGTCTTGATGCATGAAGGCTAAGGTATTGAAAAGAATATTTCATTAATTACAGTCCATCTATTTCTAATCTTTAGTGAAAATCTAAAAAATCAATCCATTTATAATACTATCAATTGGACTAAGGGATCATCAACTTGAAAATAATAAGAGAATATGTAAATGTTATAGTATAGATACTACCTAATTATCTTTTTTTCATGAGAAATAAAAATAAAAAAGTCAGTAAAATTATTATTTTAAAACCTCATTTTGATCATGAATTGATCCTTGATTAAAGTAATCTAGAGTCTAGGTAAAGTTGAATTTCAATAAAAATAAAATTATTATTTTAAAACCTCATCCTGATCATGAATTGATTTTTAATTAGAGTAATTTAGAGTTTAGAACAGGTCGGATTTCAATAAAAATAGAAAAAGTATGTATGACACGGTCAAAATCAATTTAATCTGTGACTCTATCTATCTAAAAAACATTCTTTCTAGCTGATCCTAAATAACTCATATCAACCCACATGACCCATAATTTACTCGGAGTGGATCCCATGTCAGGTTTAAAACTACATACACATACTATATTGTTAGCCAATGAAAAGTGGCAAAGACGAGATAGACTTGGACAATAAAAAATTGCATGATGAGATAGACTTGGACAATAATAAATTGCAATGGCCTTAGCCCTCAGGGTTGATCAACATGGGGGTTAAAAGGTGTTTGCTAATATAAAAGGGTTATCGATATAACACTTTAAAGGCACGGTTCATAAGGCTCAACTTAAGTATTTATTGCTTGCCGGCATCAAGCTTGCAGGTGCATTAGGAAAAGTCACGTCCACAAAAGGAAATCGCCAGCACAGACCTGAGACCAGATTTATGTTTTCCTGGATGCCATGCTGTGCGGAAGCTTGTAGCCTCCCAAGAATCTCATGAATTGACAGTTAACTGCTGAGAATGAAGAAGCCTTGTTGATAAATCCCAGACAAAATGTTTCTTCATGAAAATGATCACATGATGTAATGTCCTCGTCTGACAGCATTAAATCATACATTGTCAAGAAAATATGTCTTACATTGTTACAATCAATACTAAGTACAATCAATTTCATAACTTGGTGGCGCTCTTTGAGGGATGACCCGGACATGGAATCAAACCCAATATATTTCATTTTCAATATAATGTTTACCATTAGAAAAGTGCAGTTATTATAGATTGAATCAAAGAATTATCAATCAAATATAGAGGAACCCTATTCGCACATGCCTGAAGAACCATTTTCTTTGTCATCGGATTCTCTGTCTGAGTCTGCTACATGATCAAAAAACTCATCAAGGTACCAAGGACATTTTTCGTTCCAATCACCCTTGTTGGCACGCATCCTCCACTTTTGATCATCAATCATTTCAGGAGAGAGTCCCCATTCTAGCATTTCTTCATCGGTGTGATGGATGGCTAAGCTGTATTCTCCACCAGGCCCCAACTGCATAATTCGAAACTCACAGTTCCCTGGATTATTCAAGTGCTCAAATTGCTGAACAGTCCACTTGAACCACTTCATAAGGAACACGCGGCAAGTTAACCCATGTGATACAATTATAAGGTTTAAGTCATGGGAAGGGTCTCGGTGAAACCTTTTCATATCTATGTCCCTCCATAGAGATTCAAGAAAACCTGTGAAGTACAAATTTGAGCCTTTGTTATTCAGTCTGTTATAAAGGTTCTTTTCCGTGCATTCTGTTATAAAAGTTCAATTTTTTGTAATGTTTAATCCACTTATTGATCAATAAATCAAAAGCAGCCGCCAAAAAAGCATGAATCAAAGAAGTTGGCATCTCACTTTCACCATATCATGCAAAAATAAGAATTCACACGCCAAGCCCGACTATAATAAGGAAAGCAAGAAATTCTTCTTTACTCAGAAAACAGACATATGAGGTTCAAAAACTACAAGACTGATTTTGAAGCACAACTCCCATGAATATACTACATGCAGCTTACAATAAAGAAAACCACATGGGGCTCACCAAAAAATAAACAGTCATGAGTTTCCCTACCAGAGATCTAATTTCGCTAATTGTTGTCAAACTTTCCAGAATCTGCACAAACATCATACAGAAACAGTTTTTTTCTTAAATCACCAGTTTCCTGTTTCTGACGTGTTATGAGACTTGTGATAAATAGGCCATTAGCATATAGCATTCTCCAAAGTGCTGAACAAATAAGCAAAGTGAACATGCCATCTCTGACTATATGAATCTCCAATTAGGTACCCAGAAAAAAGTATATCATTGAAAGGTAAAACAGCTGCCCTAAAGTGTTTTGCCGATAGATTTGTTACCTCTATATTCATATTAAAAAAAAATGGAAAAACATGTTAACAGTAACATAATTAACCCAAAGCCATCCATTTGACGTTCACAATAAATAGACAAGCAATTTGAAAGATTCAGAATTTCATCACTTTGAAGCTTAAATCATGAGAGACAACATCAAATTATCTCTAACTTCCAACAAGATTATTTAGCTGTCCAATTTTCTAAAACAATAGGATCAAATCACTAATCCAACAAAAACACCCAGGTCATGTTCGGTCCAAATTTACAGAAAGAGCTATTTCAGGGAGGGGAAATGCATTAGATAATATTCTAGCTCTTTTTGCCAAGCAATAAACAGAAAATAAATTGTAATATCCTATGATCCAAAAAACCCTTAATTAGATTAGACACTCAAGGTAGTGAAACATCAACTAAAATCAATGCTATAGGCCTCCAGAACCAGGTATCAAACAGATTTAAGATCATAGAGAAAGAAGCAAAATATATTCATCTTACATGCAAATATCAGCTGAAAAATGGACACCTTTTGTCACTAGACTACAGTAAAACAACTACAGAATGTCCGGCTACCGAATGAAATCCATTGCCTATTACATATGTCCAAGCCTACAATACTAGTTGATTTAGCATTTTGCAGGAAACAATATTCAGTACAAACAAGCTTCATAAAAAGACAAGCCCAACCAGCATATAGAAGAGCAATAGATTACTGTCCATGGATAAATTAAGAAGTTTTTTCATTCAGAAGAAACAAGTTAAGCACATCATACTTTTGCATATCCTGCATTTTCCCTTAGAAACACAGAGATTCGGAAAAGGAAACTCAGAATAAGGAGCCCAAACTCAATCCATCAGATCCAAAAAGAATAAGTTTTGAAACTTAGCAAAGAAATAAGAAAAAATAGAATGCCATTATTAGTTTCTCAATTCAAATGAATCCTCTATATTCTCCTAGCTTTGGAAAAGGACTTAATTAGCTAGAAAATTAAACAGCCAAAGCAACAGACATTCCCATATAAGAATACAAAACAACAAACCAAGCTCAACCACCAAATACCAAAACTAATAAGTAAAAGCAAAGCTCAAGTAATTAAATAGACAGTATAAACAAGCCAAATAAGAAACAAGAAAAAAAAAAATTTATTTTGATAAAGCCGCAATTCTTTTTCCTTATTTTTTATTAACCATCGTTCTTCATCCACTTCAACCAACCAATTAACACAAATTATTCAAACTACACAGCAAAACCAAAAAGGAAACATAGATCAAACAAGAAAATGCAAGACAAGAAGCAATTTTTACAGATTTTAAGAGGACCCCATTTTGATTTCTTCCTTACATTTCTATTAGCATTACTCTAATCTTCATTTCAACTAAAAAACAAAAACCCATCAACAGAAATCAATCAAACTAAACAAAACGAACAGAAACAAACATACCTGAAACGCGATCAAAAACATCAGCAGCAGATTCTCCTTCAGGAAACCTATAAAAGAACCTCCCAAACCTCTCTCTAGACTCTTTAACAACCTTCATTCTCTCCTTCACCTGAAAATTCCCAAAATCCTGTTCTCTTACTCTGCACTCTTCTCTTACCCCAATAATCCTCTCTTTCTTGAACGACCGTCCAATCTCTCTAAGTGTTGATCTTGTCCGATCATATGGGGACACATAGAAGTAAACCCTCCAGTTCTTGTTCTCGTCATTGGAGATTATGTTGTACAAGTGATTCCCAGCTTGCCGAGCTTGTGCTAGACCCGAAGGAGTTAATTGGATTTTGTTGTCAGGCGTTGTAGTGTAAGCTGCTGTGTCTAGGTTGCCTTGTGATTCTCCATGGCGGACAAGGATTATTCTTTTTGGGAGGTGGTGGTGGTGGTGGTGGTGCGTGGCTTCTTGATTTGGTTCTGTCATCTTCTCAATTTTTTAGAGTATTTGATAATGCTTGCTCGGGTTTCTGATTTCTTCTTCTTCTTCTTATCGTCGTCAGTCTGCCAAAAAGGCAAAACATGAAAGAGTTGATTGGTATTTGGTGTAATGAATTGTGGTAACGAATTAACCATCTTTATATTAAACTCGGCTGTCAAGTCAACCCGTAACCCTATCCTCTCCTCGGTATAATCTGGTGGTTTGAGTTTTAAATTGAGTTCCTGTCTCCTTTCCAAGTGTTTTTTTAAAATTATATTTTAATTTGTTTTTTATATTTATTTGTTATTAAAAAAATTAATTAACAAAAAATACTTTTCAAATAAAAACAAATTTAACTCAGAAAAATATTTTTTTTATTTTGAACGGAAAATATTTTTCAAAAGTGTAAAAAAATTAGAAATATCATGTTATTTGTTGATTATATTAAATTTGATCCTCAAACTTTTGATTGCTATATATTTTGTTTTGAATTTTTTTAAAATTTTATTTATTAAAATTTGATTTAATTTGATTTTTATATCAAATTTATTCCTTATTTTTATGTTTTTTTTTGTTTTTCTCTTATTATTTTTTTAATTGAAATTTTTTATCTATCAGATTTGATCCTCATTCTTTTTATTATTATTATTTATTTGAAATAATTTATAAAATTATAATTTTTTTTTTAATTTCATCATCTTTCACCTTTTTTATTTATTAGATTTGATCTCTATTATTTCGATTGTTATTTATTTTATTTGAGATAATTTATGAAATTAATTTTTTTGAATTTTATTATCATTTAATTTTTTAATTTGTAAGATTTGTTTCTCATTATTTTAATAAACTTGAAAAAAAAATATTAACAATTTATTTTACAGCTCATTTTCCATGACATGGCTAAACACTGAAAAGTGTTTTCCAACTTATTTTTCATGATACTATCAAACATCAAAAAATAATTTATTTTCAAAGAAAATCACTTAAAAAAAAACTATTTTCCAGCAAACAAACGAGGTCTAAATCTAATAAATATGATAAGATTAAATCCGGTCAATTCAACAAATTAACTTAAGTCAAACTTAATTTGAAATTAAAAAATTAAAATAATGATGTTTCTAATTTTTTAAAAATAAATTTAAAACAATATTTTTTTTTAAATTAATTTATGTCAACACAGCTTAACCTATGTAATTTCTGACTCGAACTTTGAACCGGCTCATGAGTCGCGCTGTTTTAACGAATTTGCTTTGTAAACCGTGTATCTGTAAACAGCGCGTGAGATGGGCACATCATATGGTCAAAAGTCACAGGATTTCTAGAAAGAAAAGTAATTGCTTTCAAATTTTGTAATTATAGCATGAATGGGTAACATTTTTCCCAATCTAACAAATAAATTGGGATTTTATAGCAGAGAAGTTTCATTGGTGCGGAGAATGTTCGCTGGAAATAATATTATTTCTATAACTCTTGGGATAAGTCAACGGAGAATTTACTTTGTGGATTGCCTGAGCTGTACTCCGGCGACAGCGGTCTTGATAGCTAGCAATTGTTCGCAAGATAAGCAGACAGAGATAGATACCCCCGTTTTCAAGAGTTGAAAAAATGGAAACATCTTCTTCTCCACGAAGCAAGAAATCTTCCTTCGTTTTTGACCATGACATTGTGTGCGGAATATTTTCGGCACTTTCTCCATTGCCCTAGTTTCTTTCTTTCTTTGCTTTTTAACCATTTTTAGACTTCGATTTTCGGTGGTTTCTTTTGAACATTAATGGTGTGCGTTTTGACTCGAGTTAGATTCAATTCTTCCATGGTTTTCATGGCTAGTTTAGTAATAATTTACTCATCCAGATTCAAGCTGGTTTCATATTAAATTATATTAGAATTGATCTAATCAAATTAGATTTATTTTTATTAACATGGTGTAAGAGCAACATGTGATCTTTATTAATCTCATGGACCCTAATCACTGGACCACCTATTAGATGGTTTAATCAAATTAGATTATTGATAAATTAACTTATAAACTAGTTGTCATTTCTCAAAATCTAAGTAAAAACAAAACTTATTTACCACAATTTAAAAGAGAAGAATAATAATTTATTTTGATGATTTGACCAAGGAAAATGATAAATTAACTACACAAGGATTGGATTTCCATCGCAAATCACTGCAATTATTGTGTTTATTTTGTAAATCCAAGAGCTAGAATTTAATTATTCTAAACTCAAAAATTAAATGGCATGATTTAAAAAAAATACAGAAAATTAACCAGTTATTTTGAATGGTGATACTTTGCCTTTGCACATTTATTAGGGACAGAGCATGAAATCTTAAATCATGCCTTTCTAAAATATCATAAATTTTAATCACTGTTTCTGATTTTTAGATTTTTAATGATTTAATAAAAACCCACAAAGAGTTTAAGAAAATATTACATAAACATTTTTTATTCCCAAAATATAACATTTTTTATGTCCACAATATCCTAACTTATACTAAAAATATCATTAATGAGTATAATTTATTGTTTTTTTTTTGTAAAAATTTTTTATACTTAAAACTTGTATAGATTTATCATTTCTTGTAAAACACATGAAAACTAAGATGATAGAATTAAAGATATCTTTCTTGTCAATAAATATGACTGCCATTAGTAAATGATCATTTGAACTCTAACTAAGAACCCATAAGTGATTATCTATTTTTTTATTTAAAAATATATTAAAATATTATTTTTAATTTTTTTTATATTAACCTATTAAAATTATTAAAAAATACTAAAATAAAATTAATTTAATATTTTTTTGAAACAAATATACTTTTGAAAACACAAGTTATTGAACTCTCAAACATGGTATAATTATATTAAAATTCATAAAAATTCCCTACTTAAAATCTCACAAAACACACTCACTTTTAATGATTGATTTATTTTATATATAAAATGATATATTCGATAAATAACATCATATATAAAAATATATTAATAGAATTTTCTTTAATTTTAATTTATAAAAAATATAGATGATCACATTTTTTATGGAACACCAAAGCATGTATTCTTTTATTTTTCTCACACTTTTTCCTTATAACAAATACAATGTAATTTAAAGTTGGAAGGTTCATTAAACATTGAGTTAATTAAATAAATCACAGTTATTATAATTCGAATTTGTTTTATTAAAGAAAGGATCACCTAATACAAAACCAATCATTGCACCATAGCTGTTTGTGTGCAGGATGGCTTTATATATATATATATATATATATATATATATATATATATATATATATATATAAACGCAATACTACATTAATTACAACTGCGTTATTTTCCATCAGCTCTTGACTTTGTCATTTTTGGCAAAGTAGTGGGCGCCCAGCTCAGCTATCAATGGAGACCCCTTTTATAAACGCTTGAATGATGTCAGGTTGTCGTGGCACCGGTCTGCAAACAAGATCATGAGCCCTTGGAACCGTTAATCCAGGCCTTTCTGTCATATCAACAGCAACATTGCCATTGATTTTCTCCCCCTGTGAGCCAACCACTTTCCATTCAAAACACTGAATCATAGCCGGGAGAGTTGTAGACAATTCCTGCATGGCCAAAGCAAGGCCAGGGCAGCTTCTTCTGCCAGTACCAAATGGCAACAGCTGATAATGTTGGCCTTTAAAGTCCACCGAGGCAGATTCATTGCCCATATCACCGTTGGGTCTTAGAAACCGTTCAGGTTCAAATTCCAACGGGTATGTCCAGTATTTTGAATCTCTTCCGATAGACCACATGTTCACAAATAACAATGAGTTTGCAGGGATTGTATAGCCATTGATCTTACATTCCTGGGTTGATTTTCTTGAGATCAATGGGATCGGTGGATGAAGCCTGAAAGTTTCCTTGAAGATGGCCTGGAGATAAGGAAGATTTGGAAAGTCTGATTCTTCTACCAGCCTCTTGTTTCCAACAACAGCATCAATCTCCTGCCTTGCTTTCTCAAGGATCTTTGGATGGTTTATGAGCTCAGCTAGTGCCCATTCAGTTGAAGCTGCTGTTGTATCCGTGCCTGCTGTTAAGAAATCCTATAAAAATACTTGCAGTAAGGATTTTGTCACATATGAATCTTCATACAATGCTAATCTTAGAGGGAATGTTTCTTAATTAAATCTCTTATCAGTAAATCATTCCTTGAAAAATACCATTCATTAAATACATAGAATCGAATGCATAGTGACATCCGCTCATCTAATGAGTGTCTTCTTTAATAAAACCACCCCTCATTCATTGAACAGATGGAACTCGCATCTCCACCTATCTAATAAATGAGTACTCGAATAGTTATGAGCCTGCCTAGCACGGCGGGATTCGCGCTACGAGTTTTTTTTTTAAATGATATCATTTCATGATTTTTGTTTTAGAAAAAAAAAAACCTAGGTTCATCTTGGATTTACCCTTTCGATCTACGAACCTTAATCAAAGCCTGAGTTGAACCCAACCAGAACTCATAACTACAGTGTTGTGTGTGGTCTCACACCATGTAATGAGAGGACCACCACATTAATTGTCAAGAGACAGCGTGACTGTCTCTTGGAATTAAAAACCTAATGTTTACTGTAGCGGATGTAGTGAATTAATTAGAGCAAACATAACAGAGAGCACGGGAGAAAGAAAGGAAGTTGAGGCAGCTAAACCGTTTGTCTTCATTCTTTGTTTTCCAGCTCATTAACCGTTGTATCGGGCTGAGATTTTGACATAACTTTCTAGACACGTTACTCTTCATTCTGAACGGTTGGATCGAAGATTGGTGATGTGTAAGCTGGTCGTTTTGTCAAAAATCGGGCCTGTCAGTATTGTGAGTTTTTCTCAAATACTTCTCCCTTTAATCTTGTTGTATTACAAGAATAGGTTGTTCTTGATGATATGAATATTATAGCCCTTAGTTAAATCTGAGAAAGAACAATTGTGAACCCATTATTTGTTGATAGTAGAAGTTTTTAGGTGGACTACGGTCCCGTGGTTTTTTCCCGTATTAGGTTTTCCACGTAAAAATCTTGGTGTTGATTTGTGTGATTGTTTGCATTATCTTGTTGATTGTTTAATTCTGTTTTTTATTGCACAAAGAGGGAAAATGATTGGAACTTGTGAATTGATTTGGCAAAACTGGTTTCTGGTTGTTCCTGGTTTTTTTCCCCAACAAAGTGGTATCAGAGCACTGGTTGCGTAGATTGAATTTCTTGTGCAGTTAAAATGGAAAAGGAAGATTCGGGCATGATAAAGCACACTTCCTCTAATTATTTTCTATGGAAAACAATGATGGAGGATCACTTATATTGTAATGATTTGGCTTTACCGCTTGAATGTAAAGGAATAAAGCCTGATGAAATGGATGACACAAAATGGAATGAGCTTAATAGAAAGGCTACCACTAATGTTAGAAAATGAGTATCTTTTAAGTTCATTAATCATATTTCTCAAGAACATGACTGTTATACAGTTTGGAAGATGTTGGAAGAAACCTTTGCTAAGAAAAGTGTACAAAACAAGGTTTTTGTAATTAGAGACCTTGTGAATTTAAAGTACAAAGATGGTGAAGATGCTTTAGTGCATATAAATGAATTCCAAGGGTTCCTGAATCAGCTGTCGTTGATGAATCTTGAGTTAGCCGATGAGATGCAAGCACTAATCCTATTGAGTTCATTACCGGATAATTAGGAGACTTTGGTGGTGTCACTTAGCAATTCTACTCCGAATGGAAAGATCACTTTGAAAACAGTGAAGGATAGTATTTTCAATGAAAAGAAGAGGAGGAAAGGGACAAGCACTCATGAGTCTCATGCACTTGTTACAGAAATTCATGGGAGAAGTCAAAATAGGTTTTCTTACGATAAGCAAGATAGAGAATCCGGCAATAAAAAAGGCAAATGAAAGCCAAGAGGGAGATCTCAGTCAAGGAAGGGAATTAAGTGTTATTATTGTGACAAGCATGTGCATATTCAAAAAGATTGTAGAAAGTATAAAAGAGATAAAAAGGGAAAAGATGAAGACAAGAATGAAGAGAATGGTACAGCTGCAGTTGTATTTGATGGTGATGTTGACATTATTTGTGATGATGGTTGTGTTAATCTTGTATGTCGGGATACCACCTGGGTTGCAGATTCAAGACTTCTTACCATGTTACACCTCGACGTGATTTTTACACATCCTACACTGTTGGTGACTTTGGTCAAGTTAGGATGGAAAATCAAGGGATGGCTAGTGTTGTAGGCATTGGAGACATTTGGTTAGAAACCAATACCGGGTGCAAGTTGCTACTCAAAGATCTTAGACATATGCCCGATATACGCCTACATTTGATCTCTACAGGTACTCTTGATGATGAAGGCTATCACAATTACTTTGGAGATGGTAAATGGAAGCTCTCCAGAAATTCTTTAATTGTTGCTAAAGGGAAGAAGATGGGTCTCTACATGTCAAAAGTTAAGGTGATCAAAGGGAAGGTGAATGCAATTGAAGATTGCTCTACTGATTTATAGCATAAGCAGCTTGGACATTTGAGTGAGAAAGGCCTTAGCATCCTTGCCAAGAAGAACTACCTTCCATTAAAAGGTATGAACTTGAACACATGTATTCATTGTTTAGCTAGTAAACATCATAGAGTTGCATTTCAAAGATCATCTTCACATAGAAGATCACATGTTCTTGATTTAGTTCATACTAATGTTTGCTTTATGATTGATAAGTCTCTTGGAGGTGCATTGTACTTTGTTAGTTTTATTGATGATCACTCCAGGAAAATTTGGGCTACTTGTTTTAAATCCAAAGATCAGGTGCTTGATGTCTTTAAGGATTTCCATGTCAGAGTTGAAAGAGAAACTGGTAAAAAGCTGAAATGTATTCGAGCTGACAATGGTGGTGAATACAGGGGTCCTTTTAAGAAGTACTGCAGGGACCATGGTATCAAGTTGGAGAAGACAGTTCCTAAAACTCCACAGCAAAATAAAGTGGCTAAGAGAATGAACAGAACCATTGTTGAGAGAATTAAATATATGATCTCTCATGCAAAGCTGTCTAAGTCTTTTTGGGGTGAGGCAATGAAGACTGCAGTTGCCATAATCAACCTTTCTCCATCAGTTCCTCTTGAATTTGATGTTCTAGATAGAGTATGAAAAGGAAAGGATGTTTCGTATACATACTTGAGAGTGTTTGGATGCAGAGCATTTGTACATGTTCCAAAGGATGAAAGGTATAAGCTTGACAGCAAGACAAAACAGTGTATTTTCTTGGGCTTTGAAGATGATGAGTTTGGCTATAGGTTGTGGGATCCAAAGGAGAAGAAAATTGTTAAAAGCAGAGATGTTATCTTCTTTGAAGATCAAACCATTGAAGACTTTGAACAGAAAGAGAAAACAGAGTTTACTATTTTTATTCCATCTAATCTGAATCCAAGATATACTCTACAGTTACCTTTGATGCTTGCTAATCAAGGGGGAGATTTGCAAAATGATGATAATGATGGTTTTCTTATTGAGCCATTAGTTGGTGATCCTGAATCAGCTAATGATGATATTGATGTTATTCCTGAACAGGTTATGCAAGAAGCTCCAGATGAGCCACAATTGAGGAGGTCAACTAGACCTCACCAACCTTCCATCAAATACTCTTCTCATGAGTATGTGCTGGTTACTGATGAGAGAGAGCCAGAATGCTTCAATGAGGCTATGTCATATGAGAAGAAAAGTGAGTGGTTGAAAGCAATGCAAGAAGAGATGAAATCCTTGCATGAAAACCATACTTTTGAGTTAGTGAAGCTTCCTAAAGGTAAGAGAGCACTCAAGAACAAATGGGTGTTCAGGTTGAAAATTGATGAACGTTGCTCATAACCAAGGTACAAGGCAAGATTGGTTGTGAAAGGTTTCAGTCAGAAAAAGGGTATTGATTTTGAAGAAATTTTTTCACCAGTGGTCAAGATGTCTTTAATCCGAGTTGTGCTTGGTTTATTTGCTAGTTTGAATCTTAAAGTTGACCAACTTGATGTGAAAACTACCTTTCTCCATGGTGATTTAGATAAGGAGATCTACATGGAACAACCTGAAGGGTTTGAAGCAAAAGGCAAAGAGCAGTTAGTTTGCAAGTTGAAAACGAGTTTATATGGGTTAAAGCAAGCTTCAAGGCAGTGGTACAAGAAGTTTAATTCTTTCATGATGGATCATGGTTATGATAGGACCACTTCTGATCATTGTGTATTTATGAAAAGGTTTCTAGATGGAAACTTTATTATTCTCTTGTTGTGTGTGGATGATATGTTGATTGTTGGCCATGATGCTAAGAAGATTCATATTTTTTAAGGAAGAGTTAAGCAAGTTTTTTGTAATGAAAGACTGAGGACCGGCAAAACAAATTCTTGGCATGAAGATTACACGTGACAGGAAGAAGGAGAAACTTTTGCTATCTCAGGAGAGATATGTTCAAAAGGTACTTGAGAGATTCAACATGAGCAACTCCAAACCTGTTTGTTCTCCACTTGCGAGCCACTTTAAACTAAGTTCTAAACAGTGTCATTCAAGTGATGAAGAAAGAGATGAGATGAAAAAGGTTCCTTATGCATCTATAATTGGTAGCTTGATGTATGTCATGGTTTGTACAAGGCCGGATATAGCTCATGTAGTTGGTGTGGTTAGTCGATTCCTCTCCAATCCTGGTAAAGAACACTGGTCAGCAGTGAAATGGATACTCAAAGGTACTTCTAGTTTCAGCTTATGTTTTGGCAATAATAAACCTGTGTTGAATGGATACACAGATGCAGATATGGCTGGTGATGTTGATTCCAGAAAGTCCACATCAGGATACTTGATGAAGTTTGCAGGGGGGGCAGTCTCATGGCAATCAAGGTTGCAAAAATATGTTACATTATCCACTACAAAGGCTGAATATATTGCTCTTACTAAAGGGGGCAAAGAGTTGTTATGGATGAAGAAGTTCTTACATGAACTTGGTCTAGTTTAAGAGAACTTTGTGTTGCATTGTGACAGTCAAAGTGCAATCCATCTCAGTAAGCATCCTACTTTTCACTCTCGATCAAAGCACATTGAAGTTAGATATCAATGGATTCGAAATGCTATGGAAATGAAGTCATTTGTTGTTGAGAAGATCCATATTAATAACAATGCGTCAGATATGATGACCAAGTCTTTACCGAGAGAGAAGTTTGAGTTTTGTAGAAGGGAAGTAGGCTTGGTAGAGCCTCCTTCATTGAAGTTTATAAATTGATCGCTAGTATGGTGAATTCCTTACATGGTGCGTGAGGGGGAGATTCGTTGTGTGTGGTCCCGCACCATGTATTGAGGGGACCACCACATTAATTGTCAAGAGACAGCGTGGCTATCTCTTGGAATTAAAAACCTAATGTTTACTATAGCGGCTGTAATGAATTAATTAGAGCAAACATAACAGAGAGCACGAGAGAAAGAAAGGAAGTTGAGGCAGCTGAACCGTCTATCTTCATTCTTCGTTTTCCAGCTCGTTAACCGTTGGATCGGGCTGAGATTTTGACATCAGCTTCTAGACACGTTACTCTTCATTCTGAATGGTTGGGTTGAAGATTGGTGGTGTATAAGCTAGTTGTTTTGTCAAAAATCAAGGCTGTCGATCGATTGTGAGTTTTTCTCAAATACTTCTCCCTTTAAACTTGTTGTATTACAATAATAGGTTGTTCTTGATGATATGAATGTTATAACTCTTAGTTAAATCTAAGAAAGAACAATTGTGAACCTATTATTTGTTGATAATGGAAGTTTTTAGGTGGACTACGGTCCCGTGGTTTTTTCCCGTATTAGGTTTTCCACGTAAAAATTTTGGTGTTGATTTGTGTGATTGTTTGCATTATTTTATTGATTATTTGATTCTATTTTTTATTGCATAAAGAAGAAAAAGGATTCTAACTTGTGAATTGAATTGGCAAAACTGGTTTCTGGTTGTTCCAGATTTTTTCCCCATCATACAGTTAGTAGACGTGGCAACAACGTGCTATAAATGAAAAAATATATATTTTCAGTGCATTCCTTTTTCTGGTGAAATTAGGTGTCAATATCATACACTGAATTTCATGCATTGGGACTACAAAAATATAGTACAGAGCTATAAAATGATGGTACAAAATTGCCATCTAGGTAGCTGCATGGGTCCGACAGATGATCACAATATAACCCTATGGCGTCCTTTTTTGTACTAGATTCTCGCGCTGATTCATTAATATCGTTCATGAGTCATTTTCCTTAATTAAGTCACTTCTAATCAAATAATCCATCGGAAAATAGATACTTTACTGAAGGGATGGATGGAATATACAGGGAGGATCCATGAAATTTGAACCTGTGAAAATTTCTCTACCAATTAAAGTGAAATTTGATGTTTGTAATTCGAATTAATTTGCAAAAGCCTTGTAAAAATGAAGAGAAATATCTCTAGTTGCTCGTGGAAATAGGGTTGTATGTTCTTACCAAAACCAAGGCTTTAATGTGATCTCTAGTAAACTCTATCTCTGAGTTTTGAGCTTCCAAAGTATCAAGCATCATGTCCAAAAGATCTCTGGCCTGAACTTTTCCTCCACTTTGCTTTCTCTCAAGCTCACGGTTTGTGATGATATTGTCCAGCAATGCATCAAACCTTGTATGTACATCCTTGGATTTCTTCCTAGAACCCTGAAAGTCAAAGTTCCTGCAAAGCCATATAAAATCCGAGACGTTAAACTCTCCAAATATCTGTGTTACCTCTCGTGCCAAAGTTTTGGCATCTTCACCCTGGCTATCGCTCCCTGAACACCTGATACTTAACATCATTTGAGAAATGATGTTGTTTGATAAGTTTAGCAACTCTTGAGTGACATTAACACTCTCACCGATTTTAGACTTGGTGAGAAGGTTTTGAAGAAACTGTTGCAACTCAATTTTTCTTATAGGCTGAAAATGGTTAAGTGCCCGGCTGCTTAAGAGCTCAAATGTGCTCAACCTCTTGAGGAATTTCCAGAAAGGTCCATAGGGTGCAAAGGCAAAGGAAGAGTTATAGGTAAGGAGCTTAATGGCTCGAGAATCCATTTGGCGAGAAGAGAAGATGATGTCGTGTATCTTTAGGAATTCTTTAGCAAGTTCGGGGGAGGAAGCCACGACACACGGGACAGAACCAAGACGGAGAAAAATTAAGGGACCATAACGAGAAGATATATCTCGAAAGGAATGGTGAGTTAGGGGTCCAAGGAGATGGAGGTGACCGATGATTGGTAAAGACCGTGGACCTGGAGGAAAACAGGCATGCCTTGGTCTGTTTGTGAAGATCAAGAAAATGGAAAGCAACAGAATGGCAAAACCTATGAGCTCAAGCATCATGGCGTATCGAATTCTAAACTAGAATATGAACAAATATGGCATACAGATGAGGTGAATATATAGTGCTAGTAATTATTATTATTATTTTTATTAGAAGATCAATTAATGCTGCAAATTGTCGTAAATAAATGAGGTTTATGCTGCAAATTGTCGTAAATAAATGAGGTTTTTGCACAAAAAATGTGATCTTTTCCGGCAAGTTTTTTCTTATATTTATGAGGAGGCCCCTTTTGCTCTAGCCTAGTTGCATGTCCCAATGTTATATGGATTATATAAATTTAATTCTTTGATTATTCATATTTAACTATTATTATAATGTACTTTATTAGTCATTATATATATATATATATATATATATATATATTCTATTTAGAAAATTTCTATCCTGGGATTAAAATATAAAATATATCATGTTTTAATGCATATTGACTTTAGATTCTTAATTATTCTTTATCTTGTTATCATAATCCAAATGTAGTAACCATGGTAATAACTTGAGTATCAAATCTTTTGATTTAATTAATTTAATAAAATCTTTTTGTGAATTGTTATCAATAATGAAGTGATAGATTTCTTATGAAACATGAACACCAATGTAATTGCTTAAGTTTAAGATGGGCTCCTAGGACCATTAACAGAATTGCAACTTGAACACCAATGGAACTGATAAGTGGCGGAGCTAGAATTTTTTAAATGAAAGGGCAAATTATTAACAAATATTATATTATGTAGACATATATTAGAAATCAATTCGAAACAAATATACTAACTCATATAAAACAAAATTAATTTAAAAATACTTTTAAAATAAAAAAAAACTTACATTATAAATTTAGGGTGTTTTTACCCCTATACACCAATTCTTAATTGGGTCTCCAAACATTTTTTTTTCTAATTGAATCCTCAATGCATAAAAAATCTTTAATTAAGCCTCTATTCTATAGTCCAAGGCCCGGGCCTCCAGCTCCACAGTTTAAACCATGTTTGTTTGTTAAAAAAAAATAATAATAAAGTCATTTAAAAAATCTTGAGTTTTTTCATTGAACATATCTAGTCTAGATCTCAAGGCGCAGTTGGTTAATCTATTGAGCGTATTTGGGTTTGCATAACCATACTCTCATCTATAATCGTTAATGTTTAATATCCCTTTAAAATACCTATAATTTTCTGCATAAAACATGTTTAAATGAGAAGATCTCACGGTGTACAATACGAATTTATGAATATTTTTAGATGAAAGTACATACTCAATTGAACAGGATTTCTAATAGAACAATTTTCTATTTGAAAATTTATCCTATTATACATATATATATATATATTTTTTTTTTTCTTTTTCTGGGTTGAGCTAAGACCCATGCATATTCATGAAAAGAAAGACTAATAATTAAGCACTCATGTGGTTTCAAACGTAAGCCTTTGCTTCTGATTACAGAGGCAAATATCGATATTACAAGTTTCTGTTTTTTTTTTTTCCTCTAAAAGATCAGTGATGAGTTCTTGTCAAAATCGCATCCATCCATTTATTGCACATATATATATCGAGTAATGATTTCTTTGGCTAATAATAGAGCATGAACACACACACACACCCTTGGTGTTGAACTGTTAATTTCTTGATGATATATGCATATATTTGTGTATGTCAACCTTCCCATCACTTGTCTGATCTCTAACAATCGCCAGCACTAAAAAAAATGGGGTCATCTTTAGAGATTTGGCTTCCAATTGATCATTTCATGTGTAGTCTTTCTTTCTCTTGATAGAGATGCTCACCAATAATAATTAATGAATTCTATACTTACATACCAAATCAACCCATAATATATATTATTGGTGACGCATCTCTATTCTATCACCAATAATATATATATATATATATATATATATATATATATATATATATATATATATTATTGGTGATAGAATAGAGATGCGTCACCAATAATAATTAATGAATTTTTACCCCATCCCACAAGGATAGAATTCATTAATTATTATTGGTGACGCATCTCTATTCTATCACCAATAAAATATATATATATATATATATATATATATATATATATATATATATATATATATATTGTTGGGGTGGCTCTTGTGGGGTTGATTTGGTACGTAAGGATAGAATTCATTAATTATTGACTTATTGAAAATGTTATGTTTTCAATCAATCATAAGAAGAAAAAAAAGTATTTTAAACCTGGATTTCGATGTTTAATATGATCCAATGAATATAACTTAAAAAACATGTTGTTTTATCTTAAGTCTACCCTTTGTATTAAAAAAAGCATAACAATATCATAAGAAAAAAAAAACATTATTCCTTTTGAAATTATTATAGTTTTATAGCAATGTGATTTGTAAAATTCAGTGATCAAACACCTTCATTATCAAGAAATTGACCCTCCACCCTCTTGATTTGAAAAGGTTAGATAGAGAGAGGACCAATTTCAGACTTCCACGCCTATACCATTCACAATGTCAAACGATTGTACTAACTAAATGATGGTTTTTAAAACATTATTAAAAAGATAATATATAATATCATTCTCAAGAAGAACAAAAAAAAAAAAAAATTACATCACGATTTTTTGCTTTGATTTGTTCTTGGATATATAACTCTTGAAGTCTCAAGTTCAGGTATGAATAATTTTATGAACCACCCTAGCTAGCTCGAATAACCAAACCATGGGGGAGGAAAAAAAGAAGAAGGAATATCCCCAAGTAACGGGTCAATGAAGACACCATGGCATTACAGCTGAATTAATATATAAAAACACACACTCAACTATCTTCTCTTAGTCATAGGTAACATGTTCATCATTTTTAATGCATATTGACTTTAGATTCTTAATTATTCTTTATCTTAAAAAAATTATTGTAATGTTTTATTTTGTAATTTTATTAAAAAAAAGAGAGAGAAATCAAATAATATATAAATGATGTACACAGAATGAGAGCACAAATTAAAAAAAAAAAAAAAAAAACAAGCAAGAAAGACAATTTTTTGAACAAATAGGATTTGCACACAAATTAAGAACCTAACTCATAGTTTTATTAAATATAATTTTGATATATTCTCATCTCTAAAATATCTATAATTTCTTAAATAGGTCACAAGCCAACCTTTACAAAATAGAAAAATCAAAACTTAAAAAAAATATATAACAAAAAATCAGAAATTAACATAAAATTAGAGAAAATAACAAAATTAATTCAAATAACATCTTCAAGGTCTAATTAAAAAGTCTTCTAAAGCTTAGTTGGTTATAATTACTTGGACCTCCTATAGAACTAAGCATGCTGAATCATTTGATAAAACTTGAGACCGATCTAATACTCAGAGTGAAAAACTTAGTCCAAACCAGTTGATTGTTTCCCCTCACAATGATATTATTTTTATATTTTTATAAAATAGAAAAGGATGGACCTGCATTAATCTGGGTTAATTAACCCATTTGACCTGTGACTCAAGGCTTACTCAGAGGATGGAGTTTGGTATTTCTAATGGTCCTAAAAAAATTCTTAATTCCTTAAAATATATAATATCAACGCAAAAAACAAACACCTTTTCTTCATAGGATGCCCCTGAGAAATTAATTCCACAAATTGTGTACGCCATCTGATTTTAATAAATTAGGGATGAATTCGTTGAAAACATTTCAATTTATTGTTTGTATTTCTTTAACATATTTTTTAAAATAAAAATTATTAGATTTGAAATTAAGTAAACTTATACTATTTTATACTATTAATTAATTTTAATTAAAAAAAATTATGTTATAAGATTTGAACTTGTAACTATCTTAATATATAATTTATATTATTATCTAATATATTTTTTTTAAGTAAGAGTTATTTATATTTGAAACTTGTAAAATCTCATACTATACTATACTATACTATTAATTAGTTTTAATTAGAAGAAAGAAAGGGATAGTGAGATTCAAAACCATGATGACTACTTGGTTATAAGACTTTTGTATTATATTAAAAAATTATTTTAATTTAAAAACTTAAATTATTAGATAAGATTCAAAAATATTATTTATATTACTATCTAGCACCTTGAATACTTAAATTAACATCTATAATGAAAAAATTACATTAAAAAATTTCAAAATTTTTCTAAACAAAGTTTGGCCGCGTTCTTCAACTTTACCGTGTTTTGCATTGTTGTTTTTGTGTTATTACTTGTTTGGTTTTGTATGAAAAAACAATAAATTAATTTTTAAAATGTTTTTTTAATACACTGAAAGTATTTGTTGTGTTATTACTCGCCGGTATAAAATATTCGCCTAAGCAGACTGCTGGTGATAAGCCAAAGGAAGATGAGGATGACGTCAAGTCATCATGCCTCTTATACCCTAGGCGACACCCATGCTACAATGGCCAGGATAAAGGGTTGCGATCCCACGAGCATGAGCTAACTCCAAAAACCAGTCCTCGGATTGCAGGCTGCAACCCGCTTAGTAATGTCATGTGCTTATCGCCTGCAATTATGGATTACCTTGTTTCAGGGGAGCATTGAATAGATGCGAGCTCTAGCCTTAAATACACCGGTGAGCTTCACAGTTCATAATGACTTCGAGCTTTTGTCTGCCATTAGTTTAATTTTTAGCATTGAGACGCGAGTCATGTCTAGAGGTTATAAACCTTGGGTAAATCAATAGGGATAGGAGCGTACCCAACACCAAATCATTGCATGGTGTCTGGGAAGGGCCAACTTGGGAGGAGGGAAAAAAAGAAAAAAAAAAGAGAGAAAATAATATTTTTCAAAACAATTTCCTTTTCAATGAACAAATGAGAACAGGGGTGGGGAGCATAATCTCGTATTGTGAGAAATCCAAATCCCACTGTATATATAAAAACATCTATATTGTTTTATTTTTACAAGTACGTTTTTTAAACAACTGATTTTTTGAAATAATTGTTTTCAAGTTTTGCATTGCATTTCAACAGTGTTTTTAAAAAATTTAATTTTTTTATTTTTAAGATAATATTTTCTTAGTGTTTTTTTAATAATTTTAGTTTGATGATATACAAATAAAAAATATATTATTTTAATTCATTTTCAAACAAAAATTAATTTATATCATATTTGTAGACATATTTTTTTTTTAGATTATCGTGGGTGTCCGGGCCAGCTTGCGCGCACCTCGACTAATCCCACGGGCCCTGAAGTTAACGACCATGTAAGCCTCCAGTGGCCATCATATGAGCAACCACGGGGTTGAACTTGAGACCTAAGAGGGAGCAAACCCTTTAGTCCCAAGCTTTTACCACTGGGCTACCACCTAGATGGTTTTGTAGTCATATTTTTAGTTGTATTTATCCATGCATCAACATGATAATCATTTATGTAACACATAAGCTCTAGATACACGGGGATTATTTCTCATCATCCTGGGATCGATGTTTTTCTCTATATTTTGAAACAAGTTGCAATTTGGTGTTCTTTCAAACATTGAAAAGAGAGAAAGCAACATTTATTATTATATTACCATATCCTATCCCCTGGGAGTATTATTCGTTGTTTACTCGAGATAACATTATAATTCTAATATCATATAATATTTATATGACTGTGGTAGTGATTTTTTAAAAATTATTTTTTATTTCAGTACATTAAAATAATTTGAAAATATAAGAAAATATTAAAAATTAAATTTTCATTAAAAACCATTTAGAACACAATTCCAAGGCAAAAAACCAGCCACAAAATTTCTCAACCAAGGTTCATTTCTTGTATTGAATTATACTATACAATTCCATTATTTATTAAAACAGCCATGTGTATTACATTTTCATTGAAGACGATCTAAAGCACTTGTATAACATAGCAAAAACACCAAGCAACAAAACCAACAATGAAGATTGCACAACGCAATGACTGCTCCTTATAATCCATAAACCACTGCTTTTCCTGCCCCATTCAATATCAAAAAAGTAATAAATACAAAAAAAATATCAATAGTATTTTATCGATAAATTTTTTTATTTTTTTATCCATCAATAAACACCCACAAAAAATTTCTCTTAGCATATATCAAGAAAATTGCAATGAAAAAATACAAAATGAAAAAAAAGTCAAATAATATGATGAAGTGTAACTTTAGAATATATTATTTTGTTAAATTCTAGTTGCTTTTTTATTTCAATTTTTTTTGTTCAATTTCAATTAAATATATATGATTAATTTCAATTATTATTTTGAATTTTTGTAATTAAATTTAGAATACATTTTTGTAAAGTTAGGATTAAAAATATTATCACATAAAAAATAAAAATTTTCTACTTAATTAAAGTATGCTAAATTGTTCAAAGAAATTGAATAAAATCAACTGGTTTGTGGCATATATGTTGTGTATTTTTGCAGGCTTAAATTTTTGCAGGTTTTCAGGTTTTTGCAGGTTTGAATGAAATCAACTGGTGTACAAACTCTCTTAACACTACAGTCAAAAACTTGCGGATGACCCGTAGTGTTTTGACCGTTGGATGTTTGCAATCGATTCCGAGCACTCAAACTCCAGAGTTTGTGACGATGTTAGACTGATAAGTACAGGCTCGAACTACCCATCTTAATTAAAAATATGAATGACTCACCGTTGATTATGAAAAACTTCGCCGATTGGTAATGAAAATGAGATTACATATGAGTGGTACATATACATTCTCTATTTTTCTTCAACCCGATCCGGTTCCAGTTGTTAGAGAATAATATAAATCATATCTTAGGGCCTCACCTAACAACTTAAGCTTTTAGGTCGAGATGATTTTTTGACATGGTATCAGAGCCTTGATGACCAAGTGGTCACGAGTTCGAATCTCACAATCCTCATTTATTTGATAAAAATTAAGCACAAGGTAAAATAAGTTTGTGCAAGTTTCTAGTCCAAAAGGCTTTCACTTGAGAGGGTGTATTAGAGAATAGTATAAATTTTATCCTGAGACCTCATCTAATAGCTTAAACTATTGAGTTGAGATAATTTTTTAATATTAGTTCTGGATCGGCCGAATCCCAGATCGACTCGCTGCCCGAATTTTAAATCTATGCATTACTGAAAAGAGTTTTTCCGTTCATGAGCACATTGCTAAAATACATACTGACATACTGTAAGACTAAATGTAACAGGAATTAATAAAAGAATTGACAGTACACAACAAGACACGAAGACAGAGCTTTCAAAGAAGCAATATCTGTCTTATGCACAGATAGATGTGGACAGAGCTCAGAGCCAAAATAGGCATATCTATCTATCTATCTATCTTTATGTCACCTTTTCTCCTGATCTCCATCTCCATCCACATCTCCGATCTGTTTTAGAATATCCTGGAGATCTGAAATCAAATGTGTAATTTTTCAAAATAATCAATAAAAATAGTCATTTTAGGTAGGAAAAAAAATATCCCTTCAACAGGGATTTACCACCATAGAATTTCAAGCCTTTCGGGGGTCAGCAAGAGACTTGGATACACTATCTTTCTGCATGCATCTCTTACACCATGCAATCAGCTTAGGACACTCAGCCTCTATGCTAAAGTTGGCCATGGTCTCATAAGCATGAAACCAGCAATAAAAAGGGACTAATGCAACATTCACAAAACCCAGGGTCTGATCACCCCCGAAGTAAGGCTTAATTGGCTCCTAGCTCTCCTTCCAACAACTTGAGGCAATCGATAAAATCCTTCTTGGCTGCCTCCTGCTCTTCTCCTTCTGCTGTCCATATCATTTTCCCTTTCAGGTCATAAATCTACAGGTTCACATAAAGGCAGGGATGAAAAAAGTACACCATAAATCTGAGACATTTTGGACAATCAAAGTGGTACAAATATGGTAAATATATACTTTTCAAGTACAAAAAAAGAATCTAAAATAATTATGAGTACTGAATACCATAAACATGGTTAACCATGTTTTCACAAGAGGTTTAACTCACTTATCAGTACCCTATCGAGTTTCTTTAATTCCAGTTTTAGCTGATAACAGATTTGGAAGAAAAACTATTAGTATCCATTAGGATATATATATCTAAAAATGCTAAGTAAAAAAATTATAATAAAAAATAATTAACATACCTTCTGGTCCACAAAATCAGCCCAAAACATAGACTGAGTTCTTTCATAAGGATCAGAGGGCAACAAAGGAGACTGCTTCCACGTTTCATCAATGTACTGAACAATAATAAATGACTCACAGATTGGTTTGCCATTGTGAATAAGAACTGGGATTTTCCTGTTAACCGGATTCATTTCAAGAAGCAAAGCACTTTTGTTCCTCAAGCTTTGTTCTTTGTACTCATACTTGACTCCTTTCTCTGCTAATGCTATCCTCACTCTCATCCCAACAGGACTTGCTCAGAAATCCAACAGGGTCACTTGATCATTATCCATTGTTGAAGTGATGAAAAATGCTGTCCCCAAAAATGTCTTAAATATTTCCCTTCTTTCTTTTACTTGAGTTGTGTCTTGCATACATCAACATGTGTTGTGTTGAGAGTAGATGTATCTTAAATACAGATATTTTTTTGATCTTTAATTCAATAGCATTGTACAACCACTCATCGGCATTGCTCTCCGTACACATTCAGATGAGTGGCTGCATTACCTCTAGTCTAAGATATTGATCAGCATTGCTTCGGTTTTCCCACCGCATTAATTATTGTATGGCGGACTGTGCATGTCAGCAATAAGCAACAAGTGTAAGAGACTGTTTTTTTAAAAAAAAAAAAAAAATTAATTTTTTTAATTTTAAATTATATTTTTACATGTTTCAAAGTTAATATTAAAAATAAATTTAAAAAACCTATTTAAAAAAACAACCGCTCCTATGATACGAAATGGTCATTAAAGATTTTGCAGTGAAGTTGTATTGTTTTTTATAGCGTTTGGGAATGTAGTAATTGTAATTTTTTAAAATATTTTTTGTTTAAAAATAAAATAAAATAATTTTTTTTTATATTTTAAATTTTTTTAATATCAATACATCAAAACAATCTAATAATAAAAAAAAAATTTAAAATTTTTCCAAACAAAGTTTGGGCCCCATTCTCTAACTCTACCGTGTTTGCATCGTTGTTTTTGTGTTATTCTTCGTTTGGTTTGGTACAAGGAAATAATAAATTAATATTTTTTATTTTTTAAATAATTTTAATATGTTGATATAAAAATTAAAAAAAAATTTAAATTTTTTTTATATATTTTTAAATAAAAAATATTTTTAAAAAACAGTACAAGCTCAATCCTGAACTGTCTAAAAACGTTGTAAATTAAGGTGGGAGTATTGTATACACAATGGTGAAAGTAAAATTTTTAATTAGGTGGGGCATGAAAGAAGATAAGGGTTTTGTTGTGAAGTTGAAATCTATACAGAAAAAAATAAAATTCAATTCTTCATCAATATATGTTCAAGAATGAGTTACAAAAGAAGATATTTAGTGGTTAATGGTAAATATATTTTTTAATTAAATTAAAAGTTTATTAAGTAAAAATTTGATTTAACCAAAAGTTGATATTTTTAACTTATACTACATATATTCTTTTAAAAAAATTGATTTAAATTATTTTCACTGAACTTTCTTCTAACTCAAAGTTATTTTTACTTATATTTATCATAAATCATTTATAAAAAATAACTTTTAAATTATAACTTAAAGTATAAAAAAAAAGCAGAATTGGAATATGCATAAGTTAAAGGGACAAAATTTGAAGTTTTCCCTTAAAAATTACTGGCTCCACTCATGGGCTTAGAGCATCTTCATATTCCAGCTTCATTTTCCTTTGCACAACATGAATTCAGTTGCCTATTATTGAGGAAACATGACCAAAATGGCAGGTGGCAACACGACAGTGTTACCTTTCTGCAAATGTCACACGCATGCATATGTTTTCTCCTTCTTCTTGGAAAGCGAAAAACAAGGGTCCATAAAAATGAAACCTTAAAAACCATTTTTCGCTCGTTGGCATTACCTTAATTTCTTCCTAATTATCAAATAAATTTCAAGCTTTCATTTTTTTTCTTCCTGTGAACATGATTTTTGGCAATGAAGGGAAACATTTTGTTGGACTTTAGGATTCAACAAGAAATCCCATTTGATATTTCCCCTAGTTATAACCATTAAGTATTGTTTTTTGTTGTCTATGTTAACAAGGACAGCTTTTTGATTGCTCTCTTCGGCTTGTTTTGGATTTTACTCAATTGGGATTTCATCGTTTTCATCAAAGATTTGACAAGAATGATGCAATCTTAGTGGCCTGGGGATTTATTGTTGAGAAGGTAGGGTGACAATGAGGGGGTTCGTAAGTGGATTTGTATTGCCTATGCTGCTCTTGGCAGGTTAGCACATTCTGTTGTCATGATCCCTTCTTTCTTAAGATACTTGTCATGCGTTAGTCTGCCATGTTCATCTGTTGGCAGGTAGATTTCTATATATGTAATGTTTGAAAGGGAAAAGCCATTCAGATATTTTGAAGTGGTTAAGCATTATACACCCATTGTGCCGTATCTAGTGAAATGTTTCAAATTTGGAGAATTTTTTCGTTTGTGGATTTACTCTTTGGCATTAGCTTTTGTGAGGTTGAAATGTAAATAGCAGGAAAAGTTTGCAACCTTTTGTTTTTTATGGGATTCTGCAGTCTAACATGCTTGTCAGGTGCCAATGTGTATAATTTGTGATTTATTTTTGTACTTGAGGTATTAGCTTAGGTGTTACTGGGTAACCCGTAAGATGGTTCTGCTTCAGCTAATATGCCTAGTGCATCTTGTCAACTTAGTTATGTTCTTGTGCATAAGCAATTAAGCCTTTGTTTTGATTTATTCAGAAGAAACATTAGATACAAGGAGATAAAGAAATAAAGTAGCTATCTTCATACATTCAGCAAGAATTAGAATGGCATTAATCAGAAGAGAAGTTTCCATCAAAGTGGGGTTACTTGTAGCCTTACATTTTTCGTTGGTAGTGGATGACCTTGTCCTTTATTGATATCTGCTGAAAGTGGATGTAATAAGAGATCATCTGAAATAAAATGGTTTTGATTTTCTTTGGATTTAAACTGAAGGCTTTATTATAAATATAAACTATCAAACTGCGTTAGATTTTTCTACTTAAACCATGATGTCAAATGTGTTGAATGGGCATGATAAGATTTTAGATATTGAATTACTGATATTTCAATCTGCCAACTGAATTGGGCTATAAGCAGTTCTAATGGTAAATTTCCTGTCTTTTAAGTTTCATTGAGATTGAGTTTACATATATTTGGTGTTGTAATCTGCTCCTGCAAAGAGGTTTGGTGGTGCGCAATTCAGTCTTATTCTACCAGCTAAATCCTTCTCTCGTTTTCTTCCCTATTTCATCCAGCTGCCTTGTTCAATTGGAGTTTGATATCTCTGGCCGATCTGTTAGCCTTTCTTTTCATTCAGCATAGTGCACCAAAAAACGGTAAGCAATTGATGTTATATATGTTGTCTTGATTATCAATGTTGTCTTGTTGTGTTATATCACATATGGTTCCTGTTAGATAACCCATGTCCAGCCCAGAGGTTCAAGTGATTAGGGCTTGAGCACCATGAGTGCTTTTAATGGTTATCAATCACATGAAAAGCCAGTAAGGCATTTTCTATGTTGTTATATTGGTTTTTTCTATTGCAATGGTATTGCAAGATATTGGTGTTACCAAATCTTCTTCCTCTTAAATTTGCATTAAAAGACATCCTTGCACTTACCATTCATACAGCTCTAGATTTTGTGAAGTGGCTGTATATGGCAGCTGGTCTGTCCATGCCAGGACACAATGGTCAAGCATGCACATCACACACATATATGTAAAAGCTAATTCTATATTTTGAAAAGTTACTTCATCCTTTTTCTCCATTTTATCTTGTCCAGGGTCAATCTTTTTGTATATTTAGGTGTGCAAACTAAATGGTCCTCCATTCACTTTGTGCACCTGGTTGTGTGCTCTCTTGCATATGAAGTTGCCATTTTGTTGAGTGAATTGTTATGTTTCATGTGCTCAGGAAGATTATCAACCTCTCGGAAATTGTATTATGTTTCTTAAGTCATACTTTCCTCATTGGCTAATAGGCTTGCGATCTCGAAGACGATCCCTTGTACCATGGTGTACTCTTACCCTTTCCTCAGTGGCTATTCTTTCAAGTGCAACATTTCATATTATCTGGGCTATTAAGGGGGATGATTGGAGTGTTGCTGACGCTCAGTGGGTCAAGTTAGTTGGTTTCCGAAGGTAAGGTCTGATGCCAAAAACATCTTTTTATCTTTTTCATTGTAGGAACCCCTTCAATGCAGTTTCATGAAGACACATAGTTACTTCTTAAGCAAATATTCTTTACTATTGCAATGCTGTGGTTGCAGTGTTCAGACCTGGGGGTCTCCATCTCTGCTGTATTTTTTGGTAATCCACGTATTGGCAGCTTTTGCCGCAGTAATTGAAATCCACAGGAGCAGATTTGATCAGGTTCTATGGAATTCTCCAGAGATAACTATAGGTTTGTCATTGTAGACTAAACAATAGAATCTTCCTGAGTTGAGATGTGTTCTATCTTCTCTTTTTAAGCACAACTATGAAATATCTTTCCACTATGGTTCTCTAGTGATTTAGTTTGGAGACAGCTTTTCTTGAGCATTTATGTGATCAGGTTTGCAAACAAATCGTAAAATATGCTTCAACTTCAGCACTTGATTCATCTTACCCTCCCAAATCTCCATTTGATTTCCTATTTTATTTCAGCCTTGTGTAATTAGGTACTATAGAATCATTTTCCAGAACAATTCTCTAGTCCAAAATCAACATGTTTGTCTGAAGAGAATCCTTTTCCCTAGTTTATTGAGTTGCCAGAGTCATTGCATCTGAATCATTGAAACATTTGCAAGTTTCCATCCTCTGGCCAATCATATAATCGCTTGTAATGCCCAGATGAATTTCTCCAACTATATTTTTTATTCACAATTAATTGGCTTGAGCATAGATTATTCTTCATTTGTTAAATTACTATGCCCTCAGGTGTTGATTTTGGATTATTTCTTTTGATCCTTGGAAGGTTCTCATCTCAGGGTTTTATGCTGCTTATTGTTGCCTGCTGTACAGTTGGTTGTGGGAATTAGTCACCCGTCTTGGGCATCTTTACCATTTTTCATTTGTAGCTGTATTGGACTAGTCAACTGGTCTCTAACAAGCAACTTTCTGGGCCTATTCCAGTAAGTTTCATACACTTAGCTGACTAATCTTAGTTGTTCTTTTGAATGAAATGTCAGCTTGACTGATTTACATTAATTTGTATGGGTTTGAAGGTGGTGGAGGTATCTTTTCATTTATGCAGGCTTGAACATTTTCCTGCTGTATGTATACCAACTTCCCATCGAGGTTTCTGGGACGATTGAATGTGTAGCTGGTTTCATTGGTCTCTATAAAATACCTGCACGACCAGAGCTTTCAGAAATTTGTTCTGGTCTTTCACTTCTACTTTTCTACATTATGGTGAGTGGAACTTGTTTCAAGTTTATATAAATTTAAAAGCAGATTTCATAATATCTGATTGCTATGATTTAGACCAAACTTATTGTAACTGCTGATTTGCAATGCTGGAATTGCATGTGAATTCTTTGGAAGCAGAATGCTAAAGCAACAAGTATATGCCTCTTAATCTACTCAAAAATATATTTTAGCGCTACACAAGACAATTTCTCGTTTCTTTTTCTTGTTCATATGGGGGTGCTTCATTTCCTTAATCACAACATTCACTGACATTCTTTCCATAACAGCTATCCTGGATCAGATGTGATCTGACAGAAATGAATTTCATCATGTCAACAAGAGAAAACAATTTGAATGAGCGATTGCTTCCCCTTAAGCATTCGTTTTTCATTTCTGAATCGAGGTAATTTGCTGTGCTGCTTTATAATATGAACTTTCTGTATGGCTTCAGCTTAAGCCTCAACAATTTTTTTATGGTACTTGATGCTTTACTTTGTTCCTCATCTTTATCCTAGATCTGGTGCAAGGAACACCAATGTGTTGTTGAGAGGAGCAGTTTTCCGGACCTTTAGCGTTAACTTTTTTACTTATGGTTTTCCGGTAGGCTTTGGCATTAACTCTCTTTTTTTTTCCATCTTCTTTTCAGAAATAATTCATCTTGCAACTGATTTCTACTATTCTTTAGTTGGTTTCCTTGCTTAATACCTTTTTGTATCACCCATGACAGATTTCCTTGTTTGCTCTGTCATTTTGGAGTTTTCATTTTGCAAGTTTATGTGCATTCGGACTACTTGCTTATGTTGGTTACATTCTATATGCATTCCCTTCACTGTTCCGCTTGCACCGATTAAATGGTCTGCTGCTTGTTTTCATTCTCCTATGGGCCACCAGCACCTATATCTTCAACGTGGCATTTACAGTCCTAAATAAGAAAATGTGGAAGGTATTCTTCATTGAGTGCATACGTTATGTCCTGTTTTCACAATCATTAGAGATTACTGTAGTAAGATCTTTTGAACATGTTTTCAGGATGTGGAAATTTGGGAAACTATTGGCTTATGGCATTACCCGATTCCGGGATTTTATCTCCTTGCACAATTTTGTCTTGGTGTCCTTGTTTCTTTGGTCAATCTGGTGAACAATTCTGTTTTCCTCTACTTGTCAGATGAGGATAGGGAGCTTTCAAATCATGATTTTGTAGTTGAAGGTGAGGAAAGGAAATAGTCTTACTGGACTATTTGCACCAATTTAGTTGATTTCTGCAGCTGCATGGATTCACTTTGGCTGGACTGTTTCGATTCCTTTATAGCACGGTTGTTTCCTTTTCAGTTGACATTGTTTCTTCCTGGTACCTAGATAGCACGAAATAATAGTTGTTAGAAGAAAACTGTAGCAGCAGTGGTTTCACACTATACAAGAATAAAAGTTAAGAGGGACACAAAATTCTAGAGAACTTTTTGTGGATTAGGAACGTTTCCTTTCTTTCTTGATTATATAGCCACCCCTTGGTCCTTACTGTAGCTACACTGACACATCATAAGTCATGGAAGTTTAGAAAGGGTAAGAGCATAGCATGTGGATGTGTTCACTTGATGCTGTCTTTCTTCACAGTTGATTGGAATTCAAAGATATAAATTTCGTGAATTTCTTTTTGATGGTTTTCAGTTTTAGTTTAGTTATTCTTGGAATATTGCCATGGTTGTGGGCCATAATTTCAGTTGCATTTACATTTCAGAGAGTGAAGAAACCAAAGTATTGATTGTTGCTACAATAGCATGGGGACTTCGCAAAAGCTCCCGTGCTATAGTACTGTTGCTGATATTTCTTATTGCATTGAAACCAGCAGGCTTCATTCAATCTGTATATAGTAAGTTGAAGTAACGCTTCTTATTCATATGTGTATCTATGTGATTCACTTTTCACACGATGCTAAAAACATTCCTCATAGGTGTGAAATTCTTTGAGTACATCCAACTGTTTCGCCGATATTTATCATTTTCTTCTGGATATTTTAGTGCATTGTGTTATGATTTGACAATTTCAGTAGACAATGTACTAACCCTTGCCAATTTCTGCTTCATGAATCAGTGATTTTCTTTCTGATATATCTGTTAAGCCACTTGATCAGCAGAGAGATACGCCAATCCCTGGTTCTTCTATGTGAGGCACATTTCGCAATGTTGTACATTCTCCAGCTTAAACTGATATCAGAAGTCTTGAAACAGAAATTCTCATTTACTACGGAACTTCTTTCACAATTAGGTAAACAGTAGATTTTGATACTTGTTATTTAGGCTCCTCATCTGAGTTTCTTTGTACTGACTCCCTTCTGAGTGCACGCAATCATTTGTGTTTGTTTGTTGATGCAATTTATAAATATCTTATCTTTCATTAATTGCTGTAGGTTTTCTTAGTCAAACTAGCACTGGGGATTTCTTGAAGATCATAGCGCTTGCATGCGTTTGTACCATCCATAATCATGGATTTGAAATGTTGTCCTCATTTTCAGCAGTTGTGCAGAACACTCCTTGCACTCCAATTGGGCTTTCCATCTTGAGAGCTGGTCTATTCAAATCGGTTCTGTTATCAATTCATACATCAAGATCCAGACAGAACCACGATAATAACTCCTCTCATGGTATATAACTCATCCATTGTTAAAATATTTTTAAAAATGATTTTGGTTTTTGCTTTATGACTATTCTAAAATGTGCAAGTGTTTCTGATACTGGCTACCATCTATTTTTACTGATGAGAAGGCTTAAAACTAAGTTTAAACCTTAGGGAGATGTTAGTAAATATTAGCATCAGAACCTCTGACATGATATGGTGAGTTTCCAGTGCAAAGATTATTTCTGTAGCTTTTCTGATTATTTTACCATGTTGCCTTTATTAATTTTTAGAACTTATAACATGATCCTGTTTGACCATGCCTTTTAATTCCTCTGTTGTGAAAACTCTATCAGGTTTTTAATATATTTTTCTTGTTCAGAGAAAAAGATAGTATCATTTCTCAATGCAATTGGACAAAAGTTTCTTTCAGTATATCGATCATGTGGAACCCCCATTGCCCTTCTGACAATTCTTCTTTCGGTGTACCAAGTAAGACCTAATTTTATTTCCTTTGGCTACCTGTTCTTCCTTCTACTGTGGGTGATTGGAAGACAACTTGTGGGGAAGACAAAAAGCGCCTTTGGTTACCACTGAAAGTTTATGCAGTTGTGGTGTTTATTCTCATTTATGGCTTGAGTGTCTTCTCCAGTTTTCGCACATGGTTGTCCAGGATGGTTGATGTTTCTTTTGCCTTTGCATATAAACCAGAAGCTTCCATTTTGGAAAATATATGGGAGTCCCTTGCTGTGTTGATTGTGATGCAACTTTATAGTTACGAGAGGAGGGAAAGCAAGAACTCACAATCACGTTATGTTAATGCACCAAAAAAATGTTCCCTTATATTTATGAAACGTCTTCTGATCTTGCACAGTGAGAAGATATTAAGTCTTTCCCTTTTCTATGCATCTCTGTCCCCTTTAAGCGTATTTGGTTTTCTATATCTTGTTGGCTTGGTTGTTTGTTCAACTTTACCCAAGTCTTCTAGGAGCCCATCAAAACTGTTCATCGTTTATTCAGGACTTCTTGTGATGATTGAGTATCTTTTCCAGTTATTCATTGACCAGGACAAAATTTTCTCTGGTCAAAAGCAGTCTTCTCTGTTTCTTTTCCTTGGATTGCAGCTCTACAAGCCTTCGTTCTCGGGTCTAGAATCAGGCTTGAGAGGAAAAGTTTTGGTTATTGCTTCATGTATACTTCAGTACAATGTCTTCCATTGGTTGGAAAAGAGACCGTGCAGTTTTGGAAATGTTAGAAAAGGGGAGGAGCCTTGTGCTTTGTTTGGTACATCAGAAGAGGTCTCAAGTGAAACAACAGAAAGTAAGCTATTAACAGCTGCTAGCGTCCTTTCAGCTAGCGTCCTTTCAGAAAAAAGAAAAGACGCAAGACGCAACTCATGGCCATCTCTCAGCACTTTTGTACCTCAGGGGCCAGATCCTACATCCTATGAAACTGGGGTCACTGAAAGCTACACACAAAAATATTTATGCATCTCTGGAAGTTCCAGAGGTGGCCATAAGTTGAATAGAAAGAGGATTCGTATCTTGAGAAAAGAGAGACTTCACATGCAGATTGCTACTTTAAAAGTGTTCCTGAAGTTTTGGATAGAGAACATGTTCAATGTCTATGGTCTTGAGATTAACATGATTGCATTACTTCTTGCCAGCTTTTCCGTGCTAAATTTCATCTCTTTGCTCTATGTTGCATCACTTGCTACTTGCATTCTGCTACCTCGGGGCATCATACAAAAACTGTGGCCCAAATTTGTGGTCTTATTTGGTTCTGTTATAACCCTTGAGTACTTGGCAAGTTGGCAGACATCCTGGAAACAACATGCCCTAGGTGATGTAGAGGTGCCTTGCAATGACTGTTGGAGAAGCTCCGATATGTACTTCAACCGTTGCAAAAAATGCTGGTTAGGTATCCAATTCCAGAAACTTGTTACTTTTTTACACATCATTTTATCTTTCCTTGCATCACTGCATTTAAAAACTGTGCATTCCAAGGGTTTCACTTTTAGCAAGTTGATCGTTTTTTTATGTTATAGATAAAATGGTGTTGCTGCAGCTCTCAAAAGATTTCAATGATCTGTTAGAAAATTCGACCAGTCTCCAATTATTTAGTTGTCCATAGATAAATTTAGTTAAAATGCTTTGTTTTGGATGTGGTTGTCTATGGCCAATTTAGATTTCATTTCTCTGGCTTCACATTGAAGGAACTAAGCCTATCTTACCCTTTCATATTTAAGCTACAGATTTTTTGGTTTATCGATATCAACTTAATGTCATTCTTTTTTTTCTTTTTACGACCCATCAGTCTCTTTTATTATGAAATCTTGAAACCACTTTACAGAATCAGCCCATGTCTTTAGATGCCACAAATAGGAAATGTATCACTTGACTTCCACTTGTTCTTCAGAGGAATACAGAAAACTTGCCTCCTTCCATGGAGCAGATCTTATGGCTAAACCATGCACATTCTCTTCAATTCACTCTTCTCCTTTTACTCTTTCATATATACACACACACACATGCATACATCCCTTCAGAACATCCTGTCTACTTTTTTGTCTATTGAGCCATCTCTCTCAGATGTTAAAACTTCACAAACAAGGTGCTTTTTATCAGGAACCTTGGTCGATGATCCTCGAATGCTCATCAGCTATTATTTGGTTTTCATGCTATCATGTTTCAAATTTCGAGCTGATCGCTTGTCCAGTTTCTCAGTGTTAGAGACATATCAGCAAATGATGTCCCGTTACAAGAATTCATCACTGAGTGACCTCTCATTTGAAACAAAATGCTTGTGGACTATTCTTGACTACCTGAGGCTTTATAGTTGTTGCCACTTGCTGGATCTTGTTCTTGCTTTGATTTTAATTACAGGGACACTTGAATTTGATATTCTACACCTTGGATATCTTGGTTTTGCTTTGGTTTTTTCCCGTATGAGGCTTGAAATACTTAAGAGGAAGAATGAAATCTTCAAGTTCTTGCGGATGTACAACTTCGCTCTTATTGTTCTTTCTCTTGCGTATCAATCCCCTTTTGCTGGGGACTTCTGCGAGGGGAATTGTGAAACAATTGATTACATAAGTGAGGTGGTTGGATTTCATAAATATGATTATGGGTTCCGAATTACTTCCAGATCTGCCCTTGTTGAGATTATCATATTTATGCTGGTAGCACTACAGTCATTTATGTTTGCAGCCCAGGATTTTGACCATGTGTCTCGGTATCTTGAAGCAGAGCAGATTGATACCATAATAAAAGAGCAAGAAAAGAGGGCCGCTTGGAAAACTGCACAATTGCACCAGATCCGTAAATCAGAAGAGCAAAAGCGCTTGCGTAATTTGCAAGTGGAAAAGATGAAATCAGAAATGCTTAACCTTCAAACCCAACTTCACAGCTTAAATACTTGTGCGAATTGTGGTGACATTCAAAATGAAGGCATTAGACGGCGGAGAAATAGTTCTCTAAATGCAGATGCAGGGAATAGCATCCTGGAGAATCTGGAAATCAATTTTAGGAAGCAACCAGTTAACTTGAGTTCTGATTTAATATATTCTTTTGATATGAATGAGTCTCTTAGAAGTGAAAGATTTGGAAGCTCATCCGCAGTGAACTCTAGAAATCATTCAATGGATTTTCTTGGTGATGTCATATTGTTAAATAATAGAGCTGCTAGTTATCAGTGCTGGGATTCACATAAAAGGGATGGAGAAAGGTTCCGAGTAAAGACAAACCCACTAGTCTCAGTAGTGCATCTGTTCAGTGATGGTGTTTCTCAAGCAAAATCTGTTGGTAAGATGGCTGTCTCCAACCTTGTGACTTTCTTTAACATAAAACATGAAGAACCTGATTCAAGTGATGATTCCTCTGACGGTGATGTGTACTATGAGATAGAGAATCAGAATATAGGTTCTGAACCTATTGAACGAGCATTTTCCACACAATCTGATAGTGTGCAGACTACTTCTGCATACCGGCAAATTCAGATGATCCTCCTTTACATGTGGGAGCAAATGCGATCAAACAATGATATTGTTTGTTACTGTTGCTTTGTCCTAATATTCCTATGGAACTTCAGTTTGCTGTCAATGGTTTATCCTGCAGTCCTCTTCTTGTATGCACTCTGTGTAAATACTGGTCCACTTAGCATGTTCTGGGTTATTATGCTGATTTACACTGAGATGTGTATATTTGTTCAATATCTATATCAAATCATCATCCAACACTGTGGATTGACCTTCAATATTAGTTTGCTTCAGGAATTAGGATTTCCTACACATAAGATCTTGTCATCTTTTGTAATCAGCAACTTGCCTCTTTTCTTGGTCTATTTATTTACTCTCCTACAAACCTCCATAACTGCAAGAGACAGAACAATTACTGATGCCCGCTCTCAGAAAAGAAGAAACAATTTCCAGGAAGAGGTGGTTCAGGGTTGCATGATGAGAATAGAAACGCTGCTTTTGTCTGCTAAAAATGTTCTGAAGCGGCTGATTAGAAGTCTGTTCAGGTATTGGAAATCTCTCACACAGGGAGCAGAAACTCCACCTTACTTTGTACAAGTGTCAATGAAAGTTGATGTGTGGCCTGAGGATGGCATTCAGCCAGAGAGAATTAAATCAGGAATAAACAAGCTGCTCAAGGTTATGCATAATAAAAGATGCCAGAAGAAAAATCATTTGCACTCAGTCAGCAATATCCGTGTCCAAAGCATTGAAAGAAGTCCTGAAAATGATAATATTGCTCTGGCTGTTTTTGAGGTGCTTTGTGCCTCTCCCTTGAGAGGATGCACCAATGTGGATCTTTACAAATCACTAACTCCAGCAGCTGATGTAGCCTATGAGATTCTAGAAGCTCAACGCGCTGGTATTGTTAAGGAAATAAGATTTCCTTACCCAATACTATCAGTGATTGGCGGAGGAAAAAAAGATATTGATCTTTATGCCTACGTGTTTTGTGCAGATTTGGCTGTCTTCTTCTTGGTAGCCATTTTCTACCAATCAGTCATAAAAAACAACAGTGAATTTCTTGAAGTTTATCAGCTTGAAGATCAATTTCCAAAAGAGTTTGTTTTTATCTTAATGGTAAACCTCTTTCCTTATGAGACAGTGTTGATATTGCAGTGTAATCCAAAGTTACAGTTTTATCAATTCTCCATGTAGAATCAAAGGTTGGAAGAGGTCAATTTAGAGTCGCCCCATTGTACACAGACACACATGAATATATGGAATATGTATGTGTAATTACTATCATGGAACTATCAACAGAACCAATGGCACCCATCATTTTCAGATTTTTGTGAAACAACTATGTATCGATTTTCATCATTAGCAGATTAAGTTTCTGTAAAAACCCCAGGCTCTTAAATCAGTTTGTTTTGATAAATGACACACATGCTCTTTCCAAAGTGATTTTGTCACATAAAGTTCAATCTGTAATTTAGTTTCCCCCCTAGTATTTTTTTCATGCTGTGAGCAGACTCGACAATGTGAATTCAGTTTCTTGTTATTTTTCTCCTATGAATCTTTGGTGCCAATATATTTTTCTGAAGGACATCAAATGGTTTCTTCTTGCAGGTGATCTTTTTCTTAATTGTGCTCGATCGTGTTATATACCTTTGTTCATTTGCCACCGGAAAAGTCCTCTTCTATCTCTTTAATCTTGCTCTCTTCACATACTCAGTCACAGAGTATGCTTGGTACACAGAGCCACAACATAGGCATGCTGGAAGATTAGCCCTCCGAGCTATCTATCTCACAAAGGCAATTTCTCTGGCTCTTCAGGCAACACAAATACGATTTGGAGTTCCACATGAAAGCACTTTGTACAGACAGTTTTTGACAAGTAGTATCTCACGAATTAACCATATGGGCTTTCGAGTTTATCGTGCTCTGCCGTTCCTTTATGAATTACGATGTGTTCTTGATTGGTCTTGCACAACTACATCTTTGACCATGTATGACTGGTTGAAGGTATGCTTTACTGATATCATTTTCAATGCCTATCCAAATAAATGGAGTTTGGAATGGTGCCCATTCTTCAGCTATTCACTATAGTTTTTTATTATCTTCTCCTTCCATGTGCATGAGAATGCTTCGCACAAAACAGTGTAATATATCTTCCTTGTAAGGTATCTAACAAAAGGATAACCTCCTTAGATTTCCAAAGCCATACATCTCCCATTCTCTGCCTTTCTGATTCTCTAGAAAGGAGAAAAAACTATACCCTGGTTTAAGAAAATGTAAATATACTTGCATGTCATTTATTTACACATTCACATATTCATTTATATAAAGGTCTATCCGATGGAACTTTGTAAACCCACAGCATCTTCCTGAACTTGTTACATTCTTTACTCGCTGATTGTCTGCACCCAATTCCCCCTTTGTTCTATTCAACATATGATGTAATATCCATGCAGCAACTTCCTTTTCGTTGTGCTATCTTTTATTTCTGTACTATCCACCTTTCTACGCATTCCTTTATATGCTTCTCGAGTTAGTTCTACAATATATGTTTGCAACAACTGAATTGCACTGTTACTTATCCACCTTTCTATATTTGAATGAGTATCTGTATCACTACCTACACTGTGGTGGGTGTCACTGTTTACTTGATTGCTACTGCTGCTTTATTTTTTACTTGTTTTCATCTCATTTGTCATTTGAGCACATAAGCTACATAATCTCTTTCCCCTGAATCTAATTTTAGCACTTTGTTTTTAGTTAGAGGATATTCATGCAAGCTTGTTTCTTGTCAAATGTGATGCGGTTCTGAATAGAGCAAAACACCGACAAGGAGAGAAGCAACCGAAGAGGACAAAATTCTGCAATGGGATATGCTTATTTTTTGTATTGCTGTGTGTTATATGGACTCCTATTTTGGTAAGAATCTCATATGCTTTCTGGTTCCAATTCTTTTTGACAGTCTAAGCACAGTCTATTTTGTCATCTGTTGGTTCTGCAAAACAAATAATTGAGATAAAACACAAGGGTCTGTACCTTGAAATTATGAACTTGTCAAGGATGAAGTTTTAATACCTGGCTATATTAGATAACTTTTGGAGAAATAATGCTTTTAAAATTTTGAAAAGTGAGCATTTTGATTAGAGAATCCTTTGGCAAAACACAGAAAAAGATACCAAGAGCATAACCCCGCTGCAGAAGCAGTATACCTGGAAAATACCAAGAATCAACAAACAAGCATAATAGAGATTTTTTAGAAATAGCCAGAAATATCATCGTTATCTGAAAGAAGATTAAGACAATAATAACAAAAATCCAGAAAGAAAATCTGCATGTTGCGGCACTGCTTTCTCAAATGCCTGATCTTTTCTCCTCCTGTGAGCTCCAGAAGAGACAGTAGAGCACCATCCTTCAAACAACATTACATTGTCTTAAATCTTTTTACATAACAGCATGCTTCTAGATATTTTAATTTTTTGTTGGCAAACAAGAATCATTGGTTTTTGTATCTTCCACTGCATGTTGGCAATGGTGACTTCAGGTTTGTAAGTTGTCATTTTTTATAAATTCTGAGGCATACATTTTCTGGGCAGATGTACAGCAGTGGTAACCCCACTAACATTGCTAACCCTATCAAAGATGCAAGCATTCACATTGATATAAAGACACTTAGTGGAAGACTTACATTATTTGAGACAACTTTGTGTGAAAAGATCTCGTGGGATGAACTTGATTCACATGATGATTTGGATCCACAAGGCTATCTAAGTGAATATAATGAGAAAGACATCCAATTAATATGCTGCCAAGCTGATGCTAGCACATTGTGGCATGTCCCCCCGGTGGTCCAGACCAGATATATGAGATCTCTTAGATCGAACATGGACATCATCTTTTCCTGGCAATTAACAAGAGATCGGCCTAAAGGAAAGGAAGTCGTGAGATATGAATTAATTGTTCAAGATGAGGACCTTCCAACGTACTCAGAAGTAATGGAAGTGCTAAATGGCACTACCAATAGCTTCAGAATATTTAATGTTTATCCAAGATACTTTCGTGTCACTGGATCTGGTGAAGTGCGGTTGCTCGAACAGTCGGTATGTCAGCTATTTCCATTTTTCCAACCTGATGTCAATGAATACGTAAATCAGCTATGATGAAAAATGGTGAAAGCAGAAGTTGACCTTCTATGTACACAGGTAGATCTTGTCAGCGGGGATCTTGTTCTTAATCGTGGGAATCCAGAATGGTGGTCTTTCCATGATATTGATTTGTCATCTGGATGTGGCCAGTTTGGAGGACCTATGGCTATTATTGTATCCGAGGAAACACCACGTAAGTACTTATAAAGAGTGTGACCACCACAGCTTTTATATGTATTTAGAAACTCTCTGCCTATGATGGTAGGAGTTCCACCAGTCCCTAAAAGATTAACATGAATTCTGGTATTTCTTCAGAGGGCATTCTTGGTGAAACACTAAGCAAGTTCAGTATCTGGGGTCTCTACATTACCTTTGTGCTTGCAGTTGGCCGTTTTATCAGACTGCAGTGTGCTGACCTAAGAATGAGAATACCCTTCGAGAATCTTCCTTCTTGCGACAGGTAAGCGAGCTTTGTCTGTTGTGGACATTTATTCATTCCACCCTCTATATATAGTAACCGTATGACAGTGTGTCGTTGTTTATATAATGTTTGCATGTTCTAACCTTTCCAAGAATCATATTACATGCTTTGTCCTGGTGTTGTACCAGGTTGATGGCGATATGTGAGGATATTTATGCAGCAAGAGCAGAGGGTGAGCTTGAAGTTGAAGAGGTTCTTTATTGGACACTGGTGAAAATTTATCGGTCTCCACATATGTTGCTTGAATACACCAAGCCTGACTAGGTCTTCAGAAGGTGCAATATCAAGTCACCTGCAACCACGCCAACCTGAAATGCTGAAATTTCTCACTAACTTGTCTGAGAGACCAGGAAAAATTGCAGATGGGATTTTGATTCTTCTGGCAATGCTGCTGGTCTGCTAATCAAATGGAAGGGGCTCACTACATTTTATAGCCTTATTTCCTTTCTCTGGAGGATTTCCCATGTCTTGATGCAAGGTTGTTGAGCAACCAAAGATAGGAACCACTATAGCCCCATGTAAATTTTGTTAGGCTTCATGCAACAGAAATTTTTTCTTGACAAAGGAAATTCCAAACTTCGAACTCATAGTCAAGCAAATTGTATCTGACAATTTTCCGTCATTCTGAAATGATGAGTTCCATTTTTGGGACTGTATTTCTACTTGTACCAGTGTCCTGTTCTAGTTACATTTACTTCAAGTGACAGAACCCTTACTAGCTAGGTCTCCCAGCAAATCTTTCTTACCTTTCCAAGATTTTGAGTAATATCCTAAAAAAGGGGCCATTATAATGAAAAAATGTTAAGCTTTCCAGAAGACTGCTTGATTCAACACAATCATTTAATACAGAATATTGGCCGGTTAAAAAGGCACCTCTTCCTTGAGATGGATTCTTAGAATACAAACTTCACACGCTAGAAAATGCCTCCTCCAGAACCCATCTCCTTGAAAGCACATTATATATATAATTAGAAAAGATACGGAAGATACAAATTGGTCGATATGTCCGAGTGGTTAAGGAGACAGACTTGAAATCTGTTGGGCTTCGCCCGCGCAGGTTCGAACCTTGCTGTCGACGGTTCTTTTTATTTTTTTAATAAATAAATATATACACCATGTAAATATATTTATGTATACATAATATATTTCTTGTTATGTTTATTTTGTATATAATATCTACTTTTTATTTATTAATTTATTCAGACATTCAATCCAAAATAACGACTGTTTATATTTTTTAAAAATTCATCCATTAAAATCTGTTTAAATAAATATTAATAAGTTTGAGTTAAATTTAAATCCCTGACCTGTTCCTGCCACCAGCTTTTTTATTAATACAAGAAAATTGGATTTTCATTCCATGAAGGGCTATATCACAATTCAAATGAGAAAGCCATAGGTATCAAAATGCCTAACTAAACTAGGCCCAGATAAGGGCATTAAATACAAAATAAAAGCCCAAACCTAACACAAAACAGGCCCGATTGTAAACTTCTGCGTGCATGCACGCTCCTCCCATCTGCTAAGAATGTTGCTTCCACGCGCCACCACAAATGAGGGCGCGTGAAAAACAATTCTCTGCTGAATGAAGTGTTTGTTTATTTTCCTTAAGACTTATGTGCCATCCCTTTCCATTAGTTATTTTTTTTTTAAAATTGACTTGTGATCATACATAAGATCTCAACTAGCTTTATGTGATATTCATGTCCCTTGCAACATTTAATTTATCTACAATATTTCAAAGTCTTATCTCCATTGATAAATTGTATCCCGTGATCAATCAATCAATCAAATTATTGTCATGCACATCCCTAGCTCAACTAAATTAATTTAATTATAATAATATTTTTTTTATTTAAATTACATTTCATATTATAATTTTTACGAGTTAACTTATTGATGGGTTAGGTTTAATAATTATATAATGTTAGTAATAATATTTTATTATTTATTAAATTTACCCCATTTATTCAATATTTCTGTTAGTTTAGAACAAAAAAACAAATAATAAAAAATTATTCTATTTTATTTCTTCTTTTGTCATGTCATATAGGGCATGCTTCTAAATTAATAGAGAACTACAACCGTGAGGGACCGAATTCCTTATAAGGACATTAATTGAGAGCAAGAATGAATCTAGGAGTAATAAAAAATAAAATAAAAGGTAACCATATTTAGAAATTTTAAGAGCATAGAGTGACACCCAAATATTATTATTAGAATGAATCAAATCTTATGTTTGATTTACACAAGGAGTGACACACAATGTTGGGGAGAAGACATAACTCTCTCTTTCTCTCTTTCTTTTTGTCTTGTTATAAAACACAAAAGGTTTTTACTAGAAAATTAAGAAAAAAAAACAGAAAAATCGATGGAAAATATCTTGTAGCGATTCACTGATGAAAAATGTGACATGCAATGCTGTGAACCCCAAGATTCCTCAATTATCCACTCCTCCAAACTTGGTTGAGACACATCGACCATTTCTCCCTGCAGCTAAGCCTAATACTACCCCATAAATCGAAACACCACAAAATTACAAGTCCAGAAGGACACAAAAAAATTAATTACACATATCATATAGCGAACTTCACCTTGTTGGCACACAATATTGTTGGCTCCAAAGGTTGCTACGGTGGTGGTGGTGGTGGTGATAATCATTGTGGTGATCAACCACCAGCTCATGACACCTTATTCTTAACCCTTCTTTATTCACTCGAAATCCCAATTCTCCCGCACTCTCTTCTTCAATATTGTTTTCCTTAACCACCATCTCCTCCTCCTCTAATTCTCCTTCTTTCTCTTCCTCCAAATATTCTTCTTGTTCTTGTTCTGGCTCGTACTCTTCTTCAACAACTGGGAATTCTTCATCTTCAACAAGATGTAACCGCAACCTTCCATCTTGTCTGGAGGCACGTAAAATCTCGTGCCTATCAATCCTAACCTCTGTCAATTCAAGCCTACCATCTTTTCTCACTGGCTTGAGGAAAAAATTAGGTTGACCATTGTGGTTTAAAGAAGAAAGAGGTGGTGGAAACTTCTTTGCTTCTTTTTTCTCACCAAATTCTCTCCATTTAACTTTGTTTACTGTTGATATTCCCCTTGAACATAACTCATTATCATCATCGAACCTTCTTTCATCAGAGCTCTCAAACCCAAGACTCTCAGTACAAGACATCAAACCATCAACGCCGCCACCAATATCGTCAAGGAATCCAATCCCACCAGGTCTCTTTTTAAAGATAGAGGCTATAGATGGTGGTGGTGGTGGTGGTGAGGAAGGTGGGGTGGTTAAAGGTGTAGAGGATTTGATAGTTGTTGATTCAAGAACGTTTGGTGTTCTATGGACACTTTCACATGTAGTTGTAGTTATTAACCCTAGTCCTGATCCAGAGGGAGAACTACAAACACCTTGACATTTGCAAGAAGGCTTTTCAGCACTAATACTACTAACACTAATATTGGGATGATTTGTAAGATCTAAAAACGAGTGAACACTTTTCTTGCAAAAGCTCATCATGATATATTAATTATATAATATTTTTGAGAAGAAAGACTACAATACATAGAATTGTAAATGGATGAGCACAAAGGGAGAGAAACTTAAGGCATGGAAGTGAGAAGTTAATTATAGAAAGTCTAGAGGGTATTAATAACATCCTCACAACAAAGAGATAGAGGAAGAGGCAGAGGGAGAGGGAGACTACGCGGTATGGTATAGAGAGAGCCAGCGTGACAGAAGGGGGAACAATGATAGCTGGCGGATTAGTGATAGAGGTAACGGTTCCAAGTCCCACGTAAGATATATCTATGGCCTCAGACTTCGTTCAGATCTTGCCTTCTCCTCCTCCACTCTTCTTTGTTTTTTCGATAGGGTTGGTAATTTTGAAAGTGATATATATATATATATATATATATATATATATATATGGCCATGGTTGTGTTAGCTGCCCAACTAAACGGTCAGCCTAATCATTTCCAATCCAAGAGGAAACACCTCCATCTATATCCCACGTTCTCATTTATGAATTAAATCTTAAAAGAAACTGTAGAAAAAATAGTGTTACTGCAGCACCAATTTGAATACGGATATTTAATTTGTCGTAAGTGTATTTGATATTGTGGTAGCTGTTATGATTATAGTTTAAAAAAAGTTGTTTTATATAAAGTACTTTTAATTGAAGTTGATTTGGAAAAATATATGTTTAGTTAAAATTAAGGTTGAAATTGAAGTTAAACAAAAAATAGTTTAATGTGTCTAGTTAAAAAATGCTTTTCAAATTGAGATTATAAAATAATTAAATATATATATATATATATTAATATTGATGGTTTTTAATTTAAATATTGTAGATTTAACTACTGTTATTATACCATGAAATAAATAATATTGATATCAAATATTTTTTATTCTTCCATTAAACTATGTGCAATTTCATCACGTACGAAATCTATCCAACAAGGACTATATTTTCCATGGTTTCTTAAGTGCGCAACAACAAAAACTGAATTTTTTGTTACGTCATCGAGCGATTTCCTTCTAATTTTTCGAATAAAACACAATTAAAAAAAAAAAAAAATTGAATTTTTTTTTAACTGGGTCGGATCCGGCAAGAACATAATTGGAATTGCGATAAAATTTCGCAAATGCTACGTCATCATGCGATATCCTTCTAATTTATATAGTGTTATTAAATAATATTAATTACTAGTTTTTCGAGTAAAACACAATTTTAAAAAAAAAATTACCGGGTCGAACGCGGTCCAATCAACAGTTGAAACACTATTCACGTGAACAGTGTCAAGTGAATCAGCACTGTTCACTCTTGAAGTAAGCAGTGCCCAGGTGAATTAATTTACCTGGTCACTAGACGCTGCCGCGTGAGAAGCAGCTGAGAGCTGCTTCGCACGAACTAGTGGTTTTAACGGGCCCCACATATACAGTAATTTATATTTTATTATTATCAAATGTATTATTTACACGGTTTGTTTCTTATCATCTAAAATAAAAGAACATTATCATGGATATATTACTAGTGCTGCGTAATTATCACCCAAAAGATCTTTCAAATGTGAAATGATTTATGAATTGTCGTGCTACAGGCATAAAATGGTTTCGGCTTACTGTTATTAATTCTTGCTTGGTTGATGATTCGGTGATATGTGTACCTGGAATTTAGTTAGGATATGTCTCAAATTTAATTTATAATTAATTTGGTTAAACTTTATCGGTGATATTAAAATCTAATTTTTTTAAAAAAATTGTAAACAATATAGTTTTAACTAATTCTATGAAATGTGTTTTTTTTATAATGAATTGACAAAACTCATCAAAATTTTGTAGTTACTTGGGAAAAAAAATTATTTCTTATATATATATATATATATATATGTTGTCCATGATTTGGAAGATTTTATTATATCAGAGAAATCTTCTAAAATAAGTACAGTACATATGGATCAACGACAATATGTGCAGGTTTGTTTGACAAATCTGCTTTTGTCTCATGCAAGTTCGAGAAATCTTAGGTTGATGTTGTCTTACAATTAAACCAAATCATTAGGCAATTCGAATTTAAACTTTTGTCGCCATCTTTGCAAGAGAATCTTGTGACTCCATTTAAGTGATTCTTTGGGCCATGACCACTTCTCCTGGAAAGACACCAAACTAGCTAACTTCTTGTTTTCTTTTTCTTCGTTATTTGATTAAAATTATTTTGTCGTGAATATAATACCAAGATTTCTGATTGTTCGGCGGGACGGGGAAGAGAATATTAAGACCCTATTTGGATGCGTCGTTCTTTTGCAAAATTTTGATTTTTTTTTTTTTAAATTATTAATTTTTTTATATTTTTAGATTGTTTTAATTTGTTGATATAAAAAATAAATTTTAAAAATAAAAAATATTATTTAAATACATTTTCAACAAAAAAAAAACACACTTTAAAAACAATCATCGTTACAATACAAAATACTAACTAAGTTGCTTGAAAGTTTCCATAGGACCAATATGTCCAGCTTAGACTTGGGAAGAAAGCACATAGCAATATAAGATACCACAAATGCATGTGACTGTGAAGTTGTTTGGTATTGTGTTTTAACCTGTATTTTAATGCATTTTAAAAATATGTTTGATATGAAAGAATATTAAATTAATTTTTTTCAGTGTTTTTTTTGATGATTTTGATATGATAATATCAAAAATAAAAAAAATCTAAAAATAATTATTTTAATATATTTTTAAGTGAAAAGTGATATCCACCATTACACCATATATATATATATATATATATATATATATATATAGCCTCTGTGGAAAGGTTTGTTGTCCATGACTAGAGATGGTCCTAGGAGAAAAAAGTTTATGCAAGTAAAGGTACGATATACTCCTTAGCATGTGTTTGATGTTGTCGCGGTTTGAAAATATAGGTTTAAAAGAGTTATTTATAACCTTTTTTTAACTAGGGTTTTTAGAGAAAGTTTTTGGTGGGATCCATACAAAATTGTAATATATATTAATTAATCAAATATTTTCAAAATTATAATATAATCTCAACCACACCTTACCACACTCCTAAATGGTCACCAATCCAAAATATACCATTAATTATTATTATTTTTACCTTTATAGAAGGCAAGTAATGTGTACCTAAGTTATTTTTCTTATTCCGTCAAAAATAAGATGTTCACGTAGACAAGGCAAGGATTTGTTTGAGGTGGTTGTGAATTAAATTAATTTAATTCAGCCCACTTAATTCATGTTTTCGGCACCAAGATTTTATTTGAGAAATTTCAATTCAACCCATAATTTTTTTCATAATAAGTAAGCATTTTGCTTCTACTAAAATACCATTTCCTTTCTACTTGTTTGGAATGCTTGGGCTTCTTTTTCTATTTCTACGTACTTTTCAAAAGGTTTTTTTTGTACTTAAAAAAATTATTAAATTAATATTTTTTTATTTTTTTAATAGTTCAATTTGATATGCTAATATTAAAAATAAAAAAAATCTATTTTTATATATTTTTAAGCAAAAATATATTTTAAAAAACACTCTATACCACAATCTCAAACATTCTAATCCACTCCTCTATTGAAATTCATTCTAGTTTCATCCTCATCTACAAAGAAATTAATTAAATTCATGATAATTTAAAACTTTTCACAGCCTTATCTGAAATTTGAATCTTTGTGATAAAAAAAGATCACACATCTACTTTACTATCACAACATCCCTAAATTATTACCAAAAACATTTCTAAAAAAAAACGTCATCTCTATTTGCTTGGCTTATCCAAACCATGGACGAACAGACTATCAATGGCCAATATATAATACACTTCCATTGAGATATTTTTCTATACAAAAGGAGAAAAAAAGTAGACGTTGCAGTTAGAGACTTTTTTATATTGTTTTTTACTGGATGTTTATTCTTTATTTAAGAAAAGAGACGTTCATTAATGTTACAAGTCCCAATTAATTATAAATAAACTAGCTAGTATTTGTCTTGATCAACTTAATTGTTGACAACTGTTAGTAGCTGAGAATATCTACTTGCATTGATCTTCTAAATCCTTTCTTTGTGGAAGCACTGTGTAATCCTTTATTGCTGGAACTCTTCAAAAACATTTGTGATTTTGATGCCCAGTTGTAACATTCATCTAGTACCGTCAGCTTGTCACAGACAAACTGCATGTATTTTCCCGTTTATTTTTATATTTTATATTTTTTTATTTATTTTAAATTAATATTTTTTGATATTTTCTGATTATTTTGTTACGATATATATTATAAATAATTTTTAAAAATTAAAAAATATATTTTTAATTTTTTTCAAATTAAAAACACTCTAAAAAACACACTAATTATCTCTTTTGTCACCCAATTTTTTTTCTCTATTGTTTGTTGATAGAATCACAAAAAGAAACTTCCTTATCTCTCCATTTATGAGGATTAAATCATTAAATACCTTATCTCGCTAGGAATTAATATCAACCTTATCTCTCTAGGAGTCTTCTTGACTGTCTTCAAGGCAACCAGGAATCAAAGACTGACATGGTATGAGAATTCCTAGGAGTCTTCTTGTTAGATCTTTGACTCTTTATAAGGAAACATCATTTCATCAAACACAACATGGTGTGACATAAAAAAATTTCTACTCGTAGGCTTAAAGCATTTATAGCCTTTGTATTTGTCCTTGTATATATCCGACGAACACACATGGAATTGTCATGGGATCAAACTTATTTTTCTTTGGGTCCTATGTGTAAGGAAAGCATTTATTCTTAAAACATAAATGTTGTAGTTTTGAAGCTCTTAAGACATTAACAAATCCTTTATTCTTCAATAATTGTAAAGTAGATGCTTGAGGGTGTCCCAAATGTTGGTGCCATACTTCAACAGTGCTTGATTGGTGTCTGCTTGAGAAGTATAGTTCTGGTAGGGTGATGAAGTTCCCTGCATTGCGGGATAATATGGGCATGTTTTTGTGAGTTTGATTTTGCTGACTAGTCATGAACTGTTAACATACCCCACATATGGCCTAACACATGTTTTCCTGAGACTGAATATGGAGCCCAATTTTATCATCAAATCCTTCATGATTCTTTTTTTTTTTTTTTTCTTGGTGAAGAGAGGAGATGAAGGTGGGCTATTTTAAAAAGGCCTTGTTTGGATAATATTTTAAAAAAAATTAATTTTTGAGTAATTCTTAAAAAAATCAAATAAATACTTTTAACTAAAATAAGGCATGTTGGTAATCATTTTCCATGTGCTATAAAACAAAATAAAATATAACATGGGGCTTGAAAAGCGTAAAACATGAACCAGGAAGAACAATTAGAGACAAGCACAGAACAAAACAGAGAGTGAACCAGCTAAATATCTAGAAACTCTTCATGTTGCTATTGCCAATTCCAGCTTCCAAGTCAAGATTTGGTTTGTGGTCAAGCGGTGGTTTGAGAAGAGTGTCTCTAGCTGTTTTCAGTTTGAGAAGAGAGTCCCTCATGTTAGTTCTCCGATCAGGAGAATCAACCGTGCAGGATAGCCCAACACCAAGGATAGTAATCAAGCATTCATGCTGTTTTTCAGGGCTTATGGATTGAGCGTCATGCTGAAAATCTTGAATTGATAAGAGTAGCTCAGGGTCCACTACTTGTTCTATGCTGGCAGGAAAAGCTGATTCCACCCACTTGATTATGCTAAAACCACCAGAAAAGATTTCGTGTGTTGGGCTCTTCCCTGTGAACAGCTCTAGCAGCATAACTCCATAGCTGTAAACATCTCCCGAAGTTGATGGCCGCAATCCTAAACCATATTCTGCAAAGAATATGTCCATACATCTCAAATGCAATAAAGTAAAGGAACTGTATAAACACAAGTGATCTACAGACACAAGTAAGAACAGAGGCGCATGCAAGGACACACACTGTTCAAACAACAATTTGAGATTCCAAGATCAAGTTAATTTGCTAACCTGGAGGAATGTATCCTATAGAGCCCCTGAGGCCACCTGTGCAAGTTATTGGCTGCTGATCAGCTCCTCTCTCTGCCAGCAATTTAGCCAAACCGAAGTCTCCCACCTTTGCAGTCATGTCTTTGTCAAAAAGCACATTACTTGGTTTCAAATCACAGTGCACTACTGGAATTTCACAGTCATGGTGCAGGTAATCCACAGCGCAAGCAACATCGATTGCCACATTTAACCTCTCCAAAATATTCAACAAGCCTCCATCTAATCGCCTTTTGCTTCCCTTAATCCATTCTTCCAAGCTCCCATTACGCATGTAATCATAAACCAAAGCCACAAATTGGAAACCCTTAACATCTATAGTTGAGCATAAGGTGACGAGTTTAATAAGATTTCGATGCCTTGCGTTCTTCAAAGCCTCACATTCAGCCAAAAAACTTTTCCAGGATCCGTACTTCTCGATGTCAAGCACCTTCACTGCAACAACAGTCCCATCTCCAAGTTCACCTTTGTAGACTGACCCAAAACTGCCCTTCCCTATCAGATTTCCAGTGTCCAAACTCCCAGTTGCTTTACGAAGTTCTCTATAAGTGATTGTGGGATGCTGCAGCTTAATTGAATCTGCCATTGGCATAATTTTCCCTTTTCTTTTTCTTACACACAGCAAAACTGCTATCACTGTGCATACTGCAACTATGACTATGCTGGCAATGACAATATAAATTGCAGTGGATGTTCTTTTCCGATATTGATTGTTCCAACAAGTTAAATCCAAGCAAAGCTTCGAATTCCCTTCCACGTGAATTCTAGAGAGATTTCTAAAGGCTCCTTCCTTAGGAAGAAGTCCTTCAAGGTCGTTGAATGAGAGGTTCAACAAGTGAAGGGCCTGCAAGTTTTCAAGACTATTGGGTATTATGCCTGATATTTGGTTCGAAGAGAGGTCAAGGATCTCCAAACCCTTCACGTCGCCTAGAGTAGCTGGAATGACTCCAGTGAACATATTATTTTCCATGAATAACTTCTCCAAACTCTTCCAGCTTCCAATTGTATCTGGGATGCTTCCAGACAAATGATTGTGAGAAAAATCAACAGCGGCAACATTTTCGAGCCCCTTGATCTCTTGAGGAAAAGAACCTGTTAGCTGGTTACTGGACAGGTTCAGAGTTGCACTCAAACTGGAGAGACTGAAAATTTCTTTCGGTATGCTTCCGTTGATCGTGTTGCTGGATAGATCCATGGACACCAATTGCTGGAAATTAACAAAAGTTGTGGGCAGACTTCCTACCAAGTCGTTAGTAGATAGATCAATTTCATTCAGTTTTTGGAGCTTTCCAAGGGAGTTTGGGATTCTGCCCGATATCTTATTTGCAGCCAAATGCAACTCTTGCAGATTTGTAAGCTCGCCGATTTCTGGTGGAATTTCACCAGAAACATAATTATAGCTTATATTTAGCAACGCCAAGCTTCTAAGATGTCTGATTGAGGCAGGTATCCTTCCATATATTCTATTCCCTCCCAAGTATAAACTTCTAAGAGAACTCGAGAGATTTCCAATGGATTCCGGAATGAGACCCTCCAGAAGATTGCCATCGATGGCAAGAAAGTTAAGATAGCTACTGTTTATGAAAGAAGTGAGAAAATTGAGACCCTCATCACCAGAACTTTTTATCTGATTGTAGCCAATATTATACATTTGCAATTCAGGAAGATCTCCAAGTCCTGATGGCACATATCCACTCAGAAGATTGTGTGCCAAGCGGATGCTCTTTATCTTTGTACGATTATGCAAAGACCATGGAATTGAACCGGTAAATTTGTTGATGCAAAAATTGAAGCTCAAAAGATTTGGGAGTCTATCTCCAACATCAACTGGGATTTCACCTCGCAGTTGGTTTGAAGCAACAGCGAGGAAAACCAAAGAAGAAATGTTGTACAGGGATAGGGGAACATTGCCGGTGAGATTATTGATACTAAGGTCTAGATGTTTTAGATTCTTAAAACGACCAAAATCGTCAGGGATCATTCCACCTAGATTATTGGTGGCTAAATTTAGGGTGAGAAGAGAGGTAATGTTTGCAAAAGATGGTGGGATCGTACCCCAGAGCTTGTTTCCACCCAGCTTGAGGATTTCAAGGCTTTTTAGGCTGCTGAGTTCCTCAAGAATTGCTCCTGAGATCTCATTTTGCATCAAGTCCAGGATCTGGAGATTTAAGCACTTGGTTATGTTCAAAGGTATTGGACCAATGATGCTGTTAAAGCTAATATTAAGGACGCTCAAACGGGAAAGAGCACCAATTTGATCAGGAATAAGTCCTGTAAATTGGTTCCCTTGTAGATGGAGTGAGCGAAGGAAGGATAGGTTTCCAATGTTTGGGCTAATGAAACCTGTTAATCTAAGGCCAGACAAATCAAGGCCAACGACTCTTTGATTCACCTGGTTGCAGCTAACACGAGTCCAGTTACAGGGGCTGGAGTTGTTGTTCCATGAGGAAAGAGTATTTGAAGGATCAGTGGTTACCTGAGATTTAAGCGAAAGCAGTGCTTCCTTGTCAGTGAAAAGGTTCAAAGCAGCTGCCTTCACCTTCACCACTGGAAGTGCACTTGGGGATGATAATAGAAAAACTAAAACAGCAACACAACGAAAACGCAATGCTAAAGCCATAACTTTCTGGTTTCTGAGGGCACTAGAAAAAGAAGAAAACAATCCGAAAAATACGGGTAACTGAGACAAGGAACACTGAGGTTACCGTACATTTATGGAACAAGGTGAGAACCTCATCTGGAAATTTTCTAAGCCCTGGACCGAGCCCAAAAGGCTAGCTCAAGAAACCACTCGAAATGTCAACACGAATGACTATAACGCTTCGTTGAGAGGCTGTTCAGATTGTTTTTTTCTGGCTAAGTCAATATAGTAGGTAGTTTGTATCGATCTGCACGTTTCACAGTTGTTTTGTTTATTCCCCTTCTTTCTGGTATTAATCTGCATGAAACTCGGCAGTGATTTGAAGATGATAATAAAAATAAATTTAAAAATTTTCAAAAATAAAGTTGTACCGAAAAAAAAATTACAATCGAAGAGGTAATTAGATGTTTTCAACTACTGTTCTTAAAGATAATTAATTATGTTTTCTTTGCACTAAATTGATTTTCTTCCTTGGATGTGACACTGAATCAACTAAATAAATTAATTTCATATTATCTAAGAAACGGAAGGTAGCTAAATCATTTTTCTACCCCTTCTTCCCCATCATTTAACTATAGTGGATTAAAGCTTTAAATGTTTTTGTGTAGTTCATTGTGATTTGTATTTTATTATAATTATATATTTGAAAGTATTTAATTAATTAATAGATAATTAGAATTCTCCTTAAGCTTGGTTAAAAAAACTATAGTTTATAAATTTTTTTAATTTATTTTTTTAAACCATAATTATTAGCATGATACATCATGCTAGTCTAACCTTGACATTACATTTAAGTTGATGGTTGGGATTTTTTTTTTAGTGGGTTTTTTTGGTTGAATTAAGTGGGTTTTTGTTGAATTAAATATTCTACTAGTAGATAAATACCAAATAAAAAGGAGCCATTAAATAAATATAGTATAAAAGGGAGATATTTAGATTTATAAAGAAATGTTTTTTGCATTTTATCTCTCTCCTCTACGATATTAATGTAAAAGTAAAAGATAGCGTCAAAGAAAGAACAAGATTACATCATATTCATAAAAAAATTGATGTCATAGGTGTGCTGATGTGATAGGTATTTATTATTATTATTATTATTATGTGATAGGGGTTCCGAGAAATTGATTTGATCTTGTGGAAGATATGGAAGAAGATACAAAGAAAATGTCTTCTATTATCACTAAATATGATGTGACTAAATTATGTAGTTTTGTGCTTCCTTTTCTTTGTTTTATTTAGTTATTTTTTCCACCCACCACCAACCAAATCTTCTTTATTTCTTTTTTAGTTTTTATTTTTAATTTTATTCTATTTTGAAAATTATACCTCTTAATTTTTTAATATTTCTCTTGAGTTATCTACTAATTTTATAAATTTAGTTTTTTTCTTTATTTTAACATTTAATATTTTATATATTAGAAGTGGGGTTTATATATATATATATATATATATATATATATATATATATATTGTTTTATATAAATTTATTTCTATATCATGATCATGTAGATCACGAGTTTAATAAGTTAATTTGAGTTGTTTTTTTTTACTTTTTCTAAATGATATTTTTCTATTTAATCTTTTAATAAGTTATTAATTCAGAATTAAACTTTATAAATTTATGTTGAAATTCATCCTGGTAATTTTTTAATTCTACACCGCTCCTCTATTGAAATTCATCCTAGTTCCATCCCCATCCACAAAGAAATTAATTAAATTCATGATAATTTAAAACTTTTCACAGCCTTATCTGATATTTGAATCTTTGTGGTAAAAAAAGATCACACATCTACAATTTACTATCACAACATCCCTAAATTATTACCAAAAACATTTCTAGAAAAAAAACTTATCTCTATTTGCTTGGCTTATCCAAACCATGTACGTACAGACTATCAATGTCTCTTTATCTTTGGCATATAACTAATGCCAATGTCACTATAGAGTATAGACCTCAGCCATTCACAGTCTTTGCGGCCAATTTATAATACACTTCCATTGAGATATTTTTCTATACAAAAACATAGTTAGCTAGGAGAAAAAAATTAGACTTTGCGGTTAGAGACTTTTTTTTATTGTATTTTACTGGATGTTTATTCTTTTTTTAAGAAAAGAGACGTTCATTAATGTTACAAGTCCCAATTAATTATAAATAAACTAGTAATATTTGTCTTGATCAACTTGTTGACAACTGTTAGTAGCTGAGAATATCTAATTGCATTGATCTTCTAAATCCTTTCGTTGTGGAAGCACTGTGTACGTAATCCTTTATTGCTGGAACTCTTCAAAAAATATTTGTGATTTTGATGCCCAGTTGTAACATTCATCTTGTACAGTCAGCTTGTCACAAACAAACTGCATGTACTTACATGTCATATGATTGGATGCACAGTACTGTTTGATGTTCATTCTATATTAGCTACAATGTTATCTAACATGAGGGCTGCTAGTGCTTGAGGAATATCAGACTGTGTTGTTGCTTTCTTTAGCAGCCACCAATGTATTTTTGCAACATGTCCATTGACATCATAGTATTGACACTTATCTTCACGACACATCTCTTTTTCTGCAGGTGTCGTCCTGCGTTTACCTAGTGAAGGAGAATGACGAGGCCTGGAATTGAAAACAAAAACATCGTTAGGAATTTTATTGTTACCTTATGATTGTTGTGCTTGGAAGCCACGTCATGCTAAATTAAAGGACTGGTGTTTGCCATAAGTAGGCGAAGAGAGTTGCTGTGCTCTCTTCTGTTGCCAAAAAAAAACAAGTTGATGAGAAAATTGTCGAGGTTGTTTGTGTGTTCTTCCAGAGAACCAATTGTAACTTTGATCAAAGCTTTGGAGCTGAGAGACAAGTTGTGAATAACTTGGTCTTGGGGGCTTGAGCATAGTTATTATGAAAGGTTCATATTGTGAACCAAGGCTTGTAAGAAGAAAGGAGACCTTCTCTTTATCCGATACTAGTTTCCCAATGGCTGCTAGATTATCGTAAGGACTTTTGAATGTTCTTAGATGTTACCTATGGTTTTATCTTCACTCTTGCGAATACAATCCAATTATTGTCGCAGCGTAAATTCCCTTTCTTGGGAATCTTGTGTATATCCTCTTCTGAGAGAGTGCCTATAAGCCATCCCCGTAGTAATCAATTTTATTTTCGCCATACGATGAATGTATCTATCAATATTTGTGGGTCTTAGGGTTGAGTTGTTGTATTTTGGTGGTGCAAGATCTTCATTGTTGAGGTGACCAACAAGCTCTTGGATTCCAGCAAGGGCCAAGGCTTCTCCTCCCCATAATGGATAATTTGATAAGGTCAAACGCAGGGTGATGAAGTTCCCTGCATTGCGGGATAATATGGGCATGTTTTTGTGAGTTTGATTTTGCTGACTAGTCATGAACTGTTAACATACCCCACATATGGCCTAACATATGTTTTCCTGAGACTGAATATGGAGCCCAATTTATATCACCAAATCCTTCATGATTCTTTTTTGAGTGTTTTTTTTTTTCCTGGTTTGGTGAAGGTTTGGTGAAGAGAGGAGATGGAGGTGGGTTATTTTAAAAAGGCCTTGTTTGGATAATGCTTTTTAAAAAATTAATTTTTTTTTTGTTTTTAATTAAATTTGTGATGTTGTTAGATTGATGTCCTTATATTAAAAATAAATTTTAAAAGGTAATAAAAAATTTATTTTAATGTATTTTATATACTTCAAAAAAATAATATTTATTGCTTTTTCAAACAAAAAAAATTGAGTGAGAGAGAGGAAGGAGGTTTGTGTCGTGGGGGGTATGATTTCTTTAGGTGGTTCTCTCTTATTTTTTGTGTTCGGCGCATGGAGGGAGGAGATGAAGGTAAGAGGGGGAGGGGATGGAGGTGGGTTGTACATTTTTAGGGATTTTTCATTAAAGGGTGTAAAGAGAGGTAGTGTTTTTTTTTTTTTTTTTTTTTTTCCCCCTATATGGCATAAATTAGTGGAACCAAAACTGTAACTAATAGAAATGTGCTAGTTACAGCTTGCTAGAGCGCTGTAAAATTTTTCATTTATACATGCCATAAAGTTATTTTTTTCTTTTAATGACATCATATTTAGTTTTTTTATTTTTGGTATGTGAAACAAAAAATAGAGAATTAATATTTGAGTAATTCTTAAAAAAATCAAATAAATGAATGAATGAAGTACTTTTAACTAAAATAAGGCATGTTGTTAACTATTTTCCACGTGTTATGAAACAAAATAAAATATAACATGGGGCTTAAAAAGCATAAAACATGAACCAGGAAGAACAATTAGAGACAAGCACAGAACAAAACAGAGAGTGAACCAGCTAAATATCTAGAAACTCTTCATGCTGCTATTGCCAATTCCAGCTTCCAAGTCAAGATCTGGTTTGCGGTCAAGCGGTGGTTTGAGAAGAGTGTCTCTAGCCGTTTTCAGTCTGAGAAGAGAGTCCCTGATGTTAGTTCTCCGATCAGGAAAATCAACCGTGCAGGATAGCCCAACACCAAGGATAGTAATCAAGCATTCATGCTGTTTTTCAGGGCTTATGGATTGAGCGTCATGCTGAAAATCTTGAATTGATAAGAGTAGCTCAGGGTCCACTACTTGTTCTATGCTGGCAGGAAAAGCTGATTCCACCCACTTGATTATGCTAAAACCACCAGAAAAGATTTCGTGTGTTGGGCTCTTCCCTGTGAACAGCTCTAGCAGCATAACTCCATAGCTGTATACATCTCCCGAAGTTGATGGCCGCAATCCTAAACCATATTCTGCAAAGAATATGTCCATACATCTCAAATGCAATAAAGTAAAGGAACTGTATAAACACAAGTGATCTACAGACACAAGTAAGAACAGAGGCGCATGCAAGGACACACACTGTTCAAACAACAATTTGAGATTCCAAGATCAAGTTAATTTGCTAACCTGGAGGAATGTATCCTATAGAGCCCCTGAGGCCACCTGTGCAAGTTATTGGCTGTTGATCAGCTCCTCTCTCTGCCAGCAATTTAGCCAAACCGAAGTCTCCCACCTTTGCAGTCATGTCTTTGTCAAAAAGCACATTACATGGTTTCAAATCACAGTGCACTACTGGAATTTCACAGTCATGGTGCAGGTAATCCACAGCGCAAGCAACATCGATTGAGACATTTAACCTCTCCAAAATATTCAACAAGCCTCCATCTGATCGCCTTTTGCTTCCCTTAATCCATTCTTCCAAGCTCCCATTATGCATGTAATCATAAACCAAAGCCACAAATTGGAAACCCTTAACATCTATACTTGAGCATGAGGTGACGAGTTTAATAAGATTCCGATGCCTTACGTTCTTCAAAGCCTCACATTCAGCCAAAAAACTCTTCCAGGATCCGTACTTCTCGATGTCAAGCACCTTAACTGCAACAACAGTCCCATCTCTAACTTCACCTTTGTAGACTGACCCAAAACTGCCCTTCCCTATCAGATTTCCAGTGTCAAAACTCCCAGTTGCTTCACGAAGTTCTCTGTAAGTGATTGTGGGATGCTGAAGCTTAATTGAATCTGCCCGTGGCATAATTTTCCCTTTTCTTTTCCTTACACACAGCAAAACTGCTATCACTGAGCATACTGCAACTGTGGCTATGCTGGCAATGACAATATAAATTGCAGTGGATATTGTTCTTTTCCGATGTTGATTGTTCCAACAAGTTAAATCCAAGCAGAGCTTCGAATTCCCTTCCACGTGAATTCTAGAGAGATTTCTAAAGGCTCCTTCCTTAGGAAGAAGTCCTTCAAGGTCGTTGAATGAGAGGTTCAACAAGTAAAGGGCCTGCAAGTTTTCAAGATTATTGGGTATTATGCCTGATATTTGGTTCGAAGAGAGGTCAAGGATCTCCAAACCCTTCATGTCGCCTAGAGTAGCTGGAATGGCTCCAGAGAACATATTATTTTCCATGAATAACTTCTCCAAACTCTTCCAGCTTCCAATTGTATCTGGGATGCTTCCAGACAAATGATTGTGAGAAAAATCAACAGCGGCAACATTTTCGAGCCCCTCGATCTCTTGAGGAAAAGAACCTGTTAGCTGGTTACTGGACAGGTTCAGAGTTGCACTCAAACTGGAGAGACTGAAAATTTCTTTCGGTATGCTTCCGCTGAGCCTGTTGCTGGATAGATCCATGGACACCAATTGCTGGAAATTAACAAAAGTTGTGGGCAGACTTCCTACCAAGTCGTTAGTAGAAAGATCAATTTTATTCAGTTTTTGGAGCTTTCCAAGGGAGTTTGGGATTCTGCCCGATATCTTATTTGCAGCCAAATGCAACTCTTGCAGATTTGTAAGCTCGCCGATTTCTGGTGGAATTTCACCAGAAACATAATTATAGCTTATATTTAGCAACGCCAAGCTTCTAAGATGTCTGATTGAGGCAGGTATCCTTCCATATATTCTATTCCCTCCCAAGTATAAACTTCTAAGAGAACCCGAGAGATTTCCAATGGATTCCGGAATGAGACCCTCCAGAAGATTGCCATCGATGGCAAGAAAGTTAAGATAGCTACTGTTTATGAAAGAAGTGAGAAAATTGAGACCCTCATCACCAGAACTTTTTATCTGATTGTAGCCAATGTTATACATTTGCAATTCAGGAAGATTTCCAAGTCCTGATGGCACATATCCACTCAGAAGATTGTGTGCCATACGGATGCTCTGTATGTTTGTAAGATTATGCAAAGACCATGGAATTGAACCAGTAAATTTGTTAATGCAAAAATTGAAGTTCAAAAGATTTGGGAGTCTATCTCCAACATCAACTGGGATTTCACCTCGCAGTTGGTTTGAAGCAACCGCGAGGAAAACCAAAGAAGAAATGTTGTACAGGGATAGAGGAACATTGCCGGTGAGATTATTGATACTAAGGTCTAGATGTTTTAGATTCTTAAAACGACCAAAATCGTCAGGGATCATTCCACCAAGATTATTGGTGGCTAAATTTAGGGTGAGAAGAGAGGTAATGTTTGCAAAAGATGGTGGGATCGTACCCCAGAGCTTGTTTCCACCCAGCTTGAGGATTTCAAGGCTTTTAGGCTGCTGAGTTCCTCAGGAATTGCTCCTGAGATCTCATTTTGCATCAAGTCCAGGATCTGGAGATTTAAGCACTTGGTTATGTTCAAAGGTATTGGACCATTGATGCTGTTAAAGCTAATATTAAGGACGCTCAAACGGGAAAGAGCACCAATTTGATCAGGAATAAGTCCTGTAAATTGGTTCCCTTGTAGATGGAGTGAGCGAAGGAAGGATAGGTTTCCAATGTTTGGGCTAATGGAACCTGTTAATCTAAGGCCAGACAAATCAAGGCCAATGACTCTTTGATTCACCTGGTTGCAGCTAACACGAGTCCAGTTACAGGGGCTGGAGTTGTTGTTCCATGAGGAAAGAGTATTTGAAGGATCAGTGGTTACCTGAGATTTAAGCGAAAGCAGTGCTTCCTTGTCAGTGAAAAGGTCCAAAGCAGCAGCCTTCACCTTCACCACTGGAAGTGCACTTGGGGATGATAATAGAAAAACTAAAACAGCAACACAGCGAAAACGCAATGCTAAAGCCATAACTTTCTGGTTTCTGAGGGCACTAGAAAAGGAAGAAAACAATCTGAAAAATATCGGGTAACTGAGACAAGGAACAATGAGGTTATCGTACATTTATGGAACAAGGTGAGAACCTCATCTTGAATTATCTAAGCCCTGGACCGAGTCCAAGATGCGGGCTCAAGAAACCACTCGAAATGTCAATACGAATGACTATAACGCTTCTTTCAGAGGATGTTCAGATTGTTTTTTCTGGCCAAGTCAATATGGGAGGTAGTTCTGTCGAAATGTCACTGCTCGTGGCAATTCGTATTGATCCCACTCAATGGAAAGATGGTCCATTCTCTTACTGTTAATGTCACCACACAATCAAAGTCTCGTGGCAATTTGTATATCGATCAACATGTTTCACTTTTGTTTTGTTGACTCCCCTTCATTCTGGTATAATTGAAAGTCGGCAGAGATTTTATAAAATTGTTTTTTAAAGTATTTTTTATTAGAAAATATATTTAAAAAATATAAAAAATTTAAAATTTAAAATAATATAAATTTAAAATTTTTCAAAAATCAGAAAACAATAATTGCAATAAATATAAATATAAGAGGCAAGAAGATCACTTCAATTATCAACAATTGTTATTAAAGATAATTAATTATGTTTTCTTTGTACGGGGATCCCATTAAATTGATTTTCTTCCTTGTAATTTGTCATTTTTTTACATTTCAGTCCTTGTAATTTGCAAGGTCTTCAATTTAGTCATGAAAGATTACTTTCTTCATGTTTTCGGTCCTAAATGTTCAAAGAGCGGAGAGAAAATCATCGGGAAAAAATGAGGGGAGAGAAAGTTCTGCTGGTTAACCAAATTATTATTATTATTATTATTTAACTCTTCGTTCACTTGACTATAAATTTCTCTAGCAATTGGCACTTCCGAAAGAGAATTAAAAACAAAAACATACAATAATCTTAAAAGAGAATTGTTGCATAAATTCATGTTCATTAAGAAAATCAAAGAAAAATTGAATATACTCAGTGAAACAGTGTCGTTAAGCTAAACACCATCTTTATGTTTTCGCTATCACCGAGTTTTGTCCAGGGATCTGAGTGATTAATGTTGATTGTATTTCTTCTAATGTTCTTCCCTTCGTCTCTGGCACCAACTTCCATACGAATAAAATAGTTAAAGCACACATTCCACTGAAGATGAAGAATGTCCCTGCAAGAAATATCCAGCACGGAATATTAATGAAAAATTATTGAGCAATTTGTGCGTGGATGCGGCGGTGAGAGGGGGAAGGGGATAACTCACCAGCTGAACTCCACTCCAGCATAATTATGTTTAATGAAGCTTTTAGCGATCTTATATTAAAAATTAAAAAAAATATTTTAATATATTTTTAAATAAAAAATATTTTTAATAATATTATACACTATTGACTATATATGTCATTGTTTCAACGTCCCATAACTTTATACATCAGCTAACAGCTGAAATTAATTGTCGATAGTTAGACTTCACTTATTCTTGATTTTTCAAGGCAGATAGCAGCTGAGATTAATTGCCCGCATGCATTAACTTCATTACAATAATTCATTTCTTATACACTATCGATCTTGATAAAATTAGGTGTGATGATGGGCACAAGGGTTTGGTTAGATTAGACATGATGATTGGTGGGGTCCTGAAGTTGGGGATGGGAATTGTATGGTTAAGATGTGTTAATGATCATATCACCATCATCCAAGCTTCCTTGTGAAAAATTTTGTTTTCTTGTTATTGGCCTTGTCGATTAAAGAAATGAGACCATTACTTTCTAGAGTTTGTTTCTTTAAATAATACAATTAATAAAAATGATTTGTTTTTTTCCGTGGAAAAATAAGTATTTTTTAAGTAATGTTTGTTTGTGTTTGAAAATGTGTTTGGGTATGATTTAAAAGTATATTTGATTTAAAAAAATTAAATTAATGATTTTTTATGTTTTATAAAGCTTTTGAAATGCTTGTGTCAAAAGTAAAAGAAAAATCATTTTGATATACTAAACACATTTGTAATCTACTAATATCCATATCATTGTTTTAACGTCCCATATCTTTATATACCAAACAGGACACATTGTCCTGTTTGTTTTTGCATTTTAAAAGTGTTTTTGAAAAAATTTAAATTTTATTTATTTTTTTTTACTTCAAATTAATATTTTTTGATGTTTTTAAATTATTTTGATGCACTAATTTCAAAAATAATTTTTTAAAAATAAAAAAATATTATTTTGATATATTTTTAAATAAAAAACATTTTAAAAAATAATAAAATCCATAATTTATGATTATTGAGTCGGAGTACAAAAAAAACATTCTCTTTTCCAGTCTATCACATTGTACTTTTGAAAAAAAAATAGATGTTTTTCTTTTTGTCTACATGTGCATGCACTTCACTTATATACATTGAATGCTTTGTCTAACTTGGGAAGACTATGTATTTTAGATCCTATTTCAAAAAAAAATAAAAATTAATTGTCCATGTGAGCTAGGTAGGTAGACTTCTTTTGTTCTTGATTTTTCATGGCAGATAACAGCTGAGATTAATTGCCAGCGTTAACTTCATTACAGGATATTTAGATTCACTAACTTTAATTGGTCCAATTAATTAATTCAAGCTTTCGACAAGGTCAAGAAACATGGTTCCATAGCATATGCTCCATTTATAAAGCTATTAACTGCACATGTAATAAGTTAAGGAGTTGGAAATTCGTGACCTCAATATTACTGGTTTTTTTTTTTTTTTGAATACTAAGCTCGGTTTATCTTTTATTTTTTCAGAAAGCAACATTCTCATACTTTTCCTTATAACAAATACAATATAATTTAAAGAAAGGATCACCTAACACAAAACCTACCATTGCACCATAGCTGTTTGTGTGCAGGATGGCTTTATTTATACATATAAACCGGAAAAAAAAAAAAAAAAAAAAAAAAAAAAAAAAACGCGATACTACATTAATTACCACTGCGTTATTTTCCATCAGCTCTTGACTTTTTCATTTTTGGCAAAGCAATGGGTCAGCTCAGCTATCAATGGAGACCACTTTTTATAAACGCTTGAATGATGTCAGGTTGTCGTGGCACCGGTATGCACACAAGATCGTGAGCCCTTGGAACCGTTAATCCAGGCCTTTCTGTCATATCAACAGCAACATTGCCATTGATTTTCTCCCCCTGTGAGCCAGCCACTTTCCATTCAAAGCACTGAATCATAGCCGGGAGAGTTGTAGACAATTCCTGCATGGCCAAAGCAAGGCCAGGGCAGCTTCTTCTGCCAGTACCAAATGGCAACAGCTGATAATGTTGGCCTTTAAAGTCCACCGAAGCAGATTCATTGCACATATCTCCGTTGGGTCTTAGAAACCGTTCAGGTTCAAATTCCGACGGGTTTGTCCAGTATTTTGAATCTCTTCCGATAGACCACATGTTCACAAATAACAATGAGTTTGCAGGGATTGTATAGCCATTGATCTTGCATTCCTGGGTTGATTTTCTTGAGATCATTGGGATTGGTGGGTGAAGCCTGAAAGTTTCATTGAAGATGGCCTGGAGATAAGGAAGATTTGGAAAGTCTGATTCTTCTACCAGCCTCTTGTTTCCAACAACAGCATCAATCTCCTGCCTTGCTTTCTCAAGGATCTTTGGATGGTTTATGAGCTCAGCTAGTGCCCATTCAGTTGAAGCTGCTGTTGTATCCGTGCCTGCTGTTAAGAAATCCTATAAAAATACTTGCGGTAAGGATTTTGTCACGTATGAATCTTAATACAATGCTAATCTTAGAGGGAATGTTCTTACTTAAATCTCTTATCAGTAAATCATTCCTTGAAAAGTACCATTCATTAAATAGAATCAAATACATAGAGGCATCCACTCATATCTAACGAGTGTCTTCTTAAATAAAACCACCATTCATTCACTGAACGGATGGAACTCGCATCTCCACCTATCTAACAAATGAGTCGACAACATAGTTGCGAGCCTGCCCAGCACGGCGGGCTACCTCGGGCTACGAGTTTTTTTTAAATGATATCATTTCATGATTTGTGTTTTAGGAAAGAAAAAAAAAACACCTAGGTTCATCCTGGATTTACCCTTTCGATCTACGATCTACGAACCTTAATCAAAGCCTGAGTTGAACCCAACCAGAACTCGTAACTACAGTTAGTAGACGTGGCAACAATGGGCTATATAAATGGCAAAATATTTTTAGTGCATTTCTTTTTCTGGTGAAATTAGGTGTAAATATCATACACTGAATTTATGCATTGGGACTACAAAAATATAGTATAGAGCTATAAAATGACAGTACAAAATTGCCAATGTAAATCGATAGCTACTATAGATTCTCTACAAAATCACAATATAATCCTATGGCGTCATTTTTTTGTACTAGATTCTCTCACTGATTCATTAATATCGTGACAACATACTGTTCATGAGTCGTGACAACATACTGTTCATGAGTCCTTTTCCTTAATTAAGTCACTTCTAATAAAATAACCCATCGGAAAATAGATACTTTACTGAAGGGAGATGGAATAGACAGGGAGGATCCATGAAATTTGAATCTGTAAAAATTTCTCTACCAAAGTGAAATTTGATGTCTGTTATTGGAGTTATTTTGCCTTGTAAAAATGAAGAGAAATATCTCTAGTTGCTCGTGGAAGGAGGTTGTACGTTCTTACCAAAACCAAGGCTTTAATGTGATCTCTAGTAAACTCTATCTCTGAGTTTTGAGCTTCCAAAGTATCAAGCATCATGTCCAAAAGATCTCTGGCCTGAACTTTTCCTCCACTTTGCTTTCTCTCAAGCTCACGGTTTGTGATGATATTGTCCAGCAATGCATCAAACCTTGTATGTACATCCTCGGATTTCTTCCTAGAACCCTGAAAGTCAAAGTTCCTGCAAAGCCATATAAAATCCGAGACGTTAAACTCTCCAAATATCTGTGTTACCTCTCGTGCCAAAGTTTTGGCATCTTCACCCTGGCTATCGCTCCCTGAACACCTGATACTTAACATCATTTGAGAAATGATGTTGTTTGATAAGTTTAGCAACTCTTGAGTGACATTAACACTCTCACTGATTTTAGACTTGGTAAGAAGATTTTGAAGAAACTGTTGCAACTCAATTTTTCTTATAGGCTGAAAATGGTTAAGTGCCCGGCTGCTTAAGAGCTCAAATGTGCTCAACCTCTTGAGGAATTTCCAGAGAGGTCCATAGGGTGCAAAGGCAAAGGAAGAGTTATAGGTAAGGAGCTTAATGGCTCGAGAATCCATTTCGCGAGAAGAGAAGATGACGTCGTGTATCTTTAGGAATTCTTTAGCAAGTTCGGGGGAGGAAGCCACGACACATGGGGCAGAACCAAGACGGAGAAAAATTAAGGGACCATAACGAGAAGATATATCACGAAAGGAATGGTGAATTAGGGGTCCAAGGAGATGGAGGTGACCGATGATTGGTAAAGACCGGGGACCTGGAGGAAAAGAGGCATGCCTTGGTCTGTTTGTGAAGATCAAGCAAATTGAAAGCAACAGAATGGCAAAACCTATGAGCTCAAGCATCATGGCGTATCAAATTCTAAACTAGAATATGAACAAATATGGCATACAGATGAGGTGAATATATAGTGCTAGTAATTATTATTATTGTTTTTTAGAAAATCAATTAATGATGCAAGTTGTCGTAAATAAATGAGGTTTTTGCACACAGAAAATATTGTGGTCTTTTCCGGCAAGTTTTTTCTTATGTTTATGAGGAGGCCCCTTTTGCTCTAGCCTAGTTGTATGTCCCCATGTTATATGGATTATATAAATTTGATTCTTTGATTATTCATATTTAACTATTATTATATTGTATTTTATTAGTCATTATATATATATATATATATATATATATTCTATTTAGAAAATTTATATCCTGGGATTAAAATATAAAATATAATATTTTTTTAATGCATATTGACTTTAGATTCTTAATTAATTATTCTTTTTCTTTAAAAAAATTATTGTAATGTTTGATTTTGTAATTTTATTTAAAAAAAAAGATCAAATAATATATAAATGATGTAGACAGAAGCATAAATGAGAGCACAAAAAAAAAAAAAAAAACAATGAGCAAGAAAGACAATTTTTTGAATAACTTGGATTTGCACACAAATCAAGAACCTAACTCATAGTTTTATTCTGAAATATAATTTTGATATATTCTCATATCTAAAAGATTTATAATTTCTTAAATAGATCATAAACCAACCTTTACAAAAATAGAAAAATCAAAACTTAAAAAAAATATAACATAAAATCAGAAATTAACATGGAATTAGAGAAAATAACAAAATTAGCTCTTCAAGGTTTAATTAAAGAGTCTTCTAAAGCTCACTTTGTTATAATTACTTGTACCTCTTATACAACTAGACATGCATAAAATTTAAGATCGTTAGAATGAAATTTATAGTTTTTTTTTTATATCAAATTATTTATTTGACGCAATCAAAGCTTTTCTTTAGACTTAGTTATGTTCAGATGGTCTCTAAATAAATTTGTTGGACTTTTTGAATAATCTATTAACTGATTCAAACTTAACTGTTCAAAACCTTCAAACTCTTCTTATTCACCTAAGACATGAGCTTTTAATTGGTTTAAATAAAAATAATTCACAATTAAATCAAATCATGTTAAGAAATTATTTTTCAAAGTATTTAGCTGGAATTGTGTCTCATATATATTAATGTTGTAAGTTTTTCTTTTCTATCTTGTATGTATTCGTGACAAAAGAAATTTGATATGTGTTTAACTATTTTTTAATAGGTGAAAAATATTATTATTTATTATTTAAATATATTGATATATAAACAACCAAGGTTTCATAATCATGACGTAAATTTTTAATTACATTCAATTTACAATAATAAACTTGAATGAAAAAAATAAAGGTATTAATTATTTTTAATTAAAAACATTAAAAATATTTTATGCTGGCTAATTTTGTAATGTTTTGCCAACACCACCTCATCCTAAAACAGCTGCAACCTGCAAGGAAAATAAAAGAAATGGAATGGACTCCATTAAAATTCTAATACGTGACGTGCGGAGAGATAAACACCTAAAAAGAGAGAGGGCTGAAATTGACCCGTCTGATAAATTAAAGAACTAAAATGTAATATCTCGAAATATAATTTTTATTACTCTCTAATATTTATTAAGTCGTTTTTGCTAATCCAGCGTTTGCAACACAATTTTATATGGATCCCATGCTCTTAAAACCATGGATAGCTATTAACCAAACAGCTTGTAAAATACAATCGCAGAAAACATGAATGCTACCACATAGCCAAACGGTCTCTTAATCACCCAAATCACGCGTTCCTTGTTGTGGTTTCGTAGAAGGAAAGTGAAAATCCACGGAAGAATCTGTAGAAATGACTTATTACTTGTCAAACACTGAAACCATAAACTCTTTTGGCTCACTTCTTACTTGTCAACTACTAGGGGGTAAATAAAAAAGAGACGAAGCTTATCATTTCAATACCCCAAACATTGGGATTTTTTTTTTAATTTTATAATCATCGTTTGATTTATTGAAAAGTAGATATTATTAGCTATTTAATTAATGACTAAACAACCGAAAATAAGAGTTAATACGAAATACAAAAATCTCTATTTCCTTAACTACCTAACTTCTGGGATTTAATTAGACAAAGGAATCAATTTAGCTCCCCGCAAGTTATGCATTAAACAGTCATGGGGTGAAAGCAACTCTCAACCTATTATGCGAGAATGACTACCACTAGAAATACCAAACTCCATCCTGAACTTGCATTTTTTTTGTACGTGAGTAATATTAGAGAGGTGGTGTAGAAGTCAAGGAAAAACTTGAATGTTGAAAAGTTGAAAATCAAAACTCAACTATCTTATCATGAAAATTAAACTTTTAGTTTCTTGAAAAAAAATTTACTCACAAAATAACTAAAATTATTGTATCATGCATGATGCAATATTTGTGCTGAATTTTTAATTTTGACTTTAATTGTTAACTCTTGAACCTGTCATCGTGGAATCCTAATAGCAATTTTTGAAAACGCGATTGATTGATATTATGTTTCTTAAAAATTTAATATTTTTTATTTTAAAATTAATTTTTTTATATTTTTAAATTGTTTTGATGTGTTGATGTCAAAAATAAATTTTTAAAAATAAAAAATATTATTTTAATATATTTCCGAGTAAAAATTATTTTGAACTGCAATCTCTACCATATTTTCTAACACCCTTTTAATTCACACCAGATAAGAGGATGTTTAGAAGTGTAGTTGTGGTTGTTTTTCAAAGTGTTTTTTATTCGGAAAAGCATTAAAATAATTTTTTTAAAAAGAATTATTTTTAGTTAAAATTGAAGCTATACAAATTAGGTAAAAGATTTTTTTGTTATCAAAAGAAAACTCGATTAATCCACTACTAAATTCCTAATCAATTGCCACACATTCCAGTTTTTTGGCTGCATGGACTGCCATATTGATCTCATTTCCATTAGAATATTAATCTTGTAGGCAAAATATGCAACCATGTCAACTTTACATAATCCATGTGGTATTTCCATGCACAACATTAGTGTGATTTTGATTTTTTCCTCATTTTATATATGATATGATATAATAAAAATTTAATTAGCCGAGAAAAAGGACTCTCAGATTGAATAATCGATTCACTATCAGAAAATCGATAAATACAAACGGAAATACCGAGGGAATATTTTCATCGGTAAATTTTCGAGGGATTTTACCGACGGAAATATTCCGTCGGTATATACTGAGGGAATTACAGTGGGAAAAAAATTAATGATTTACCAATGGAATTACCGACGGAATTTATTCCGTCAGTAACATCCGTCGGTAAATTCGTTGGTAAACTGTGAACACTGTTCATCATGTCAATTACAAAGGGAATCACCGACGGAATTTTCCGTCGGTATTTTTCAGAGAGCTCCAGAACTATTCACTTTCCAATTGCACTTGTTAATTGTTGTTCTTTACGGACAAAATCACCGACGGATTGAAAAGTCATCGCGTTATTTGGTGGTTTTTCGAAAAAAATCAATTAATTTAAAATTTTCATTTAAATATTACGAGACGAGAATCACCGACGGATTGAAAAATCGTCGGTAATTGTTGGTGGTTTCTGAAAACTTTTTACAAAATTGAAAATTTAAATTAAATATTACCGATGGAATAATTAAAAAATATTAATATTCAATTATCCGTCGGTAATTCCGTCGCTAATGCGCCCCAATAAAAAGTCTGGATCCCCTTCTTTCATAAGAGATAGACTCATTTTTTATTCTTCTTCTTCTTCTTCTTCTTCTTCACTATATGTAAAAAACATCAATATCTATTTCTTTCTCTTCTTTTCTCTCCTCATCTCCTTCTCTTTCCCTCCATGCTCGGGTATGTCTTCTTCTTCTTTCTTCTTTTATCTTCTTAGTTTTTTTTTAATTAATATGCTTTATGATTTTTTTTTCTCTCCTTAGCTTCACTTGCAACTACATTAAGGTAAGATTTTTTTTCTTCTTTTTTCATGATTTTTTTCACTATATTTGTTTTTTATTTTATTTTTAATTTTTTTTATTCTTAATAATTGTATAAATGTTGTTGTGAGATTTTTTTTTCATATGAGATCAATTTTTAGTTGATTTATTTATAGGGATTTTTAAATTTTTAGCAATTGCAACTTTATTTTTTTCATATGAATTTTTTTAGTTGAATTTATTTTTTCGTTTTATTTATTTGTTGCAAATTTGTTTGAGTTGATTTTCTTATTCTTTTTTCCAAGCATTTTGAGTATATATTATAGAGTGTTGATTTATGTTAATTTAATTATTTTATAATTTTATAAAATAAATTTTTTTAAAATGTTTTTATATAATTACCGATGGAATTTCCATCGGTAAATCCGTTGGTAATAAAAAATATTATTACCGACGCGTCTGTTCCGTCAGTAAATCCGTCGGTAATAATATACCTGTCATAACCCATTTTTGGGTTATTCCCAAATTCACATTTTTTCCTCTCTCTTAAAATAAAATAAAATAAAATAAAATTACAAAAAAATATAACAGTTAAAAGAGAATGCCAAAACGCTCAGAAAATAGTCAAAATTTGGTTGAGGAGGTTTAAAAATACAAAAATTAAAGTTTGGCAGCATTTTATTGACTGATGATAGCCCTGTTGACAAAAAAAATTTAATTTAAGAAAGAAAAGTCCAAAATTATATGTTGGTGGACTTAATTAAATTATATTAAAAATTGTGATCATCTATATTTCAAGGTGTATTAAAAGCACAAGAAATTATACTCATTAATGATATTTTTAGTACAGGTTAGGATATTGTGGACATAAAAAATGTTATATTTTGAGAATAAAAAATGTTTATGTAATATTTTCTAAAAACTCTTGTGGTTTTTTATTAAAATCATTAAAAATCTAAACATCATAAACAGTGATTAAAATTTGTGATATTTTAGAAAGGCTATTCTAATCTACCCTCCCAAAAAAATCATGATTTAAGATTTCATGCTTTGTCCCCCCATAAATGCGCGAAGGTAAAGTATCAGCATTCAAAATAACTGGTTTTATGTAATTTAATTTTTTAGATCATGGCATTTCATTTTTAAGTTTAGAGTGATTAAATTATAGTTCTTGGATTTACAAATTAAACACAATAATTGCAGTGCTTTGCAATGAAAATCTAATCCTTGTGTAATTAACTTATCATTCTCCTCGGTCAAATCATCAAAATAAATTATTATTCTTCTCTTTTAAATTGTGGTAAATAAGTTTTATTCTTACTTAGATTTTACAATATCAATTAGGTTATAAGTTAACATGTAAGTCAATCTAAATTTTTATATAATTTAATATAAAACCAGATAATTATTAGAGTAATCATGAAAGAATTAACTATACCCAAAAGGAATCGGTGTTTTACTATAGTTGGACTTACTATGGACTGTGAGTGTAACACCCCACCCCACCCTACTAGCAAGATATTGTTCGTTTTGGCCCACAGGCCTCACAAATTTGTTCTTGACAGTCACGCATGGCCCCAAAACGCTTCATACTAGTCAAGGTGAACATGCTCACATAAGGTCCCCCAAGTCCTCGTCTGTCGATGTGAGATATTACAGTGAGTGCTTTTACTGTGGATTGCACTGTTTTGCATTGTAACGCGAGTTATTGCAGGGTGTGAGTGATTTCACTATAGACTGCACTGTTTGAGTTTGCTCTTTACTAAAAGCACTGCAGAGCCCTGAGGGGTGTTTCTCGGCTGTTTTTTTTTTTTTATCAAGAATTGTGGCTGGGGGCATTGCCTCGCCCAAAACACTTTCAAAAGGAGCCAACAACGTTGTGTCCTATTGCCCAGCAAGACCTAACAGTGTTGGGTCTGGCTAACCCAAACCCAAAACACTTCAAAAAAAGGTTGGGTCAGGCTGCCCAACCAGACCCAAACCCAAAACACTTCAAAAGGGGGCTGGGTCAGCCGCCCTTGACCGACTCACCGATCTTGGGTCTGGCTGTGCAGGCATAACCAATGATATTATTATTTGTATTATAAATATTTTAAATTTTTTTATCATTAATATTAAAAATATTATTATTTGTACTATAAATATTATTATTTTTATTATAATGAATGTTATTGATATTAAAAATATTATTATTCGTGGTATAAAGATTATTATTTTAAGTATAATTAATATTATTAATATCATAATTAATACATTTGTAAAAAATATTATTAATATTGAAAAACAACTATAGATTTGATTTGAAGGGTAAAATTTAAAAAATATTATTATTATCATTAAGACTTGAAAAACAAATATTATTACTATCAAAGAAAAACAATAAATTTTATTAGACGGGATTAAAAACTATAAAAACTTGGACCAGGCATATTTAATATTATTATTAAATTCATTAATATTATTAAATTTAAAATAAATTTTATTACTGTCGAATAAAAACACAGATTTGATTTGAAGGATAAAGTCAATTATTATTATTATTATTATTATTATTATTAACTTGGGTTTGTCATATTCTTCCAGACCTAAGAAACTTGGGGCTAGAAAAGAGAGCCTGACTCAAGTTGCTTGGGAGAGACAGGAACGCAGACTCAAGTCTCTTGGGTCTTGTATCCCTCCCTGACTCAAGACAATTAGGTTAGGAGTCCAGGCTAATGAGTCTGTGTCAAGATCCAATAATCTTGGATCTTGCGTCCTAACCCAAATTTAATGAGTTGGGCCTCAAAACGCTTGGGCCTGATGTTACAGTCAGACCCACTTAAACTTGGGTAAGTTTATTAATATTATTAATATTAAAAATATTATTATTGTATTATAACTATTTTTAATTTAATTATTATTAATATTAAAATATTATTATTTGTACTAGAAATATTGTTATTTTTATTATAATTAATTTTATTGATATTAAAAAAATATTATTATATGTATTATAAATATTTTTAATTTTAATATTGTTAATATTAAAAATATTTTTATTTGTACTATAAATATTTTTATTTTTATTATACTTAATGTTATTAATATTAAAAATATTATTATTCGTAGTATAAAGATTATTATTCGTAGTACAAAGTATGTCGAGGTAGACAAATTCTTCATTAAGGAGAAATTAGATGGAAAAATTGTTGAGTTGCCTAAGGACATTCTCACCAACAATCTCAAATCGAGTCTTCTCAAAGTTTTTAGACAAGTTAGGCATGTGTGACATCTATGCACCAACTTAAAGGAAAGTGTTGAGATTTTATCTTGTCTAATCATGAATTATATATGTGTAAGATTCTATATTTGTTCCTTGAATTAAAATGATTGATTTCTATAATTAGTTTCCAAATTTTCTTGTATATTTAGTTTTTTATTTTGATATAATTAGGTTTGTATCCTATAAATTGTATCATTCCTATTCAATTAATACAATAAAAAATACAGTACTGAAAACAAACAGCTACATCAAATTAGAACTTAAAACTAAGTCAGAACCCAGAACTCTCGAAGTCAGAGACTAGGTTGAGTTAAACTCAACTGTCTTCAAGGCTGTTTCTGACGCATATAAAGCCTCTTAAATCAGTTCGGTACTTTTCTTCTCCTTTTCCTTGTAGGAAACTTCCTCTTTTTTCATGTCCAGTTTCCCTAAGAAAAATGCCTCTTCTAGCAGCCTTGCAGGAGCTAAAAACCCACCTCCCGAAAGGACTTCCGGCACCGACCTGCTGCTGGAAACTCTCTGCTTGCTGCTGTTTCCGCTTCCGTGACTTTGTTGGGAGTTTCTGAAAAATGTTAACATGTTATTCTTATCTGAAAAATGATATTCGTTTTTTTAATTGTAAGAAAATCATGTTTGTTGTTGACATCGAACATTTTTTACTGCCCCTTGCCATGTCATTTTCTCTGAGATTGGAAAATCTTCACCCCACCGAATAAAGCCCAGATGCAGAGATTGGACTCAAATATTACTGAGCTAGCTGGGTCAAGCTAAAACAAAATTCTAATTATGGACCAAGAATCATGGGGCTTCAAGTTTATTTATGTGACCACTTTTCACCCTGTTTTTCCTGGCGTATAAGAATCGAGAATGAGGTCAAGAGATGGCGTTTTCCTTCATTCAAGTTCTATCACCTTAATCTCTACACTTCAAGAAAGAAAAGGAGAGCGTTTTCTTTCAATTAACCATAAATTTCTATTTTTCATTGCACTTTGCTAACCTTCCTTTAAGCGCGCAGAGTTCTTTTTTTACTAAATGGCTTGATAGAAAATTACATTATCAGTTGCCTGATTAGTTGCCTGGGGATCCTTCTGCTCTTGTAGAGAGATCTGAGCTTTTTATAAATAACTCACACTTAACCAAATTATTATTATTATTATTATTATTATTATTTAACTCTTCGTTCAATTGACTATAAATTTCTCTAGCAATTGGCACTTCCGAAAGCTTTTTTAAAGACAGAAATTACCCTTAAAGATTCTCATCAACTCTGTTGTGAAAAAATCTGAGAATTGATAATCCTTTTCTCTTTTTTCTTTCTAATTAGACACCCTCCTGTCTTGATTTTTATTTTATATTTTAAAACATGAAAATATCTTTTATTTTAATTCTTTGTTTTTAGGATAGATACTTATAAAAATATTATTTAGTTCATTCATTTTATTGCAAGTTCTAGAATCAAGGCTAAATGCTCATAATTTCACCAATTTATTGTCTGTAAGTCACCATTTATTTTATATTGATAAATTAAAAACATACAATAATCTTAAAAGAGAATTGTTGCATAAATTCATGTTCATTAAGAAAATCAAAGAAAAATTGAATATACTCAGTGAAACAGTGTCGTTAAGCTAAACACCATCTTTATGTTTTCGCTATCACCGAGTTTTGTCCAGGGATCTGAGTGATTAATGTTGATTGTATTTCTTCTAATGTTCTTCCCTTCGTCTCTGGCACCAACTTCCATACGAATAAAATAGTTAAAGCACACATTCCACTGAAGATGAAGAATGTCCCTGCAAGAAATATCCAGCACAGAATATTAATGAAAAATTATTGAGCAATTTGTGCGTGGATGCGGCGGTGAGAGGGGGAAGGGGATAACTCACCAGCTGAACTCCACTCCAGCATAAAATTAAATGTGTATGTCACAACCCAAGAACTAGCCCAGCTGGTTAAAACCACTAGGCTTCCTGCAGATGCCTTAACATTTACAGGATATATCTGCAGTGAAAACGCATGCTTAAGTTCAACTTATAAACCCTTTTTTTTTTCTTTCCAATCAGTTTTTCTGTTATAAATACATACATATAAAATTTTAAGCCTTATAACTTATACCTCCGCCATTATAACCCAAGGTATTCCTGACATGCCTATGGCAAAACCGCAGCCGAAACCCTGTTCATAGAATTAATTAATTAATCAATGAGCCCATTTATGTGTTACTTGGAAGGAAAATTTGCTCAGAATAAAAGCTGAACAAATTAATACCGGTACTCAAGTATGAACTTATGTTCATTAATCTAAAGATGGGATTTGAATTGTTTATATAAAAAACTCTGAATTTTTGGTAATTTTCCAGGCTAGATTAAATACCAATATGCCAACCAAAGTCAATATTGGGGTGAGCTCTTTCAGGTTGTGGGATTCCTGCTCATTAAAAACAAGGAAGAAGGATGCATTATGCAAAAACATATATAGAAAAAAAAAAACAACAAAGCTTATGAAAGGAAATATACTTAACCATTTTCAGGTCAAATTACCTGGAAGCAAAACGCTAATCCTACAAGGAACAAGCATAAGCATGATATGGTAGCTGAAACCTGCAAAATATGTTGGTAGATTTGGTTACCACCTTGATTATCAGCTTCATCAAAATTAAAGTAAATCGTTGCCCTTGTGAGTTCTAACCATAAGAAGTGTCCGTCTTCCAAATAAATCCATTAAGAGTACAGTTGCAACAGATGTTGGAATCTGCGATAGACTAGCTACTGTCATTAAGACATAAACAGAGCAAAATAAACAAAATAAATTCATTTATCTACCTGTAAAAGAGCAAAAATTATAGGTCCAGAAGAGGTTGAAACATCTGTGGAAAACCACACAAAAATCAACATTATGCCTTCCTTTTCCACAATATTGCAGGTTAATACAAGGGTTCATGTTTATATTTCAGTCAGAAGAGACTTACTAGCTTTAGCAAATATGGTACCAAGATAATATGACACTGCACTATTTCCTCCAAATGTTTGTAGTAATATCAGCCCTACTCCAACCTAAGCCAATTGGCGAATTCAGATTAAACATGTAATTGGACAAAAAAATGAAGATATTTATATATATATATAAAGTAGATACCTATTCAAGACTTACAATAACTGCATAAGCATATCTCCTCTGGAACAACTCTAAGGTTCTAGTTTCAGCTGAGGTCTGTTTCAAAATTTCTATAGCATCCTATAAGAACCAAATGTCATCTCTTGTTATGGAACTCAAAAACCAAAGTTGTTAATCACGGCCCAAGAGGTTTGATTTAAAAATAAAATAAATTGAATTGATATAATTTAGATTGACCAAGGTCAACCCGTCCAACCTCACTGGGCTGGGTTTAATAACCTTGCTGAAAACTTGATTAAAATTTCGAAATCCTGCAGCTACTTTTTCTTAAGATATATGTGAAGCTGAAAATTACTCTGATATCAACTGCTTCTTCAGAAATATCTGAATTTGTTCCCCTAAGACGTTGCAAAGAAGCTTCAAACTCCTTTTCACGGCCGAGTTTTGCCTGTTGAAGAATTTAGGCTTCAATTTCGCCTCGAGATGGAACCTCTCCGTGTATAACAACAGTAGCAACAATATCATACATTGGACTCACCAGCCATCTTGGAGACTCTGGGACGAAAAATAAACATACAATTTGCACTATGCTTGGAATAGTAGCTGAAAATGAGATCAGAATAACCCAATCAATACTATAGTATAAGCTAGCGTTGCTTTAATCTCAGAAAGATAGATGATGAGAAAAGTTACCTATAAGAGACAAGGCACGCCAGCTTGCAATACTTCCAACAAAATACGTTACTGCAAAGCCACAACATACTAACAACTATACACAAAAATCAAAATAAAATTTAAGGGTCTGCTGGGAGCAAAATCCTAGATTTGATTTTCATTGTATTCAAAAACTTCATTTTACCTGATTGGCTGAGGTAAATCGTCCCCTGAGATTCTTAGGAGTAATTTCTGAAATATATACAGGCACCTGTTGCACAAAATGCAGACTCCATAACATGCAGCAAAGACACGATGATCGAATACAGGTGAAATGGAAGCTTGTGTAGTTACCACATAAGTAAGAATCCCAATTGCAACTCCGACTAAGAATCTTCCAATGTCCAGACACCAAGCTTTCTTTAAACAAGAATTCAACGCCAGTTGGTTCCATGTATTATGTGATTGAGATAGAAAGACAGAAAAGGGCGAGGAGAGGAAATAGAAACCTTAGCAAATGCTATTGCAAGCCAGCCTGCCATGCAAATTATCTGGCATGTCCACATCGTCTGCTTGACGAAAATTACAACGAATTAGCTGAAAATAATTGAGGGCATAATAAAATAAATCTCTTACAGTATAAATTTTAAGGGCAAGTAATGTTGTTAAGGAAATTACTCCTCTTCGACCGATGAGATCTGCCATCTTCCCACTTAAAATTGCACCTACCATCCCTCCTATTGTCACTATCGAGCCAAAAACTGAGTACTGCAATTTGTATAGAAAGACCCAAAAGAACAAAAACCCATCAAGCAGGGCATAGAAATCGAAAGTTAAGTTTGCAAAGACTGACACGCATGGTCTCACCAAATAGGATTGGAAATTCTTTAAGTTAAACATTATTAACGAGCTAAAAAGAAAAGGGAAGTAGATAAATTAGCATGATTTGTACTTACTGCTGCAACAGAGAGGCCTAAATCTTTCATGATTCCAGACTCAGCAGGCGACGAGTAACCCACCTGACAAGAAACTCCATCAAAGTCAACGGAATAGGTAACAATATGATTCTATTTTAACGAGGAAAATAAAATCAATGAGATAAAAACTGCATTTGAGAATAATAAAGTTAATGTCTGGGAAAATCTGAAAAAGGCATGCCCCTTTCAGATCAATAACGACCTGCAATGAAAAAAAGGAATTAAATTCTTTCTTTTTTGAACTGCGTGTGTACGTGTGGGGGCACATCTCAAATCCAAATATTTCTCCCATTACCAAGCCTTGCAATGCATCCACCGCTACGTGTTTCTCTATAATCGACTCTACTGCAATTTGTTGCTATACTGAGGTATTGGACGGACCTCCCGTCTGATGTTACAAGTTGTTTTGAAAAATAAATCAAATTTTGCTTCATGTTCTTCTAATTATGTGTTCCTTTTGTTATTGTAATTAAAAATAAAAAAAATAAAAAACATTTTTTATTATGAATTTAAAAGGTAAGTTTAAAAACTGTGTTTATATATTAAAACTGATATGGCATTGATTTTTGCCGCATAATATATGAAATCCAGGTTTTCATGATGGAAAAATAATTCATTTTAGTTTTTATAAAATCAAAAATTAAAATGCAATTACATAAATCAATATAAAAAGCAAAAGTTATTTAACTAAAAAATAGTAAAAACATAAATTACAACTATACCGATTGAGTCACTGTCCCACGAGAAAAGAGAATATCAAGATCAGCTATGGAACAGTATGCTCATTGGCAAAATCTACTGCGAGCTTAAAGTTATCAAGAGACATGCTAGCTATCTTATCCAACCCAACGTGGCTACGTCAAGTGGGGCACTTGCAAAGAGACATGCTAGCTAATCTAAGGTTTAGACTTTAGACTCCTTAATTAATCACTAAAGTCATCGTTTTAAACTCAATATGAAGGATAAATGTTGCTTAAATCTCAGTTATCAAGAGAGTAATTTAGCTTTAGACTAGAATTACATTAATTCGTGCATGGTGATTATTGGAACTTGGATTTTTCTCTGAAATTTAACTAAATAGGTAAATAAAATAAGAACAGGAATATGGCAGGAAAAAAAGCTATTAGAATTTCTGCTAATACCGATCATAAACGAAACTAAATAAATCCAGACTTTGCCACTACTACGTGTATATATATACTTACAGAACATCCATAGCTGAAGGAACCACAGAGAGCAACAAAGGTGCTGAAGACAAGAACGGGAGTGATGGAGTGCTGGTTGCTGGTTGTTGTGTTGCCGGTGCTCTTATCTCCGAGAAGTAGAGGGCTTGTTGCTGATTCCAGCCCTTCTTCTATGCCGTCTCCCTCCATTACTTTAGTTTCTTGGAAGCTCAAGCACAAGGAAGGGTAGACAAGACACAGGCAGAAGTGCTAACCTCGGGGAAAAAAATATTCTGATTTCTGTGAAGAAGGAATTAAGTATTGGAGGGGTCATATAATCATATTCGCATACAGTAAGTTACCAATCAATCCTATGTCTATACAAAACTCCAACTACCAGTACTAGGCAGGCACGTTTGTTTTTTTCTCAAGGCTACTCTTCGAGTCAAGTCTATTTATTAATTAATGCAGTTCAACCTGTTTAATTTTTAAAAAAATTGTTTTTATTTAAAAAAATATTAAATTGTATTTTTTTATTTTTTAATAATTTTTATATACTTATATAATTTTTTAAAAAAAAAAACATTATCTTATTAAAAACTTCATTTTCATACAATACATTACCAAACGTACCCTTTATCATGCGGTGATAATGGCCACAGGAGTTTGGTTTGTGATCTTGGGTGATAAACTAGGTTTATTTAATAATTTCTATTTTATATTTAATAATACAATCATAATTACAAAATTAAATAATCAATAATGCATCAATTACAAAAATAATTTGGACAGATTTAATGATATACAGTAATTTTACTGGTTTGGTCCATGATTTTAGATAATAAGTTATATTTATCTAATAATCTCTTGTTATTATACTAGCTAGCTAGCTAGAAAGGGATCTCTTTTCTTATAAAAATTTTTCTTTCTCTCAAGAGTTCTGTGCTGAAGAATAAAGGATCGTCATCAATGGGGAAACATTGAAAAACTTTGTTGTAATGGAAAAAGAAATACTTTTCTATCCAGAAAACATCATATTCTAAAATAAAGACTCTTTGAAAATCTTAAGCATGATGAACTTCTCCCCCACCTATCTCCCTCTCTGCCCTCCTCGTCTTTCTTTTTCTCTCCGGTGATGATGGGCAAAAGCTTGATCCTTTCACTTTCACACGCTTTGTTTTCTTCTGTGCTGAAATAAGCACTTTCTTTGTCTTATATAAATGTCTTGGTTTCAACATGATTTATCATCCCACCACGATAACGTTATACATCAGCTGTCGTTTCAAGTCTAGCTGCCAAATCCTTGATCATATGCCTTGCAGGATGTTGGTGCCATGTTTGGTTCGTTGTCTGGTGCATTTCTTAACCATTGAAAATTGCAAAATTCTATTTATTTTTTTTAAATGAAGTTAAACACTAAGGATTCGTTTGTATAAGCGATGATATTAAAAAAAAAATTAAAAAATTATAATTAAAGTTTTAGGGGCTGAATTTGAAACTGCTACAAATATTCGGCTCATTTTTTACCGAACAAAGAATTAAAGTAAGAGAAGAGGAAAAAAAAGGTTGTCGCGTGTACAAGTACAGAGAAGAACAGGAGTTAGACCCTCATACTGTGGTGGCGCAGCCTTCCTTGATATTGTTGAAATCGTATATTCTTACAGAACATCCATAGTTGAGGGAACCAACCACAGGGAGCAACAAAGGTGCTAAAGACAAGAACAGGAGTGATGGAGTACTGATTGCTGGTTTTTGTGTTGCTGGTGCTCTTCTCACCAAGAAGTAGAGGGCCTGTTGCTGATTCCAGCCCTTCTTCTATGCCATCCCCCTCCATTACTTTAGTTTCTTGGAAGCTCAAACACAAGGAAGGGTAGACAAGACAGGCAGAAGTTGCTAACCTCGGAAACAGAAAAAAGAGAATATTAGTTAAAGTTTAGTTATAGAAAGGAGGGGGTAGAGAAAAAATAACTTTTTAAAAAATAACACATTTATCATTGTACCGAACACCCCTTCACCTACCTCCTGTACCATATATGCTTTCGCTAAAAGATCCTCTCTCTGAGTATATCATAGGATATATGACCTGTGGCAGAAATTTAAATTAGGTGCGATGATGGCCTCAACGGTTTGATTAGATTAGACATGATGATTGGTGGGGTCTTGAAGATGGGGATGGGAATTGTATGGTTAGGATGTGTTAATGATATCACCATCATCAAAGTATAGATTTGAAACTTCACCTGTGCAGCGGGTTGAATTGAAACCCGGCTAACTCGGAGCTAAAATCAAGTTGTGTTTAAGAAAAAATAGAAAAAGTTAAAATTCAGGGTAATCCGAATAGCAAGACGGATTGATCCGGTAAGACCCGGTTAAAAACTCAATTACAGCCTGTTAATTTTTTTATTTACTAAAATAACATTATTTTAATTTTTTAAAAATATCATAATTGACTTGGTGATCTAGTCAAAACTCAAAACTTAAACCGGACAGGTTTAAAAACTCTGCATCAAAGCTTCCCTATGAAAAATTTTGCTATTTTGTTATTGGCCTTGTCGATTAAAGAAATGAGACCATTACTTTCTAGAGTTGAAAGCTCCATCACTTCACATGCTTTGTTTTCTTCCGTGAAGAAATAAGCACTTTCTTAGGCAATGTTTGTTTTGTGTAAGAAACTTTGTTTGAGCATGCTTTAAAAATATATTTGGCTTAAAAAAATTATATTAAATGAATGCTTTTTTAATGTTTAATGAAGCTTTTAGCGAGCTTATATTAAAAATAAAAAAAATATTTTTAATAAATATTATACACTATTGACTATATATGTCATTGTTTCAACGTCCCATAACTTTATACATCAGCTAACAGCTGAAATTAATTGTCGATAGTTAGACTTGACTTATTCTTGATTTTTCAAGGCAGATAGCAGCTGAGATTAATTGCCCGCATGCATTAACATCATTACAATAATTCATTTCTTATACACTATCTTGATAAAATTTAATTAAATTCTCTAGTGCTAGTATTAATTAAGATTTTAATCTAAAAAAATCAAGAGAGTAATCAAGCTTTCCTGGCCACTAAAACAATGCCTTGTGGTTAATTTGGAGTATCCAGGTGATGATCAGCAAAAAAAACCCTAAATCTTGAACAAATTATTAGGTTGCATTTTATTTTACTCGTTTCTTCAAAAAAGTCATTTCAGATTTAGGAAAAATAAAACCCATTTGTGTTTCACTTTAATCTTTGTAAACCACCATCACTGGCTCAGGCCTGTTTACCCAAAGGACAACACCTTTCAAGACCATTAGAGTTGAGCTCAAGACATTTTAAGAAACCGAGCTGCTTGAGCATATTAACCCTCCATTACTTTATTTTCTTGGAAGCTCAAACACAAGGAAGCGTAGACAAGACAGGCAGAAGTACAAACCTTGGATTCAGAAAGAGAATATCATGTGAAGATTTGTTTTTGTATTTTAAAAATATTTTTAAATAAAATTAATATTTTTTTTAAATTAATATTTTTTTGGTATTTTTATATTATTAGAATTAGAATATATTGATATAAAAAATAATTTTTAAAAAATAAAAAAATATATTATTTTAATATATTTCTAAATAAAAAATATTTTAAAAATAATCAACATCACACACGAAGGAATAGTTGAATGGTCATTTGGGACATTATAAAATGAGTACTAAATTACACAATTTCATCATTTCTTGAAAAATAATTTTGTTTTAAATTAATTTTTTTATATTTTTTACTGTTTTGATACAATAATATTAAAAATAAAATTTTAAAAAATAAAAATTATTTTTATATGTAATTTTTTAAAAATACTCTAAAAATCAACCCTGATAATTTTCCTCAACACTCCCTTCACCTTCCTCTTGCACCATATATGTTTTTGCTAAAAGATAATCTCTGAGTTGCAGAAGTTGAAATTAGGTGTGATGATGGGCACAAGGGTTTGATTAGATTAGACATGATGATTGGTGGGGTCCTGAAGTTGGGGGTGGGAATTGTACGGTTAAGATGTGTTAATGATCATATCACCATCATCAAAGCTTCCTTGTGAAAAATTTTGTTTTCTTGTTATTGGGCCTTGTCGATTAAAGAAATGAGACCATTACTTTCTAGAGTTTGTTTCTTTAAATAATACAATTAATAAAAATGATTTGCAATAAGCATAATTGGATGTCGTCCCATTTTCTTAATTCCAGAAACAGGAGAGACAAGTGAATTTGTTTATACTGTTAACAAGCATGATTTATTTAGAATCCTATAATTAATAAGGCCCCAAAGGGATTTTGCTAAGATGCTAGATTCAACCTCGCGAACTTTGTTGATCTTATTTTTGTTCACCTCATTTTGATTCATCTGTTGGCTTCTTGCATCGGGTACAGTGTTCTTCATGTTTCCATGAGACAATTTGAGAGCTGGTACTGATTTTATTTGAGAACTGGTACTGATTATCCAATAAAGATAGTCCTAACCTAATATCTAATCTAATGATGGCTACATCAAATTAGAACGTAAAACTAAGTCAGAACCCAGAACTCTCGGAGTCAGACACTAGGTTGAGTTACTGTCTTCAAGGCTGTTTCTGACGCATATAAAGCCTCTTAAATCGGTTCGGTACTTTTCTTCTCCTTTTCCTTGTAGGAAACTTCCTCTTTTTCATGTCCAGTTCCCCAAGAAAAATGCCTCTTCTAGCCGCCTTGCAGGAGCTAAAAACCCACCTCCCGAAAGGACTTCCGGCACCGACCTGCTGCTGGAGACACTCTGCTTGCTGCTGTTTCCTCTTCCGTGACTTTGCTGGGAGTTTCTGAAAAATGTTAACATGTTATTTTTTATCTGAAAAATGATATTTGTTTTTTTAATTGTAAAAAAATCATGTTTGTTGTTAACATCGAACATTTTTTACTGCCCCTTGCCATGTCATTTCTCCGAGTCTGTAGTCTCTGAGATTGGAAAATCTTCACCCCACCGAATAAAGCCCAGATGCAGAGATTGGACTCAAATATTACTGAGCTAGCTGGGTCAAGCTAAAACAAAACTCTAATCATGGACCAAGAATCATGGGGCTTCAAGTTTTATTATGTGACCACTTTTCACCCTGTTTTTCCTGGCGTAAGAGAATCGAGAACGAGGTCAAGAGATAGCGTTTTCCTTCCTTCAAGTTCTATGATTCTATCACCTTATCTCTACACTTCAAGAAAGAAAAGGAGAGCGTTTTCTTTCAATCAACCATAAATTCCTATTTTTCATTGCAGTTTGCTAACCTTCCTTTAAGTGCGCAGAGTTCTTTTTTTTCTTAACTAAATGGCTTGTAAGAGCATACATCTCATGCCCTCATCTTGTTCTATTGCAATCGGCCCAACAAGCATTTAAAAGCACCACACAATCCATTGCAACCAAGATATAAATGTCCCCAGTCAGTTCTTTGACATATGATTTTGTTGATTTGTCGCCATAAAGATTAATGGAGTCTGAACACGATGTTAGGGAAGTTGGATTCCTCTTTCCAAGGCAGACGTTTCTGTTCAAAGGTCATAATCTTTCCCAAATCCAGGCTTTAATTTGGACCAGCTTTGTGACTTCCATGGGAACGAGAAGGTGATCATGGAACATTCCATATATTGAAAGAAAACGAAAGATAGGTGGGGATGGTTTTCATGAGTTCGGTCTACAAATTTATGTTATCTGGACGTACACTTGAAGACCACGGATGTCCGAATGGAATAGCGTGGCTGAGGGAAAATCTAGATTAAATTTCAAATTGAAAGAAGACTCGGATTTTTCACTAAAAAAAAGATAGACAGATTGCGAGTTTTCCTGTAGAAAGATGCATAAGAAATTGAGTTTTTTTAGACACTTAAGCTCTAATTACGGGAATTTTATGGTATATATTATTAGTTACTTTATTCATTTATTTTTATAAAATAAAAATAAAGAGAAACAAAAGAGAAAAATCACAGGTATGAGTATTCTTATCCCTTTTCATCGTGGGTTTTATTTTATTTTTTTGTGTTTGTTTTTTTTTAATTTAGAAAATAATTAATAGAATATTACTAGTTATTTCCTAACTATAATAAAATTCTCTCCATAATTACTAGTGTTTAAAATGATTGACTGATAAGAAAAGAGAAAATTATAGAATATATTTCCAGTTAAAAAATTATTTTTTATATTTTTCTCTATTTCTTATATTTATTTCTCAATATTGCAAGTATAGTATATTCAAATCATAGAATTTCTTCAATTGAATAATTAAAATCAACTTTATTCTTTAGTGCTGGGGTAAAAAATCAGCATGCTTGATGAAATAATTAATGCTACATGGTAATCCTTTTTGTTAGTGACATTGAACTTGCATTTTTTTTGTACTTGAGTAGATTGGAGAGGTGGTGTAGAAGTCAAGGAAAAAACTTGAACGTTGAAAAGTTGAAAATCAAAAGTCAACTTTTAGTTTGTTGAAAAAAACTTTACTCACAAAATAACTAAAATTATTGTATCATGCATGATGCAATATTTGTGCTGAATTTTCAATTTTGACTTTAATTGCTAACTCTAGAACCTGTCATCATGGTAGCCTAGCAGTAGTTTTTAAAAATGTCACTGAAACGTGGTTTTTAAAAATTTAATTTTTATTTAAAATTAATTTTTTATATTTATATATTATTTTGATATGTTAATATCAAAAATAATTTTTAAAAATTAAAAATATATATTATTTTGATATATTTCCGAGCAAAAATTATTTTGAACTGCAATCTCTATCACATTTCCTAACACCCTTTTAATTCACACCAGATGAAGGGATGTTTAGGAGTGTAGTTGCTATTTTTTTTCAAAATGTTTTTTATTCGAAAAAATATTATTTTTTAAAATTTATTTTTAATATCAACGCATTAAAATTATCTAAAAACATCAAAAAAATACTAATAAATAGCTTAAACGGGGTGTGTCCAATTAATTAATCAAGAAAATCAGTACTTAATATTATACAATTATAGAAGCCATTTTTTATTTAGATATGGTTGCAACTTGCAAGAGTTGACAAGCCAGGCCACTGTTAATAAATAAAAAAAAAAAGGCATGCTTGTTGAGGTGCCTTCCCATGTGAATTTGTGTCTTGATGTGGAAATCAGCAAGCATTTTCGTTCTCTATTAATTTAGGTATTAATTACTGTTGCTAGGAAACATCGAAGAAAGAATGGATGATGAGTGCTTGAATTGATGCGCCAGTAATATTTATTCCTCGACGAAGGCACATTAGACTATCTTGACATCGCCCAGGAAAGTTGATGCACGGAACGCGTTCCGAAGCGAGATGATGGAATCTCTGCCCACATTTCTTCAAGACTGCCTCGGTACTCCCACTTGCACAGATTCTTCATTGTGCAAGCTGCTTTTTTTTTTCCTTTTTCAATAGATTGTAAAGGGATAGGAGTGCTTCTGTTTTGTTTGGTGACTTGGACCCCAGCTATAACTAAAAAAGAGGACACCTTGAGATCAGGGCAATGCCATGAATAGTCAGAGAGCGTAACTGCAATTGTGGTCCAACCATGGCGGCCCTGCTACGAATCTCAGCGCCCATTGTTTGACTGCAACTGGGGCTTATACAAGTCTCGATGCCTACATGCACATTCCTTCTCACAACTCAACGATCCTCGAGACTTCTTGACCACCATACGTCGTCGTTGAAGAATCATATTCTTGATCTAGAAGAAGGAAGATCAATACCTTGTATAGTACATCTTTCATATGGTATTTTGGTAGCTAGGTCTTCTTGCAGAAACCCTTCACAGCCCTCTGATGCTGGTATGATGCCATGATACAATCATTGACATAAATCTGTAGCAGAAATTGGGCCACAAAGTAAAAAATGCTTTCGGCCGATATGTAACGTTTGTTGAGCTACATGTGATATATTTGACCCTTGTATTTAATGACTTCACCTAACCAAGAAGCCATTACCATACAGGACTTTCATTGAAATTGCCGATCACATGTTGGAGTTTGCAATCTTGAAATTCAATTTTTCGAAGTCAACCAAGATCTTATTAGTATTTACTAAGAAAATACTAGATAAAAAACACATGGGTATAATTTTTTAAGATTTTTAGCAGTGTTGGGCTACACGTCCCAATACCAAACACGCTATAATAGAAATGCATTGGGCCTCGTCAATGCCAGACCTAACATGTCTGGGCTTGGTGCACTGCTAGATCCAGTCATGACTGGGTTATTATGTTTTTTCTATTTAAAAAAATATTTATTTAAAATTTTTAGAGTCTCTACATCTATTATGAGGATCTTTTAAAGCTACTAGTCACAAGTTATATTGGTCTACCAAGCATTAATTACAAGTTATCAACTATCTTAACTAGAGAAAATAAACAATATTAATAAGATGAACTAATTAATCAATTAGTCAGTATAGGAGTCCTCTTCATCGGCTAATTGGACTTTTGGTATATCATCATGTATAAAATCACAAAAATGTTGTGCGTGGAAATATCACATGGATTATGTAAAGTTGTCAGGGTTGCATATTTTGCCTACAAGCTTAATATTCTAATGGAAGTGAGATCAATACGGCAGTCCATGCAGCCAAAGAACTGGAATGTGTGGCAAGATTAGGAATTTAGTAGTGGATTAATCAAGTTTTCTTTTGATAACAAAGAATATCTTTTACCTAATTTGTATAGCTTTTAACTAATTCAGCAGTGGATTAATCTAATCAAAATTAAATATCCTTTATAAACCATTATTGTTAAATCTGGTTTAACCTAACAATTTGACTTAGTGATTTAAAACTTGATTTAGACCTGGATTTATTTTGATATATTTTTTACATTAATTTAACTAAATCCTAGATAATTAAATGAATTGACACATAATATATTTAACTGGATCAAACTCGATTTAAATATGATCAAACCTAGCATATCTAAACTATAAAATAAAAAAAGATTAAAATAATATTATTTTACATAAAATAATAAATTGATTTAATGACTCACAAGTTAACCTGATAACTCAAGAACCTAAATTCTAAATTAAATGGGAGTATCGTTTGGTCCAAAAACTATGCTATAAACAATTTTAAAAGCTAAACGTCTAACTTTTTTTTTTCCTTTTCGTATGATTAGAAAGAGAGATTATAACATGGGATCTTATTTTTTAAGAGGAGGAACAACTTTATATGAGAAGATCCCAGCCTCCACCTCAAAGTTTGGCAATACAAAAAAAAAAAACTTTCATTAAGAAAGGAAAAAATAAAAATGTAGTGGTTCTGTATGGATGCAGAACATAAATACAGAGATAAAATTATCTCAAATTTATAGTTATCGTTTTTCTTCTTCCAAATTCTCTCTGGTTTGAAATAATAATTATTATATATGTTAATATAAATGTGAGAAAAATTAATATCAAGTCAAATCCTAATTAAAAAACAATTATCACATAATTACTAATCACTAAAAAACATTAATTAAAATATAATTTTATATTATTCTCTAACATATTCTCTTAAATAAAAAAATTTTAAACTTAAAATTTACATAAATTTACATTACTTTATACTATTAATTAAAACATAAAATAAAAATAATAAATTTAAATTCATAACCTATTAGTAAATAAAACTTTAATATAATATTAAAAAATAATTTACTCCAATAACTTAATCTAAAATTTTTAAATATTATTTTATATTATTCCCTCATAAACAAATTCTTTCATAAAAACAATTATTTCTTTCTCTGGAAACTTCTAAGCAAACACACTTGTCCACGCGGGCTCACCATGTCTGACCATATCCCTTGCATCACCACCACACATCAAAACACTGGACCCCACAACTCTTTGATAGTCTTCCTCTCTTGTTCTACACGGCACTTTCTCCTTTAACGCCCAGCATGCTCCTTCCCTCCTTCATTTATAAACCCCATCATAGCCATGACCCTTTCTCTCCATTTCCATTCTTCACCCCGTGCCCTACCTGGCGCACTCTCAAAAACACAAAAACCCTCGAACAGAACTGAACTTAACTATACCACTTCCTGTCTGATCATCACTATTTTTTGTAAGGTTGTTTGATTTCTTCTGCATGTACACCATGGATTCTTACAGGTTCACACACATGATCCTCCCCCTCTTAGTTCTCTTCATCTTGTCAACACCTCATGGTGTCGTTTCCCAAACCCCCAACTCGAACGACGGGCAGCCGTACAACTACGCACGGGTGACTCCATCGATGGCCATAATCATTGTCGTTTTGATAGCCGTACTCTTCATCATGGGGTTCTTTTCAATCTACATCCGCCATTGCAACGAAGCCAACGGCAACGGGAGTAACCGGCCGCTGGGTATGGGCGGACTCTCTCGACGCGTCGCCGCCTCGCGTGGGCTTGATCCTGCCGTTATCGAGACGTTTCCCACGTTAATTTACTCGGTCGTGAAAGGCTTGAAGATTGGTAAAGGCGCGTTAGAATGCGCCGTTTGTTTAAACGAATTTGAAGAGGATGAAACGCTGCGTTTGATTCCTAATTGTGACCACGTGTTCCATCCTGATTGCATCGGTGCTTGGTTGGAGTCTCACACTACCTGTCCTGTCTGCAGAGCTGATTTGACCAAGCCTGCTGACTCGGTCCCTCAACTCGGTGAGTCGCACGACCCCGAGCTGGACCTGGAGGCCCAAAATGGGGCAGTGATGGACGAGCCAGAAAATGGGAATGCTAATGTGGAAGTGGTTGGACCGGAGCCTGAGGTTATGGGTGCGAGTGTGGTTAAAACTTTGAACAGGAACCGGACACGTGGGTCGAGATCGGGTAGGCCATTGAGGTTTACTAGGTCACATTCGACCGGACATTCTGTGGTTCAACCAGGAGAGAATACCGATCGGTTTACTTTGAGATTGCCGGTTGAGGTTAGGAAACAAGTGATGAACCGGAAGTTGAACCGGGCGATGAGCATGGTGGTGTTGTCCAGACAAGGAAGTTCAGTGAAGGGGAACAAGAACGGAGTTGGTGAAGGGAGTCCTAGGAAGGTGTTAAATTATAAGCGACTTGAGAAACTGGACCAAGAAGCAAGGTCGGACCGGTGGGTTTTTAGTCGGAACCCGTCATTTCTAGCAAGAGCGTCGTCATTTCTATCGAGAGCTTCGTCATCGGTTAGGTCACCAAAAGTGGCTGCTAATGGCAACCAAGGGGATTCATCTAGACAGGTTGGACCGAATGCGGGTGAATCGAGCAGACCGCTGGTTTAGTAGGGCAGTCCTGTTTGCCCACTTCTTTTTATATATATTATTTTATTTATTTCTATAAATTGTGTAATATAATATAGGATCGTCAAAATGGAAGAGGTCAAGTCAAATTGAGATAACAACCCTCTAATTTTTTTATATTTTTTTTCCAATTTGTAATTTAAAAAACCATGGGATTTTTGCCAAAGAATCAAAGCGATATTGCTTGCTGGTTTAGACTTTTGCCATGATTTAGTTACCAGACTTTTCGTGGAAGGACCCTCCTAGTTTAGGCAATAGTCATCCCCTTTTTTTCAGCAATTTTGTGCCCATAAGCAAATGCAATTTCAGACTACATTAAAAGACTTAACCTACCAAGTCAACTCTGTAGCCTGTTAGCTCGAGATTTAAACTAAGTCATAACAATATTGTTTCAAGATCTTGTTTTAAGAAAAAAAATTCAAAACTTAAATCGACAGAGTTAATTCACTTGATTTACTATCCGAATCTTGAATTGGGTTTTGAATTATTACAAATAATCCCATATCTAATCTTAGATCTCTCACCTGCTTTTATTTTGTAATTTTCTTTTAGATTAATGTAGGTGATCAGTCAGCTTGTGTATTTTGATTAATCCTACGGGTTTTAAAATTAACGATCATGTAAATCTCCAGTAACCTTGAGATTTGTGAGACTCGAACTGATAATATCTGGAAAGTAAACCTATAACCTAATTATCTTCCAAATCTTTAAAGAATCTAATTGGTATTGTTTTCATGAATCGGGGTTGGAGGAAATGGATAGATGGTCAGAGAATTCATCGCACCAGAACTTAGCTAAGGGATATTAATATCGAACAAGGACCAAGCATGCTGAATTCTGAAGAGTCATAACTTGTCCATTTCATTTCCCAGAAGTAATAGTATTTTGATCCAATTAAAGGAACTGTAATTTCAGAAGTTCATAACTATGCTTGGTCCTTGTTCGGTATCATTTTCCCTTTGCTAAGTTTCGAGCATCTCAGCCTCTTATAAAAAATGACTAAAGTTATCAAATCTCTGAGCCCACAACCACAAGAGCTCCAGCGACTTGGTCAGCCATTTGTGGGATACTACCCTGGTCAAATGGTCAGTCTTCTAGAAATATAGAAAGTCTTTCTAAGCTCTATAACGGTCAATCTGGGGCTGTGATCATGGAGATTATAAGCATTTGCCAATTGCCATTGATAAGGAACAGTGACTAAGTTGTTTTGCTGCCTAATATTTGTGCAATGAACCTAAGTTGTTTGTGACTTGAGACTGCTGCATTGCTTCTTGGCACTGAGAAAGTTTGGTGATCAGACTCTTTTTCTGTGTTTTTTTTCACTAAACAGCTTTATCTTTGATTTCAAAGAATCAATCATTATGCCAATATTCTTCACTCTTGAAGCAATTCCTATGGAGTTTTGCATTTCCTTCTAGCCAAATTGAATTCATAATGCATCCCTCGGTGGTCTAAACTTTAGAAAAGAAGAGTTTTCTTTAGCATCAAATTAAGTACCACCTTAACAAATCGAGCATGAGTCTTTTGAATAATATAAGTATATACATATTAATGATAATATCTAAAATCATACTAATTTAAATATGTATATTATGAAACTATTGTGATATAAATTCTAAGTTCAAGTCTCCGAAGATTTTCTCTTTTAAGTTTCGTTTAGTTTGATAGTACGACCAATTACGCCATTAAATTCCATTTTTATTTTTTATTTTGTTTCATTATTTTTGTTTTATTGCATGCAATAGGATATTTAAAACCTTTACACACTAAGCAGGGATGGTAATGAGTTTATTTATTTTTGTGTTTCATAAACGTTTTTTAAAAAATATTGAATTTTTTTATGTTTTTCTTTACTTTAAATCAATATATTTTTTATATTTTTAAATTATTTTGATGTATTAATATTAAAAATATTTTTTTAAAAATAAAAAAATATACTTTAATAAACAACAAAATCATACTCTTAAACAACCCAAAAACAACCTTTGTAATGTCTTGCATCCGCAAATTGACTGTTCCCTCCCGTTGGTCACTAGAATTCCTGCTAAAACAGAGCTGCCGATCACTCAAGGCAGGCCAGTTAAAGTCACCTATCAACGACATGTCGGCTGTTTGGATCAACTAAGCCTAGAACTCAGGCCTAGAAACTGTGGGCTTAGAATCTAATGGTAGAGCCCAATGGCCTGGTTTTTAGGCCTAGTCTATCATTCTATGGCAAAATTCTCTTTCTTGTTTAAATTTTCCCGAGAAACAAACAATCGGTAATCAAAGATGGAGAGAGAAGAAAGAGGAGAAGAGCAAAACACAAATTCTTCAAACCAAAACAAAAAAGTACTAATACAAATACCATCCTACCAAGAAGTAATTGAAAGCTCACAAGTTAAACCTACACAAACACAAGAATCTTCATTATTTAAGCCATCACAAACTTTCTCTCAAGCTTTCTCCTTTATTAAAAACTCTGAATTCTACTCTCCTCCTCCTCCTCCACCTTCAAAACCTGAACATGGGCCTAGTAGTTCTGCAACCACGAGGTACTTTATATTAATGGGTTTTCTTTTGTTTTCTGTTCTGGGATTGTTCTTTTAAATTTTTGAGGAGACTTTTTGTGATAAAGTTTTTATTTTTGGATGAAAACAGTGAAAAGGTTTCACCATCTCCATTGGCATCAGCTCCTGCTGCTTCTTTTGGTGGTGGAGTGGCTTCATCTTCAGTGCAAAATAATCAGAGTCGCAATGCTATTCTTGTTAGTCATAGACAGGTGAAGGTTTACTTATGTTTTCAGACATTTTTATAAATTTCGGTTGCAATATTGGCATGGTAATTATCAAAGTTTTTAAAAGGTTGTCTTTGGAAGTCATGCATTAGCTTTTTTATTCGTTCTTGGTTATTTTAGTACTCCTGTTTTCCTGTACAATTATTTTTTTGAACTAGAATTGTGTCTCAAGTTTCGTGCTTTACTGAGTTTCATAGTGAGTGATGATTTAGATTTTGTTGAATTGTACTTCCATAGATTGAATTTAAATTTGCCTATTCATTGCGCAGAAGGGAAACCCCTTGCTTAAACATATTAGGAATGTAAAGTGGGCTTTTGCGGATGTTGTTTGTGACTATTTGCTTGGACAGAGCTCATGTGCTCTTTATCTAAGGTTCGACCTTCCTCTCCTTCTGTCCTGTTTCTCATTGCAAATGTATGAATTTGAGTTCTTGGCTGCTTTTTAATTATTTGATTTTTAACTTGTTACTATACTGGTTTGAAGGTAAAGCTAGAAAATTGTTCTTATTCTTTAAAATAGCTGCCTTGATGATGCTGATTTTTATTATTCTCCATACTGACGTAAGTACTGAGATCTAGTCTAGTTCCCAAGTTAGTTACAGATTTTCTATAGGCTTTACTCTTTTGATATCTATATCCCATTTACCATTTTCAAGTGTGAGATAGACAACAACACCAGAATATATTCTTGAGCATAACCAAATTTGTAACTCTATTAACCATTAATGTATTGCATGTCTTCGTCATTGTTTATTCCTACCACAAGCTAACTTTGAGAATTTGCAATTTGATGATTTGATGCAGTCTTCGATATCATTTACTCCATCCAGACTACCTATATTACCGTATAAGAGAGCTACAAAAGAACTGCAAGCTTCGTGTTGTTCTATGCCATGTTGATGTGGTAAGCTGCTCTTTCCATGCAATGAGTTTCTCATGCCTTCTACAGCCATTACTCTGCTTATTTAATATGCAAAACAAAGCCTGGTTTCCACTAGGAAAGTGAACTGTGGCAGTTTGTTGCATGTATTAAAGAGTTCAACACCGACCATTGTTCTCATTGATTTCAGGAGGATGTAGTTAAGCCTTTACTTGAAGTCACAAAAACAGCTCTGCTTCATGATTGTACACTATTATGTGCTTGGAGGTATGCTGCATATCCCAATGCAAATGGGTTATATTTTAAATAGTCTTTATACTCACTGTGTCTGAGGCTACTCATGTTTCCATTGATCTTTCCTTGTGTTTCGTATCTAGTGAGATTGTACAGAATTTATAATGGTTTGCTCTACTTATTTTTCTTTCTTTATATCTGCAACTTAATTTTGTTGACTTTGTTAATAGAGTTGGACCAATATTGCAAGTGGACTTGTCCTCTTGCAGTAAGGGCCTTGAAATGATTGTCCTTGACGAACTTGTTTGGTATTGTTTTTTCTAGCTTGGAGGAATGTGGTCGCTACTTGGAGACTATAAAAATGTATGAAAACAAGCCTGCAGACCTTATTCAGGGCCAAATGGATACTGACTATTCATCTCGGGTAACAACCTGTTATTGGTCTCCTATCAGCAATCAATCAATGAATTTGAACAAAGTTGCTTAAATCATTTAGTATTCACTCTTTGAACTGGTTAGACTGAATATGTTCTTTTTTTTAATGCAGCTACACCATGCTCTCACAACTGTTCGACGTGTTAACAAGACAGATGTGGTAACACTTGGATCTACATTTGGGGTATGCTATTGATCTTGCCCTAGATAGTATGTGGCTAGTTGTTTATTTTGCTCTGGATAGTATGTGCTAGTTGTTTATTTGTTAGTCTATATTCCTCTGTTAGCTGATTTTCCTCCTTTTGCAGTCTCTTTCTAATATCATGGATGCATCCATGGAAGATCTAGCTCGTTGCCCTGGAATAGGAGAGCGCAAGGTATATCATGGGTTCTTGTATTATGTTATCTTGAGGCTCATAACCCTTAATATTCTTCAATTGATTGTAGACAAGACTGTTGTTGGCTAGCAACTTTTAGTGAAGCATTAAATGTTTGATTGGTTTTAATTGTTACTCTTATGTGCATCCATTTATTTGATGGATCAGGTGAAACGCTTGTATGATACTTTTCATGAACCATTCAAGCGTGTAATTTCAAGCCACCCTGTTGTTCCACAAGCCCCAGTCCAGAAAGACACTGAACCTTCCTCAGTCGATGAGGTTGCAGAAATGGAGATGGAGGAAGCAAATGCAAACAAACGTAGGAAGAAAGAACCAGAATTAACTGTCAAGTCAGCCCTATCTTCTGCATTTGCAAAGTGTGCTACTAATAAATTGGGTAATAAGAAATTCCAAGGAGAGAAGGTTGGAGAAACAAGTACTGCCATTGACTCGGAAGCTGAAATTAGGAAAACCTCTGGTTAAGGGGCTGCAAATTAATCCTCACTTCTAACATCGGTTTCCTTGAGATGGGAAATATTTATTTGTTTATGTCATTGGAAAGATGTTCAAGTACATGAATTTTGGCAGCACTACATTCTTATCTCATGCACCAGAAAGAGTCTTCTTTCCGCTGCATATCAGGTGTTATGTTAACATTCTTAAGTCTTAACCTGCCTACTTCCATCTGATGATTTTGTTCAGGGGATTAGAAACTCTTCAGGTTAAAGTGTAGCCTCATCTGTATATATGTAGAGTGCTTAGAATTAGAATGATTCTATACCTGTTTACAATTGACTTCCTTTCTCCAAAAAAAGAGAGTTAGTACACCTTTTCCCTTTTTAAGCTGCAAAATGACCACAGGTGAAATGTTCATGTAACAATTTCCCTTGAATGGCACCCGCAAAATGGATACAAAAAACTGCCAAGTATTTCTTTCTAAGTTTTTATCAGGAGAATACTATTTTAGTTTCTGCTTTCAAGGCCCCCTTGTGCAGTTTTGGTGGTCCTGTAAGAGGTGGTTGGAATAAAATTATTGTAGTTCATTTCCATCTCAGCAGGAACAGGCTACAAGCACGTCTGTATTGATATTGGAGGGCATGCAGGTTTTAATTGAATTGTATGGAGGATAAAAGAGCAGGAAGTAGTTTCTCTGAAGTTATTTATTGGCATGAAACCAGGATCCGTACTAGTAGAAGCAAATCTGGATATGATAAATAGTGCATTGACAACCTTAGACGTTCTTTCTCGATTTTTGCGAAGATGGAAGGTCAATTGCTGAACATATAGTACAGTTTTGGCCTGTATCCGGGACAATGACCTTGGAGGTAAATGTTCAATGAAGTTAATGCATATCATACATAGTTATCAAAGCTGCCGTGCCTAGTAGGTCGATCATGTGATTTGTTTTTTTTCTTTTTTTGAATCTGGCCAATGACCGTGCAAGTTTATCCACAACTCAAGTTATCTTATCAACACCTTTTATTTTTCTAAAAAGACATTTCAGTTTTATTTAAAAAAAAGTTGTTTAGACCAACATTGTTTAATTAAATTTTTTTTAATAAACTCAGGTTAATTTAACAATTTATAAATAGATTTACTCAATTCATAAATCATATTTTGGACCGAGTCATTAACCTGACCAGATCTTATAATTATGATAGTACATACACAAGTTTAATTTGTTTTACTTTTCCATTAAGCTTCAATTTAGAACATTGCTTTAACTAATGCACATGGAATTATGAAAATGATGGACCAATGTAACATTGAACTTTGCTGCTAACTTTATGAACAAGTTCGTTAACATTACCATACAATGGTAACGGCATGTCCTTGCCATACTTCTAGGCAGCTCAGCCCTTTGAGCATTCGCCTCTAGTGCCCCTTTGGCTTCCATTTAAGACACTCACATGGGAGCTTTAATGGTGGTGCCACCCCATTTTTGTTCTGTCTGAACTTTTTTTAGTAGGCTACATAACACTTTTCACTTGCTTGCGATTTTTTCACACTATGGCCACCCTGTTTCTCTCCCAACGCTCGTGTCCTCTGCCAACTTCCATAAATCTAGACTAGTTGGGTCCAGAGGAACGAACATCCACTGGCATCATAATTTAACCAAAAGCAGCATGTCAGTTTGTTAAAACTTCCTCTATTCACTACAATCTGTATGATGTATCACAGTTTTTACCTTTACAATGAATAGCCTTGCTTGAAGAACTTGAGTGGTTTCTATATCACTTCATATCATACTAATTACTCATCTCAAGTTTTAAATTACTTATTTGCTGGATCAAACTGAATTTATAAAAAAACTAGAAAAAATTTAAAGAAATTAAAATAATATTTTTTTAGACAAAAATTTAAAAAATAAAACTTCTTGTAGTTGATCGAATCAAATCTCACATGAATTTGATCAAATTAACTAGATTGCAGGTTGACAAGCTGAACCATATTGATTTGACCAAGTCAATTTTTAAATTGATTTGAAATGAAATCTGATCCGAATCAAGCTCTGAATCAATAAATTACTAGATCGATCCACTAGAATGGACTAGATTTAATAATATTTCATATCAATTATGGTGTATCATGATCATGCAACGTAGTTTACTGCATAGAGAATGATGGACATGCTTACGAGATTATAATCGAAATGTAGGATAAATTCTTTTGAACCTTAACTTGAAACTTGTTCTTAACTGCTTTGCAAGGTGATTAGCACCACACTACATGCCTATTGGTGACTTCAAAATGCCTGACAAAATATCAATTTCCAAATTCCTAGCTTTGATTTTTGACACAAGCTGGTAACAGTGTCTTTTATTATCAATCTTTATTACAACAAAATCTACATAGGCCTTGGACTGCACAACATCTGATTCACAAATCTAGAGGAACAAGAGGAAGATACGGAAGAGAGGTTCTTGACCAGAGGGATTAGAGACTGCACAACATCTGTCATGAGAGGCCTATAATCTGCTTCTGGTTGCACACACACAGCTGCAATAGCAGCCACCTGTGAAAAGGCAACATAGTGCACAAATTTAGTTGGAAATGTTAGGTTTAAGTATACATATCCAGATGCTAATAGTATAGAACTGAAAGGTAACCTGGATCAAGTCCTTCTTTGAATACTGGTCTTTCATGGCTGGATCAACCATTTCCACTATCTTATCTCTGTTGGTTAGCCTTGGAAGAGCCTGCGAATTCATATAATCACAGGAGGTCAAGGGTTTGTAGCTAACAACCTCCTTACTAGTTAGCTCTCACAGTTTATGGTATGAATTAAAAACATATTCTAGCTAGTAGATTTTTTGACAATGGAGTAATGGAGTGGCACACTAACCCAGGAGACAAGGACATGTTCACCAGAGGGCTGCTTGGTATCAACAGGTTTACGGCCAGTTAAGAGCTGTAAAAGAACAACTCCATAGCTGTATACATCTGATTTTGTGGTGAGCTTACCTGTTGAAGCATACCTAAATATGGCAGAAAATGATCAGCATTGATATGACAATTGACTTTGCATTGATATGGTTTGCTCATTAAAAATGAGATGCAGGATAGATGATGGATCACTCACTCTGGTGCTAGATAACCAGTGGTACTCGGCAAACACGTCGAATTTCGAGCATTGATCCTTTCCGAGCCCATCTTAGCCGATCCGAAATCTGAAACCTTAGCCCGAAAATTTTGGTCTAGTAAAATGTTACTACACTTGAAGTCACGATGGATTACTGCTGGGATTGTGAGCTCATGAAGGAACTCCAGGGCCCTAGCACAATCAAGGGCAATTCTCAATCGTGTCCCCCAATCCAACGGTCGATATTGCTTGTGATGGAGATGGTGTTGAAGAGTCTCATTAGGCATAAATTCAAATACTAGGAGCCTGTGGTTCCGGTCAGCACAATAACCAAGTAGCTCCACCAAGTATGGTGAGTGCAACCTGCTTAGCAAATCCACCTGCAATATGGAGATAGAAAATGACACTACGTATCACACCCATGTGTAAGGTTTCTTAGCATTCAACACAAAAGAGTAGGTGCCTTGACAGACAGAAATATTTATGCATGTATTTCAAATTCAACGAGCAACATTTCACTTAAATATCTATCATTGACATTGCAATCCCATTTGAGTATTTGAGGTTGACTTTAAGCCTCTTAGGCTATTAAACTTCTATAGCAATATAGAGACTAGGAACCAAGAAAATAACAAATCAAGAAGAGGGGCCTAATGGGGCAAAAAGCTCTTAAAAGAAGTCACTTGCCTCTATCCTGAATGCACGCTCTCCTTGCTTCCCTGCTCTATGGAGCATCTTAATTGCTGCCACAGTTCCATCACTTAGGGTACCTCTATACACCACTCCATACCCTTCATTCAATGTCACATTTGCTTCACTGAATTTGTTTGTGGCGATTTCAAGCTCCTTGTATGTGAAAACCTGGACTCCTTTGTATTTGCCTGGAGGCTTATGGCCCATATTGCTTCCATATAGACATCCACCCTTAACATCTGATATATTCCCAAAGACAGTAAATTTCCACACCAGTAAAAATTTGCATGGATTATGTAATTTAAAATTTCAGGTGATTGGATCTAAATACACTGGTTTTGAAAATTAGATGTTGAAAATTTACATTCCAAACACAATTCTTTTTAGATTGAGAAATGAATAAAGATCACAAGAACTTTGACATGGGACAATTACCAGGGCTTGGAGTGAATCTTAAGGTGGTATGAGCAATGAACTTGCTAGTGTTGCAACTGCTAAAGTCTCTGCAGTTGCGTCCATCTTTGGAATATTTGTATCTTCTAAGCATTGCTATAATCAGAAAGATAGTGAGAACTACAACAACAGAAATAGATGATACGATGATTATAAGAATAGAGGTGGAAGAGAGGGTGCCAATGCCATGATGGTGATCATGGATTTGAGATTGCAAGCTATGATGCTTATTGGTATGGTTTCCATGTGACTTTGCAGGTTCATCAGTGGTGCTAGGTTCCATGAGCACAAAGAGCAAGGAAGAAAAATGACTGTGAGAGATAGAGAGATGGGAATGATAATGTGAGGTGCAAGAAAGTATAAAAGAGGATTAATTCTCCCTTCCTAGGAGATGTCACATTGCCTATGCTGTCAGAAAACTCCACTCTATTTCTCTCTCTCTTGCTCGTGGGTAATGTAGGTGTTTTGTGTACTTCGTTTGTCTTTTCTCCTGTTTTTTCTAAGGAGTGGTCATTGTCATTGTAGAAAAGATTAGAACCTTTGGCACCATTTTTACTTCTGTACTCAAATCATATCATTTGCTCAGTCTATGTATATTTACAGAGTGACTTCAAACATTCAGTCCTCTCAAGTCCTCATGGGTGGGAGCATTTATGACTGTAGACAAAAAGAAAATGGCTTCTATCCCTAGTTGGAGTTGATTTTGCTGCTTTCTTAAGCAATGGCAGAGCCAAAATTTGTCATGACCCTTGGCATGCAATTAATTTCCAAAGGGCTAGCTGCTAAATGACCGCACAGGTCAAAATTTTTATCTGGGTTGAAATTGTCATATAGGATTATTCCAAGAATTGTGATCATAAACTCAACTGTTGCATAGGATCCAGGGAAACCAGAAGTGCCCCATGGTCTAGTGTTACATGTGAAGATTAGTGTTCGAAGCTCAAATCACTTCATCTATAAATCGAGATGCAAATAAGTTGACCCGGATACTCTCGGTTATTAAAAAAAAAATTCAATTTGCCTCGCCAAAAAATTTTGAATTTTTTAATGACACTAGAGCCCAGCTCATTTTTTTACTCCTATAGAGGGTTAGGGCATTAGGATTTCTTCTTTTCTCCTTTTACCTAAAAGATTTCTCCTCCATCCCTACAGGGCATCAAGAAAACAGCAAGACCTCCCCTCCCATCCCACCCCACCCCACCCCATCTCTAGCAGTATATCACTATCTGCATGGGTTGTGCCTTTGTCCCTTTTTGTCTCCGGTTTCAAAAACAGTGACCCTTTAATAAAACAGCTGTGAGTGCTCATCTGCAAGTCACACAGGTCATTTCGCAATCACAATTTGGTACAAGACTGGAAGTGTTTGGTCTTGAAAAAGAAATGAATTCACGTAGGGACCGTGTACAAATAATGCAAAGGAGTTTCTACTTCCTACTATACTACAGTGCCATCTCATGTTACCTCTATCAGAAATGAAATTCAGATCCAGTATCATATTCATCTTTTTACATCAAGAGCTGTGTCATTGATCAATGATATTGTCAGCTGCTTGCAAAAAATATCTGTTAAGAGTTTGCTGAATGGAACCTTAGGTTGGTAACCTGATCATCAACTAGTACCGAATTTCCACACAAAATCTTAGCATCGTAACCATTCCAACTCTTCCAATAAATAGCCACATCAATTTCCAAATGTTCACCATTCCATTCAACAAAAATGTTTTACATTGTGTCATGAAACTAAATATAAGTGCAATAAATTGTAAGTAAAATCAACCGGATCTATTCCAATTTTTGTCGGACAACTAGCTGGACATGTCCAACAACAATGTTTTATGCCTTGCCAAATCAGGCAGCTCCACAGTCTGGCAATGCTTCTGCCAGCATGTGCATACATACAATTATCTAATTCAGTTATAAAAAATTTTACAGAATCGTCAATCATCTGGGAAACCTAGAAACCTGTTTATCAGCTTGGCAACTGCTGTGGCATCACCTGGCGGGTATGGAAGGAGGGACTCAATATTCATATCAGATATTGTCTGATGAAGCGTTTGAGGATGAGCACAGTATAAATGCTTCCTCTCTGCTAGTTCTTCTGCAAGTTCAGTTTGATGATTGTCCATCAAATCTTCATTAACCACAACAATTAGAGGTTTACCAAGCCGCAAAGTTTCAAATATGCTCCCTGACCCTGCACAACAGACAGAGCTAGTTAATGACCACTCCAGCATCCAAATTAAGTGTCTGTTACTGTGGTAGCACATAGTTATCAGATATTTTCATATCACAGCTTTTACCTTGAGACAGCTTTCACTAAATTATAACATCATTGCATATCAAGGCATGCATAGCTTGACTAACTAAAAAGATTTCGCTTCCATCCCCTCCCCTCTTCCTTTTTTTCATGTAAAAAGTACAGATTCTCTCAACCTTTTCGATAAATAAAAAATATATATGAAAAAGCTGCAGTACAACACCACAATCACCAGATAATAGTTAAGCTGAAAAGTACCAATTGACCTTCAGCAACCGACTAAGTAAAATTTATAATTTAATTTTTAGAAGTTACGCACTCTCCTGCATACTCGCAGGCACGTGATAGGCTACAATTATCAAATAATAGAGAACCTGAATTATGTCATGAACCATGTTGTTTCGATAAATTTCTCAATGGTGTGCATCATTATAGACAAGGAGAATGAAGCAGTAAAATGACTTTGAAAAGTTTATCAATTTTTTGGACACAAAAGTGCAGGAATACAAATCCTGAGGGGCTATAAAATAAGTATAAGGAGAACAAGGTATCTTCCTCGTTTTCAATAACTAAACCTTCCATGTTAATGATTATCCTTTATAGAAAATGTAAAGGGGCGCAAAATAACCTTGCTTCTAATAATGAATGTGGTTTTCCTCCAGATAGGTACTGACAATGATATTCCCCCATGCTTACTCATGGAAACCTTAATTAAACCAATACATTCAATTCTGGGCCTATGTTGCTGTGTGTACTATAACCGATCCTGGACCCCACCAGCATTTTTCTGTTTCAGATAATCCTCAATTGATAAGAACTTACAAACATTTTCTGTCATGCTTAAATATGATAGTTTGTGTGATCTTAGGTGTGAATTGTATAGTTGTAACAAAGTGGAATATAACCCTGACATTCACAGAATATTAATGAAAATTAAAAGATAAATAATATCTTACCTGCATGGCTGATGACAAGAGATGCTGATCTCAGATGGTCTGCAATGCTTGGTGAAAAAGTGAAGTAATCAACAGCCAGAGATCCATCTTTTCCTTCACTCTGCATTTAGGAGGAACTCATATGAAATCTGACGGAAGCATGAATCAAAGAGTAATATGTCCAAGGAAGGAATCAAGTGAAAAAAGAAAGATTCCAATATTCCCCCAAAATCAAACCTACTAAGAATCTAAAATATCCAAAATATAAGACTTCACTAAAGGATTCATTGCTTTTCTAGAACCTTTCATCTCACATGATTTTTAACAATTTTCAAAGCACGTAATAAGGGCCGCAGATATGTATTTTACTTTAAACGTAGATCCCACGTAAATTTCAATTATGATCCTTGACATTATAGATGCATTAGGATAGAAAGAAGCATTATATCAAGGATAGAAGAGCTGCCTACATAAGAATTTAGATCAGAGGCAATTATCTAACTTATTTAAGACAAGACGTCTCTAGCCTTTGTCCATCCTCAGAAAACCAAACTCAACATCTTATCAAACCAAGAAGGACAAATGACATGAGTGAAAAGGGAATGAACTATATAAAAAAGAATACCTTGGCAGGAGTGTAGGATCCTCGACCCATTTGAATAATGAGGTGGGTATATCCGTTTCTTAATAACTCTTGTTTAACTTCCTTAGTATCCACAGTTCTCACAAGAGCATCAAACAATGTTGTTCCTACAGTTACAAATACCACTTTCTTCTCTTGCTTCACACTCTCCTCAATATCTCCCATTTTAGCTGCGTCTGATTCTTCAAAATCCTAACCAACTACAAAACACAAAAATCACAAACAAACCAAAAACATATTACAAAACTAGTATGATTCTAATATAAGGTGTTTGTTTATTCATCTTCTCGTTCCTTTACCTGCACACTCACATTCGTGTTCCTATCTAAACATTAAACTTGTATTATGTTGTAATCTCACATCTTATTTCATTCTTCATAAAAAAAAAATATTATAAGATCATCAAATAATAAATAAATAGATTATTCAAACTATGTAAAGGAAACAAATGAAACTAAATATATGACAAGAAAATTCCTAAACAAACTTTGTACCATATTATTAAGCATAAAATTCAGATAATGCTGCACCACACTTTACAAAACAGTATCTTAATCACCAACCATCACTAACAGAGAAGTCCATTCTCATAAAAATAACCAAAAAGTAACTTCGAAGTTCAAATACACACTCCACACAAAACACATTGTTCTATATGACAGAACAACACAAAACAACTTCATTGCAGAATAAAAATCACATTTAATTAACAATGCTGCCGGATTACAAGTTAGAACCCAAACTACTACTTCCTTAAAAATTGCAAATTTATGCTTTTTTCTATGTTAAAGTTTCCTACCTTACAGTTTAATATGTTTTTTATATTACAACAAACTAAAATCCACCAAATGGAATTTCAATCTAATTGACAAAACACACTATATATCTAGCAAAACCCACAATTTGAAACCATGAGCAATAATCTAATTTTATCCCCACGTATCCTTTCACATTGAATTCAATTACTAATTAGACAGCAAAGTTTGGCTTCAGAAAACAAAAGGCAGATTGATATGGATGCAGATGATGATAACAGCAACTGGGTTTCTGTGTTTTGCTCACTGTCAATGCAAAGTTTAAATCGTTACATTGATCAGCAAATATGCAAATACTAATGAAATGAAAACAAGAAAAAATGGGTTTTTGAGTTTAAGTTACCTTGTTTTGATGGAAGATGAATTGGCCTCAGCCTTTCTATTCTTGTTCCTGTCTTTGCAATTCAATTAGGTAGCTCCTTAGAGAGAGAGAGTTGAAGGGGGGGACATGTCGTTGATGAGGAAGAGCACAATTATTGAACTCGGACTGGCCGGCTCGATCTAATCCGAGGCGGGTGTCCAAGAAAAGTCTGCCCGGAATTGACCTGGTACCGACTAACCATGTAAAAAATTGAGCTGATTTTTTTAAAAAAAAAAATTAAAACAATTTTTATTTAATTTAAAAAAATTAAAATGATACTCTCAAGTTAATTCGGCTAATATATAATTCAAATCATGTGTCAAATCAATTTTATTATTATAATCTTGTTTAGTATTAAGAGAACTTTTAAAAAGTGTTTTTGAAATTATTTTAAAATAAAAAATTATTAAAATAATATTAATTTTTAAAATTTACTTAGTATTTGCTAACCATATAAAAAATTAAGCTGATTTCTTTTATAAAAAAATACTTTGATTTAACTTAAAATAATTAAAATAATATTATTTTAAATAATCAAGATATACTCGCCTAACATGTTATATGAGTCATGAGTTAAGTCCAATTTCATTAGTCCAATTTCATTACAACAGTCTTGCTTGGTATTAGTAACTTCTAAAAATTATTTTTCAAATTATTTTTTATCTAAAAAATTAACTAAATAATATATTTTTTATAATTTTAATGTGTTAATTTTAAAAATAAAAATATTAAAAAATATATTTTATTTTTTTAATTAAATAATACTTTTAGAAACATAATATATCACATTAGCATATCATAGGAGTAAGGGAAGAGAGGTAAGGTATTGCGTTTGTCTTCGGTTACTGGTTATTTGATGTGAAAGTTTATTTTTGGTCCTTAAACTAAACATTTATTCATTTGGGTCTCTCACTCACCATTTAGAAACTAGAATTTCTTGGCTGAGTGCCTTCTTCTATATCCGTTAATAGTTTTCATTCAGGATGCGTATTTTCTTAATCAAAACAATATTATTTTATATATCATTCGACTTTTTTTTCATGAAAACATCTGTTATAATTTTGAAAGGGAAGATTAAATTGAGGAATTATGCTAATTCAATATATGTTTTTTAATACGGTAATCATAAGGCTAACTTTATATTTTTTCTTGAATTCTTTTTATTAACGTGAGTGTTCGGATCAGCTTGCGTGTATCTCAACTAATCCCACAAATTCTGAAGTTAATAACTATGTAAGCTTCTAGTGGTGCTGAAATTTGTAAGACTTGAACTAGTGATCTCTATAGAACAAACCTATAACCTAATCATTTGAGCTATACTCTTTAAGATTTTTTGAAATTATTTCACGGTGAAGGGTTCTATATTAATACAAAAAAGAAAGAAAAAATGTGGATAGATTATATTGAGACAGAGAGAGGAGATATGAACAGTTTGAACATTAAGATAGAGCTCAATAATTGTTTCAAGATAGAAAAAATGCCAATAATAAAGATAGAGAAGACATGTTTATTCGTTTTTTATGATAAGCAAGATTATATTCCTTTTGTATATTTATTTATTGTTATGATTATATTCCTTCTATATTTGTATTTCCTGTATGCTAACTAATCTAAAAATTCTTACAAATTTATTGTATTTCTAATGTTACGGGTGATTTTTTTTTTCTTGGTGTGTCTAGATTATGTATATCTTCGTTATAAAGAAAAAAATATTTATTAAAATAGTTCATTAGAAAATATCACATTTGTGTTATTGTCATGTAAATCTATTAAAATGAAAAATAATCCATGGAATAAAAATTTCATTGAATACGATGGCGTGCATAACTTGCATCGAGAGTTTGATTGGTTGACTAAAGTTCACTAGAGTTTTTTAAAAAAAATAAAAAGAAATTGGATTGTTTTTTCTAATTTCATCCTTTAACATTAAATTAATTCGAAATTTAGGTTCTCGGTTTGTTTTTTCAAGATTATACCCGTAATTTTTGCATGTCAATTCAGAATGACCTGAATTGATTCAATATGTTTCTTTTTCAATAGTAGATAAAAATATCATCTAATATGTAACTGATTTTAAATTCATTGATAAATATTTTCATTTCTTTAATAGACATGTTAATAACACCTAGGTTTTTTTTTTATCATTTGGTCTTTTTTTTTTGCGTAATGTGGGCCAATAGGCTAGCCTAGGTGTTATTTTGGTGTTAATGGGTTATATTTCATAAAAATAGTTTGACCTAGGTGTTTTTTTTCTTCTTCTTACCCGGGAAAATAGATCTAACCACGGGAGTTATTCTGGCTTCAGATTGATTTTGTTTTTAGAGATGTTTTTTGGGTTTTTGGTGGTCATAGATAGGTTTATCAAAGTGTTCATTGTATTTTCTAAGTGTTTTGGGTCAAGATAAGTTTTAAATTGAAAAAAACCAAATCCCTGATTTTCCAACAAATTACAGAAAGCAAGCGACGTATTGCATGTTGTCTTTTTTGAAAAAAAAATGGCCCGCCCATTTAAGAAATTAGAAAAAAATTAAGATAGGTTTAGGTGCGCTGGCTGGGCTGTTTTTTTTTTAATATTCAGGACCACGTGGCTAGGTATTTTTTTCTATTTTATATTTGGTTTTAAAAAATTGATAAAAAAAATTATTGAACTCGATTGAGTCCATTATCCAAGTAATAGTTTGACGGGTTGATTCACGGCATCAAGGGTATTATTTGTTTTTTTTTGTTTTTGTTTGATGTTTTTTTCTATCCTTTATTTTTTTTATCACGCGTTTTATTGTCATATAATTAAATAAAAAATAATTTATAGGATAAAAATTTATTGAATCCGATAATGTGCGTTCACTCTATTTTTTTAATAAGACGTTGTTTTTTTATCGATTTTATCATTCAACATTGAGTTAATTCGGGATTGAGCTTTTCAATATTTTTTTCAAAATCATCCCTGTGAGTTTCGCAATTCAGCCCAGGTTAACAAAGGTTGATGAAATGTTTTTCTATCTCAATATTAAATCGAAATATCATTCAATTCATGGTTAAAATCAATTTCTTCTTTTAGAAGACATGTTACCAATGCCTAGATATTTTTTTTTGCTCAAACAAAATTTTACGACTCACGGTGTAGCACAAGACAATGAGATTGTATAAACTAAAAGAGGTGGTGCTTCTCACAAACCACTATTTCAATAATGTCTTGTTTTCCTATGGTTTTTTTTCTAAATTTATATTTCTTTTCCTAAATTCATACTTTAACATTTAATTTATTGGAGATTGGATTTCATAATTTATTATGGTTTGCCTTTATATGGTTAGCTTGGTCTCATAACTAATATCACGAGTTTGGCGGGTTAACTCGGTAGACTTGAGTTTTTTTTGTATTTTTTATTGACATTTTGTTTTCAATTTCATCATTCATCATTAAATTGATTGAGAATTAGATTTCATGATTTATTTTCATTTGCTTTTTATGAAATTATCTCAATCTCATGACTCGAACCACAAATTTAGCAGGTTAACCCAGTTGACTTGAGTGTTTTTAATTGATTTTTTTTTCAATTTCATCCTTCAACATAAATTTAATTATGAATCATGTTTCATTGTTTATTTTGATTTGCTTTCTATGAAGTTATCTCAGTCTTATGATTCAAGTCACGTGTTTTACAGGTTAACCCAAATAGATTAGGTCGTTTTATTGTGTCCTGTTTTTAGATTGAATTTTTTTAACTTTCAACTTTCAATAATGAGTTTATTAAAAATTAGGCTTTATAATTTGTTTTAATTTTTTTTACAGATTTATCACAGTCTCATGATCCTGATCGTAAATTTGACAGGTTAACCTGAGTTGATTCAAGTTTTTTTTTGTTTACTTTCTATGAGATAATCTCAAGCTCATGATTCAGATCATGAGTTTGACATGCCAACTCAGATCGAGTTAGCCTCCACGTGGTTTAATTTTTTTTACTAAAATAAAAAAAATATCAGCAATACCATAATATTTGTTTTTGTATAATTTTTTAAAAGTTATCCGATCCAGCACCTAACACCTAACACCCACGAACCAGCTAGTAGAAGACTAATTACCAAAAGCAGAATGATGGCATAAACTAAAGGGGCTGGCTGATGATAGTTTATCTAACAAATAAAAAAAGAAGATGCTGAAATCATCAATCTTCAGTGGTAGGGTAGGGAGATTCCATCTATAGGTTGGGAAATGTGGATATAAAGCAAAAGAGACAAAAACCCTAGTTGCAATCTTTTATTATATAATTACCCTAATTTGTTATTCCTACTCTATGATCTATTTTAATTATTTAGATGGATCAAAATACCCCTAAATATAAGTCTTTTTTTTTCTTTTACAAATGATGGTATTAATAAAATATTATCCAATAATAAAATATTTATTTATAATTTTAATAACTCTAATTTTTATTTTTTCCTTTCAAATAAACTTTGATTTTAATAATTAAAAAACAACTTTCAATACCATTTTATTATGTAAAAAAAATAATCTAAAATTGTATTAAAAAAAAACAAGGAAGAATGTAATCTATCAATGTAATTTATAATAAAAGTAGAGTGAAAATAAAAAATCATGGAATGAGAGCACCAACATCCAAAAAAATATATAATAAAAATTTATGAGTAAATATTTAATTGGTTGGGGGTACCGCTATAGTAGAATCTTCCCTCCACTAACCTATTCCCGTCAAAATCAACCAAGATTTCCTCTATCCCCTTATCCGAGTCAAATCGAAGAAAATAATGCTAATCCAATTGATTACCGTAAACCAACATTGATTTATTATTTATATTTGTGAAACTTGAATTAAACTAGTTATGATTAAAAAAAATTCTATTAATTTAGTTAAAAATTCGGGTTAACCCACCTACTTGGTTGAACCCATTAATCTTTTTTAAAGTTATTTTTATTTATTTAATTTTAATTTTATCAACTTGGATTATCCCAATAATCTCTGAGGATGTTTGAAAGAGCTTTTGTTTTTATTTTTGTGTAATTTTTAAAAATATTTTTGAATTGGAAACTCAAACATAGAATATATTATTGTTTTATTATTTATTTTTCTTCCAGAAACAAAAAAAATAATATTGTGGTCCCATCTAGTTTCGTCATATATGCCTTGGAAAAGAACACCAAAACCAAAGCAAATGTCTCCTTAAACAACTTTGAACAAAACAAGTTCTACCAGTTCAAAGATGGGTTCCGCTTCCAGCAGACACAGAAGAAACCACCGCCAAAACAACCACCTCCACCATCGTCAAAACCCACAACACCCTTCTCTACCTTCCTCCTCCACCACCGCCACCACCCCAATTCACCAACCTCCCTCTTTCTCCGACACCAACAATACAAATAACCTCGACCCACAAAACAGTTCAATACCTTGTAGTAATAATTCCTTAACAAGTACTATACCACCACCATCATCATCACCGTTACCGCCACCTCCACCTCCACGTCCACCGACACCACCTCTACAACAGCCACAAAGTTATTATTTTGCAGCGAATGCACCATACAGTACTCCTATGATTCCCACAAGTTCTGCTTACGGTTCTTATAGTTACCATCACCCTCCTCCTCCTCCTCCTCCTCCTCATCCTTTCAATAACAATGGATGGGGGTCATATCATTATCATCAAGCTGGTTTCATGGGACCGCCACTGCAACCATCAACACAGGTGAGACATCATAATTCGGGACTGGTGCAGCCGCCGCGTTATGTGGAGCATAATCAAGCGAAGACAATCAAGAATGTTGTGAATGTGAATAAGTCTAGTATTAAAGTTGTTGCTGATGAGAATAATTTGGATTCTCACTTGGTTTCCTTCACTTTTGATGCTGTTGTTGATGGCAGGTACTATTCAGATAATCTTTCTTTTTTACTTTTGTAATGATGCTAGTGTTTGTTTTGTGATTTTAGTATCTGATCGGGATTAAAGTCTTGTTTTTAATGTGGAATTTGTTAATGGGGTTTTGTTGTTTGTGATTGTTAGTGTGAATTTGAGTTATTTATGATTGATAGGAGAAAGTTTTTGTAGGTTGGAAGGAATTGGTACTGGAAAGATTAAGAATTTATGTGGTTTGGTGTAGGGACGTTTGGAAATTCTACTTTCCTGAATTATAAATGTGAATCTTGTGGTAAATTGAATTGAAACAATTCTGTAAGTGCCTTAGTGTATAAAACCTGCTTTGGGAAGATCAGTGATTCAATTTCGGTGGGGGTTTGCAATTGAAAAGGTTTACATAATTTGAAAAGAATAGAGGATCATGATAATGGTAAGAGTAACATATTTTATCTAAGTTAACATCTCTTGAGCAAGATGTTTGAAATATTATATACATCAAGAGAGTTCTCATGACTCATAAAGTTTCAAGAGGAATATGAAAGCTAATGGAACCATTGACAAATTGACGAAGTGGTTAGAACTGCAGTAGCTTTCATATTAGGGAGGGTTTTTCTCTTAATAGTTTATTTATGTAATATTTATGATGGCAGTTTGGGTGGCTAAGATTTAGTTATTTTTAAGGGCAATGATTTATTTTACTTATAGTTTTGTTAGTATTTAAAGGGCTGCTGTTACTATATATATATATATACATAAAAAAAAAACTACGAAATTTTGATAATTTTATAAAGAATTTGTTCTCTTTTTCTGGCTTTTCAGCCCAGACAACCAGCCTTTGGTTATGTTAGCTATCTTTTATCCTTTTCTTCCTACATGAGTCAGTATCAGATCAAAATGGATCCTATTTTTGGTGATGGCAGCCAAGCAATCAAGAGTTCCTAGGTTCAATCAAAACCAAGAGATGTTGGAGTTGTGAAGGATGCTAAACCAACCCAAGCAAGAAGTATTAACCATGCTTGAAATTAGAGTGGAAGCCATAAATGAGCCTTTGGAAGGTGGCCACAACCCCTTAGACATACTAAAAGGTAGTCATAAGAATCAAGACTCTTTTCATCATGCTAGAGCCGGGAATCATATGGTGTGATATGGATTAAAAGAGGAAAAAACGCTCCACTTCAATGGAGGAAGAGAGTTGAAGAGCACCAAGCACTATTTATTGAGACGAAAGAAGTTATGGATTGGAGTTCTTTACCACTCCATGATGAGATAAGTGTGGATTAGGATTCTTCACCAATCTATGATGCTTGTTGTGATGATGAGGTTGACGAGGAGAACGGTGACAGGAGTAACAACAACCATGAAAAACTAGAAACTGAATGTAAAGATCGCACCGTTGTAGTTACTTCAAAAAAAGAATTCATAGGTTTAAACTATGATAATCTTTTTGATTACGTGCATGATACGAGTTTAAAAAAAGCTTCTATAGAGATTATATATTGGTTACGCAAATTGATACTTAGGGTTTTACTTGTATTTAAAGGGTTGTTACTACTATAAAAGAAAAAAAAACTTGAATATTTTGATAATTTTACGAAGAGTTTGTACTTATTTGGATATTCAAACAAGACAACCAACCTTTAACTGTGTTGGCTATCTTGTCTTTTTCTTCCTGCATCACTAAGACAAAACAAGACTTGTTGTCAAAGGTTTTAAACAACAAGAAGTTGTGGATTATTCTGATACATACTTGTGTGTTAAGAATAATTTCCATACATGCATTAACAGTCATCGCAGTTATTGACAAGTTAAAAATACATCAAATGGACATAAAAACGACTTTCCTAAATGGTGACCTTGACGAAGAGATCCACATGGAATAACCTGAGGGGTTTATTGTTAAAGGGAAAGAAAAGAAAGTTTGTAAGTATGTCAAGTCATTATATGGTTTGAAACAGGTTCCTAAACAATGACTAAGGTTTCAGATTTTGGACAATGACTAAGGTTTCAGATTTTGGATTGGCTGAGATGGCTTCTGATAGGATCAGCGGTTGGAATTCGATATGTGTGCTAGGGACCACCGGTTATCTAGCACCAGAGTGAGTGATCCATCATCCATCTCATTTTTAATGAGCAAACAATATCAATGCAATGCCAATTGTCATATAAGATTGCACATGGGCAATTCCATTGCCCATTAGATAGCATGTCATTTTCTTCATCTTCTGACTGCTATGGAAAGCAAAAGGTCATGCTCAAGGACAATTTTACATGAGACTTTTAGTTTCACTGCCAAGTTTATTAATCCTTAAATATCTTGGGATAGCATCAACTGATTTCATTAACTAGTAAGTTAATTAGCACATGGAAAAGTAATTATTTGGTTTTGAAGCTACTTATATTAATGCTGATTATTTTCTGCCATATGTAGTTACGTAATTATTTGGATTTTGGTTTTAGATTTATGGATAGAATCTAGTTTGATTTTAATTATTGCTGAAGGCAGTTCTTTCTTTCTCATTGATTTAATCGGTTGTGGTTGGTGTAGAGGCTATTTGGCGACAATTCTTGTTAGTAGTGATAGAGCCTGTGAGCCTGCAAGCTATACTGTGAATGGGGTTGAAATTGTATTGAGATTACTATTATGGATGGTGTTGGCTGGAATAGCGTCTGTAACAATGTGGTTGATGAAATAACTTTCAGTAAATATTTTGTTTCCATTTAGGATTAGTTTAAGTGATGCCTGATGTTAAGTTTTTCATGGAATCCAAATTGAAGCAACATCTTTAATTTGCAAAAGGTGGATCACCATTCTGAGAGAGCTCAAATACAGATCTGTGTCTTCAAGTACTAGTCAACCCTAGTTGGGGATTTGAAGGACTTGAAACTAAGAGAAGTTCCCCTGGTCCAAGTACGATTAAGTGTTTGGGTATTTCACCATTTAATCTTTAGGTTTTTTGTAGGATCCATCTTGAAGCAACAATCTGGTTTCCAAAAATAGATCTGAACTTTGAGGGTGGTTGAATACAGTTTTGCACCCCTGTAAGATACAATTCTAGCAGGGGATTGGAGGAGTTGAAGTAGGAGCAGCAGTTTTCTTGATGGTGTGGATGAGACTTGTGGTTTTCTCCTTTGAAAATTTTCATATTGAGCTAGTTAATATCTTTTTTAAGATTTTGAGTAAATCATGGTAGTTTGCTTATTAAGATCTTCATAACTTTCAAATTTCAGATAATGTAACTTGCTATTAATTGATGTTTAGCTTTTTTGTTCTTTAGTTGCTTTGTTTGATCTAAAGCCCTAAAATCTTCATCCAAGTTCTATTTGTGTAGGCTGCTATTTGACCAAATATAAGTGACTACGAGATAAAGTTCCATTTGAATTTTTTGGTTTAGGGCCATTAGCAATGTTGATCTGATTTTTGGTTATACAATATGCTGCAACCTTTGGAATGTGCATTCATTTTTGGCTGTCTTGTAGAGTTCGAGAGTAAACTTGTTTTGAATGGTTATGGTAATTGTTTGAAAAATATTGGAGCTTCAAAGAGTTGGCATGTGGGCCTTTTGCGAGGTGCTTTGGTGATTAAGATGTTCTTTACTGGCTTGGATTTGCAGATATGTTGTGTATCTTGTTTTTTCTAAATTATATGAATGCAGCGTAGGACCAATTATTCCTTCATACATGTCACAATTTTTCTTTTCTTTTCAATGACAGCATCACCATATTTTATTTTGCAAAGGAAGGAGACAATTGTACGTTTGTACCAGTTTACCCTGAAATCTATACGCCAAGGAAAATCCCCTTTGAGAAAGGAGTGGGCCAAATATTCTCACAGCCATCAGGAACCGGCATTGACCTAGGCTTTTTTGAATTGGATCAGCTATCAAAGCCCTCGCCCAAGGAAGATATATTTCCGCTTGTTATCTTTGCTGAAGCATCCTCACCTTCTCTCTCTACATCTACGAGTCAAGAGCCTGACAAGCCTTTGCCAACCATGTCTACTCATGCACAAATAACTGAAGCTGTCTTGGTGAAAAATAACGAAGGCCATTTTCAAGTAAAAGTAGCCAAACAAATCTTATGGATTAATGGGATTCGTTATGAGTTGCGAGAGATCTTTGGCATTGCCAATTCTGATGGTGCTGGTGTTGATGGGGAGACTGATTCCGGAAAAGAATGCATTATTTGCATGACTGAGCCAAAGGATACTGCCGTTTTACCTTGTCGACATATGGTGAGAATGCTGGCCTTTATCTATATATATTTTATCTTGATTATTCTTTATATTAGCTAATCATGGACTTTTATTATTAACAACCGGTCTTGCATTGAGTCATGTTCCATCTGGTATCATAGGGTTTGTGGTTGTATCAATTCTGACATGAAAACATCGCTAGCCTGCCTTCTTGATGTGCAAACTTTCGGATTCATCAAGATGTCCTCATTCCATTGGCGAGTTCAAATAAATTGGCTCAAGGGTTGAAGCAATTAAGAGGTTTAGATTTTTTGACCATTCTAATGGCGTCGGTACACTTAACTAATGCAGGTTTAGATTGTTAGACCATTCTAATGGTCTTGGTGCAGGCAACTATTGCAAAGCATAATCTTGAGAAACTAGTTTATGCCTTAAAGCTCTTCAGCTAGAATAATGAATTTGAATTTTGTGAATTCTTGGGGAACATGCTTGGTAGATTAAATAATCCCAGCAATTCAACAGTTTGCTTGAAAGATATCTCTTTGCAATAACATCCTTACTGCTCTTTCAGTGGATCTTGTTAGTTAGGCCCTGAATCAACCTTAACTCGGTGCTGGTTGAGAACAGGCGGTGACGATAATTTTTTTTTACGAAACATGGTCTTAACTACAATCATCTGCACTTAGAATCACATCTGTTTACCATGTTCCACGCCTTTTGCATTTGTTACTGAATTAAATGAATAACCAATATCTTCTCTGGCAGTGCTTGTGCAGCGGATGCGCAAAGGAGTTGAGGTCTCGATCGGATAGGTGTCCTATATGTCGCCAACCCATACAGGAACTTATGGAGATCAAGGTTAATAATTGTACGAGTTCTTAACCCTTTTCAATTCACGCAAGATTTCCTGAGAGGCTATTTCTTCAATAGCAATTTTCCTTTTGCCTTACATTCTTTCCTGTTTGCTTATAGCTCATCCTGAATAAAGAACCAGTAGACCATCGGGTGAGGGTTGCCTGAAAAGTTTATGATGACTTGAAGCACTGATCTGCGCTCAAGTCCTGCTTTAGCGTCTCTCTGTGGTTTGGGATGACAATTTTCTTTACACATGAAAGGTTGAGGTAGTTTTTATTCTTCTTTTTTCTGTATAAACTGGGTGCATTTTCTAATAAAGAAAAGGGCATCATCTTGATGTGTTTTTTTCTTATTCTTTTATAGAGCTTGTATTGTATTTCATTCTAAAATAATAATAATAATAATAATAAAGATCGTATTATATTTACTTTTACAAAAAGGATAAATCTTTTCTGGTAATTACTGTACTCTCTTTTTCACTTAGAGATTAGATTTATTATCGATTGATCATATAATTTACCCCTACCATTAAAAAAGAAAATTAATGTCCATGATTATTTGAAGATTGGAATAAAAAGATCAAATTAAAAATTTATATACGAATAGTAATTTTCAAATAGATGTGATAATATAAAAAGAAAAAGAAAAATGGAATTTAAGATACAAGTACAAAAAAATAAGCTTGGTAAGGAATAAATAAAGGGTATTTTCATTTATTTTATATTGGATATAAATTGATATAAAATAGATTTAAGATAGAAAAAAAAATAAAAACTTAAAACTTTGCTTGTGATCTTGACTTGAATAGATATATTTTGTTAATATTATTAAAACAATAAATTTAAATAAAATAGAGCTTACAAAAAGCTCACGCCTTCTTTACCACTTATATATCTAATATTTTTTTTATATAAAGTTCAAGGGAGAATCAATGACGATAAACTTTATCCAGAGAGTTAGAATCTATACTGGGCAGCAAATCTCATGTCAGCTCTAGTGTTTTGAATCGCACAGGTATTGTTCCGCTCCCTGGTCTCCAGTAAATAGATGCCTGATGTACCTTCTTCACCAACAGGCAACAGGTCCCTGGCGCAGTTGCATGATTGCTTCACAGCGCAATCCTCTGAAACCACCACCATATGAAGGAAAAAAGTGATGGAAAACAATCTTTGTCTGTGCTTGAACAGAAGAATCTATGTCGATATTCTTCTTTTCTTTTTTGTTACATCTTTCTCAGATTTCAACAATTATCTGGAAAGAGTGGGACTCGGACTGCACTCATTACTTAGATGATAGATCGGACTTTTCCTTTTTTTATACAGTTCTTGTATCCTTGTTATAAATAGTGTTATTAAGCCATGCGGGAGCTATAATGACAATAATAACACAAAAAAAATACATAAAACATCTATTTATTTATTTTTGTATTTTGAAAGTTTTGTTAAAAATTTAATTTTTATACTTTAAATTTTTTTAAAAAAATTATTTTAATGCGTTGTTGTTAAAAATAATATTTTTAAAATAAAATAATATTATTTTAATGTATTTTCGAGTAAAATACATTTTAAAATATTTTTTATTATTATTTTTACACTTTTTTTTCTTTTTCAAGAACGCAACCACCACCGGACTCCTTTTTATTAATACTTCCAGCTAATTTTTTAAATATTTATAATGGCGGTGACTTTTGAGAAAGAAAGAAAGAAAATCTTGATGCATGGCAGTTGGCACCCAAAACAGAGCATGTCAAGTCTACAGGGAAAGCCAGACAGTGTCCGTGCCTGATGTACTGTACCTCTATATCTGCTGAAAAAGACAAAGACCCTACTGAAGATCGTCAAATCTTCGCAGCACTACTGTACTGAAACGTGCACATATGTCGCTATCCTCCTCGCACCTCCGTTAACATCTCTTTCATCAATTTTATAATATTTTCTAGATAGATTTACAATATCTACAAGTGTTGAAATTATGGAGCTGCCACTTTACTACAAGTGTTCTTGCTTATTTTACCAGTAAGTTCATGCAATTATTTATGGCCTTACCTTAAACAAAGGCTTTAATGTCTCTCATGGCTGTTCGTGCTTGTCCCTGTAAGTGATAAAACAAGCCCATCAGGAACATGATTGAATACAGTAGAGATTTGGAAATTCGCATGTCTTACCTTTTAATCTAAATATCAGAAAATTGACTGACAGACAATAAGGAGCTTCTGCCAATGAAGGAGAAATTATTTTAAAAAATAATTAAAATTTCATAAAAAATACAAAAAATTCCATCTTTTATTTAAAATAAAAGATTGGGTTAGCTTTGCTTGTGTAGACCTCTGCTGTCCAATGAACCAAACCATAGAAACTCAATTAATCAAATTAAAACCATATACATGTCTTTATAAAAAATACATACCAAAAGGAATCCAAATTTTAATATATATGAGAAGAGGAAGCTAGGAAGAAGGAATGAGTAATAATGTCATCAGGAATTTAAGAGTTGTAATATTCTTTTCGTCACATGACCAGCTGGGTTGACTGCATATGCTGAGCACAAGCAAGCACATGATGAAGTGTGAGTTAGGTCCAGGCTGCCTAGCTGCATAATCTATTGCATAATGTGCTAGAAAATTAGAATTTATGATTCCCTGTGAACTTCCGGTCTTCTTCTTCATCTCCTCACCTGAACATCTGCTCACCTGTACTGATAGTAAACACTCACTTTTTATAGTTTCATTTTGGTTTGGCAAGATCAACTGCGTTGTGTTAATTGACTCATCATATCATCTATATTTGATTAGATTAACTTTCAAATAATTTTATAGAAAACTTGGTATGTACTAACTTAGGTTCTGTATAAACGAGTGATAAAATTTACCTATAGTTTAAACTATTGCAATATAATATATATTTTTTTTAATCGTGGATGTTCGGATCAGTTTATACGCGTCTCAATTAATCCCTCGAGATTCTGAAGTTAACAACCAGATAAGTCTTTAATAATCCTGAAACTTATAGCATTTAAACTAGTAATTTTTAAAAAATAAATTTAAAATTTAACCTACATTGCTTGTGTTTTACCCTCCTTGATGATTACTTAAAAAAAAAAAAAAAAAAAAAAGAAGAAAGAAAGAACACCAGCTTAAAACCCTACAAGGTGAGATTACTATGGTTTCTTCTAGGTGATAGGTGCTTAAGTACTAGTACCGTATCCCTAGCAATTGAGTCTCTCCAGGCCCAAGGTTGGGAAACAAATAAAGAAGATAAGCTTAAAACACAGTGATTTCATAAGTAATTGGACCCATGATTAAAAACTTGATGAAAAGAGTTCGATCAGTCAAAAGACTGGGCAGGAAAAGCCAATTTTGTTACCCAACACCATCACAGCCTATAAAGCAGAAAATACGTGCGAGGTTAGATATTTTTGGGGATGTGTCCTGTGGTCACTTTTGGTCACCGTTCGTACATCTTTTGCAGGCAGAGGAAGCAAGGAAGAATATAACATGGAGGGACAGCATTTTCTTCAAGGATCGAGGGCTGGACTTTTGAGGTGGATAAACAATAATTTCAGTTGATAAAGAAGGGTCCAAAGTGAGATAAAATCATTGTTCAACCACTTTCTTAATCCTGAATGTTTGGACTCTTGTGTTTGTATGCATCAGAGCACAACTTGGTTAGCTAGTTCCAAGATCTCCAATTGTTTAATTGTTTCTTGTTAGTGCTTAGGGTGTGGTAGTTTATGTGTTTTTTTTTTTTTTGTGTTTTTTAATATATTTTATTCAAGAAAGCATATTTTTTTACGTTTTTGATATATTAATATTAAAAAGAATTCAAATTTATATATATATATATTAAATAAAATATACTTTTGAAAAAATACTTGCAGCACAATACTAAATATACACACGGCATCCCTTTAAATAGGATAGTTGAGATATAAAATATATGTTTTTTATTTTAAAAAAATAAAAATTCATTCAAGAATATTTTAAAAATAAATTTATTTTATATCTTTATCTTTATTTATACATCAAAAATACTTGAATACACCTTATATATTTTTACGGTTTTAAAAAATACTTGCAGCACAATACTAGATATATATACGTATGACATCCCTTTAAATAAAACATTTGAGATATAAAATATATTTTTTTTATTTAAAAAAATAAAAATACATTCAAGAATACTTTAAAAATTAATTTATTTTATATCTTCGTCTTTATCTGCACAACAAAATACATTCTTGCACCTTATATATTTTTCCCATCTATCTTTGAAAGAATGACAATTTTGCCACCAAAGGTAATACTATTTTCGGGAATGCATTATTTAAAGCTAAAATGGCCACTTTCCCTCGTAAAATGATACATTGACTATCACTCACTGGACATGAAAAAGATTCCCTCCACGATTTATTTTATAGAGCAAATAATATTAAAATTCCGAGCTGTCTCATTGCCGGTTCATAGATCTATATATTACAAAACCTGATAATTAATGTATTTGACTTATAAATATCGAAAACAATTATTTAATAAAACTGTCTTCAACATGTTCTGCATTGTGGAGGTCGACCCGAAGGATTTCTGACTAGAAACTTGCTATATTTTGTATTTCTAACTAGAAACTTGCTACGTCTTTTTGGTTTTCTAAATTTGTGTAGCTTGATTTTATTTAATCTTTAAATTGTTCTTGACTTTTTTGTTTCTTTTATCTTGGTAAACGAGTGAGATGTCTTTTTAATTGGTTCAAATCACTCTCATGAAACACTACTGGCCTGATGGGTCAATTAAAATTAAATTAAATTAAATAAATTATCTAGTAGGTGGTACAGTGGTAAGAATTTAGGATCAAGTAGTTTGCTCTCCTGTGGTCTCATGTTTTGAGTTTTATGGTTGCTAATATAATGGTCATTGGAGGTTTACATAGTCGTTAATTTCAGGGACCGTATGATTAGTTAGGTACACGCAAGCTGATCCGGACACCCACGTTAATAATAATAAAAAATTTAAATTAAATAAAAATGGACCAGATCTTATGTTTTTTATATATATTTTGAATTTTAAAATTATATTATTTTGAATTTACAAAATTAATTCAGTTTAATTTATTAAATTCGTAACATAAGATCATGGCAAGAGAGGGTTGAAATCTCTTAGAATTGCAGTTCAATATTGATGAATTTTTTAATCATGTTTATAGGGTCCGTTTATTATATTAATAATTGTGGTTTCTCTTCAAGTTCATGTCGGCATTGCTTGCAATCTTCACAATTCCCCATGAATAGTTTTTGCATTATTAATAAATGGTTAAGCTTAGCCACTCCATCTCCATCTCCAAGAGACTTCACAGATGGGCCATGAATGTTCTTGCCATGGTTTATCTACCATGGCACTCTACGCTAGAGGTTGGAATCTCGCCATCACACAGAAGAAATATCTAAACATTGAGATTATTCTCAAGTCTGAATTGCCCGTCTGCCCATGATTGAGTCTGCTTTGAAGCACTTGTAATTTCGAGAACTCAAAATTGCCTTCCGAAGAAAACTTTTCCAGTTTGCATTAATTACTGTGCTGGTGAAGTGACAAATTACCTATCATGAGGACTCACGGTGGTGTAACTGTGTGGAAAAAAAATTGGACTTTTTATGCGAACATTGAATTAGATTATGTATTCTCTAGGCCTGGTATTCAGGTAGTTTTTGTATCCAAATTAGACTTTAAAGTTACCCTCTTAGTTTTTTCTTTTTATTAATTTTCCTAGTTATTTTTTAATTATTTTCCTAATTATGTTTCATTTTTTAAAATTTAAGTTTTGCTACCAGTTTAGTTTTAACTGCGTGTCTTTCACCGATGAATTAATCCGTTAGTAAAACTATTTAATAGTGTAATGACTTTTCTAGTTAATGTTTTATTTTTTAAAATTTAAGTTTTGCTAATAGTTCAGTTAACTACTGTATATTTAAATGATCTGAATATTGTTTTTTAGAATTTAATTATAAAATCACTTGTTCTTTTGATCATAAACAAACAACTTGATCATAGCAGTATAGTGCGCAGCACATCAATTTTATGTTTTGTAAGTAAAAAATATTTTTCAAACATAAAAAAAAAAGAGAAATTGCTGTGATATCAGACACTTAAAGGTGTTTGATAGTGATTTTGCTTATAATTTTTATTGTTTCTTAGAAATATTTTTGGCTTGAAAATATATTAAATTCATGTTTTTTTTAGTATTTTTTTATGACTTTGATGTATTTATATTAAAAATAAAGAAATCTAAAAAATCATATTGTAATATATTTTAAAAACATCACACATAATAATAATAATAATAATAATTAATAATAATAGTTAAAAAAGAATCGATAACGTCGGTCCGTGCCGAGTTTTGGCAGGAGTAGAAGGTGAAGGTTGGGCGCCGCATTTTTATTTATTTGCTAGGTTTTTAACGACAAGAACAAGAATGTCAAGACGATCACGAAAACCAGGTGGTGGGGTAGGAGCTTGAGTAAAAATTTTTTCTCTTACATGAATTGAAGGGTGCGCATGTGACCATATTGGTGATATTTTGCCCAGGTCAATCAGCACTGACCCTGCCGACCTCCGTTTAATTTCTTCCAATCTCTTTCGATCTCAGATGATATTTAGCTGTAATTGCTTGGAATAAATCATCATCATTACGTGATTGTCTTCGAGTTTAGGCACATTTAGACCATGATTGATCGTTTCAATCATCCTTCTAAATCTCAATCAATGCGGTGTCACAAATCAACTTGATGATTCGCAGACACAGAATCTGGTTTAGTTGGCTTTCACATCCACCTGATTTTTATTTTTCTTTGTCAAAACTATTCTATCTTGATATTTTTCTTAAAAAAATCAAAATTTACATCTACCCATGAAAAACCTTCAATTCAAGTCGACTTTTGTAACTACGAGTGTCTTTATCACTGTAGTAAATAGTGATTTTTACTATTAAGCTTTTAGAATTACAATGCAAACTGTGTTATCTCAATTTTTTAAATTTTTTATTTAAAATTAATATTTTTTTAGAATTTTTATATTATTTTGGTGCATTAATATAAAAATATTATTTTGATATTTTAAAAATTACTTTAAAAAACAATCCTAACCATGCTATCAAACATTTATATTAAAATTTTTTAAAATATTAATTTAATATTTATTCAAATAATATATATATTTTTAAAGATAGATCAAAAACGGAATACCACACACTGTACGATGATGGCATTGGAATCGGCGGGGAAAAGACCTGTGAAACGTTGCCACCGTCCATTGTAGCAAACATCCAGATGCAAGGTTTTTCTTTTTCACTTTATTTATCATAATCTTTTTTGAGCAACTTTTCGTGTACAAAATTAGTTTTTTTTTTTCTCAATTAGTGCACGTGAAATTTATTTTTCCAGATTTCTTTTCAATTTAAATCTTAATTATAACAACACAAGAGATAAGCTATTCATTTATCATCCGGATCTAATCTAAAAAGAACCTCCTAAAAACGTTTTTAACCTTTAATAATAAAAAAAAAAACAAACCTTCAACCATAAGATACTTAATAGACCATACTTAGTTATTGTCCAAATCGATTTTATTATAATAATATTCTACTTCTCCAAGCTGTGAGAGCACTCGAGGTTGTGGTATAAAAAGGCACAAGGCCAGCTGTTGTTCAAGCTAGCTAGAAGCTCACCTTGCTCTCTGTGCAACCGCTTCCAGTCTCTCGTCTGCTGCATCAACAAGAAGAAAGCTTAAAGACTACTAGTTGTACCAGCTTGCTATAGCCTAAAATATTTGGCTAAAAAGATAAGCTTTTAAATTCACACCACCAACCGCCTTTTAATCCTGTGTTTCTTATACGTTGGAGCACTAACACATTCTCCCTGTTCTTCCTCTCCTCTGAAGCAAAACACAAAACCCCATTTATAATTTGCTCTCTCTCTCTCTCAAACTCATACACACTCCTTTAACTTCAGTTTGAGTTTGTTTTTTCTGTGTTGTCAAGCATGAATAAACAAGAGGTGATGAAGATGCAGGTATGCTCTTCACCTGTCTAGCTTGTTTTCATTTTCTTGCTCTAGAATCTAGTTAGTTTGGACCCTTTTCTTTCAGTTTCATGAACTAAGTTCTTGGTTCCTTGTTTAACTGTGCTGTTGTTGTTGTTTGTGGTTGCTTTTCATAGCAGACTCATACTTTGAAAGTGAACATAGAGTGTCACTGTGATGGATGCAAGAAGAAAATAAAGAAAATGCTCCAAAAAATCGAAGGTATGCTCCTTGTTCTGTGACTTCTTTCGCTTTTCCATAAGAAAGAATTGATTTTTATGTGATATTTTGTTGAGATTGTTAATTTGTGTTCATTAATTGCTTCTTTTACTAGCAAAAACTCCTGTCCTGATTTTTGAAAGACAAAGTTCTTGATTCTTGTTGGTAAGATGGATGGTCAAGAGGGATAGAAGATAGTTATTCAAATTTAACAAGAGATTGTCAAAATATTACTAGATTCAAAGTGTTTCATTTTTTTTGGGATTTTGGGTGGGGAAGGGCAGTTTAAAAGAGAGAGATGGATGGTTGCTTGCTTGGAGGTTACTTGTGTCTAGTTCAAATTTTCATGGAAGCTGATATTCTCAAGAAACAGTGGATTCTTGATTGATGGGACTTTGCTTAGAAGTAGGATCGTTTTCCAATCTTACTTTATTTGTTTGTCTCAGTGTGCTTGGCAGTTTTCTTTGAATTTTATTTATGGTGGTACTATTTTTATGCCCAGGGGTATATACAACCACAGTGAATGCAGAGCAAGGGAAGGTAATTGTGACAGGGAATGTTGATCCAGCCAAACTCATAAAGCAGCTCGAGAAGTCAGGGAAACATGCAGAGTTGTGGGGAGGCCAAAAGGGCTCTAACAACTTCCAAAACGTTGTCAATAATCAACTCAAGAACATGAAAATTGATGGTGGAAAAGGTGGCGGCGGCGGGAAAGACAACAAATCTCCGAAGGGTGGAAAAGGTCAACAAGTACAAACGATGCAACAGATGAAAGGTTCCAAGGATGTAAAGATGCCGCCAAATAAAGACCAGAAGGCTGTCAAGTTCAACGTGAATGAGGATGATTTTGATTCAAGTGATGACGAGTTTGATGATGATCTTGATGATGATATTGATGATGAGGAAGAGTTTGGCCATGGCCATAATATACCAAACAAGATGATGGCCATGCCCATGATGGGTAATGGTTTGCCAAACAAGATGATGCCCATGATGGGTAATGGACATGGGCCTCATGGTATGATCGGTGGGCCTGGGTTTAATGATAAAATGGGTGGCGGGGGTGGTGGAAAGGCCAAGAAAGGTGGTGGTGATGATGTTTTTGAGATCCCTGTGGTAATGAAGGGCAAGGGAGACAGTAAAGATGGCAAGAAAGGTGGTGGTGGTGATGGCAAGAACGGTAAAAGCAAGGGGGAGAACAAGAAACAAGATGGTAGAGATAAAAAAGATGGCAAGAGTGGTATTGGGATTGGGTTTCTGGGCTTTGGCAAGAAGAGTAAAAAGGGAGAGGATAGTACTAATAAGGCTGCAGCCAATAATGGCAGCGCAGGTGGAAATGGAAACAGTAATGGCAATGGGACCAAGAAGGGTGGTGGCAAAACCGATGGGGTCGATGATATTAACAAAATGAAACAAGGGTTCCATGAAATTGATGGAACAGGGAAAGCTCACAAGAATCCGGGCCAAATGGGTCCGATGGGTCATATGGGTCCGATGGGTGGGATGGGCAATGTTCCAACAGTGCATGGACTGCCTGCCCCAGCGGCAATGAATGGTGGTGGATATTATCCAGGAATGGGGCAAGCTAATCCTTACAATCAGCAGCAATACATGGCAATGATGATGAACCAGCCAAGGCAGAATGGGAATGACATGTTCCAACCAATGATGTATGCTCGCCCTCATCCTTCCATTAACTACATGCAGCCTCCGATACCACCACCTACGGTGTCCGATCAGTACACTCACTTCTTCAACGATGAGAATACCGATAGTTGCAGTATAATGTGAATGTGAAGGTCGCAAGTAGAGTAGTTAGCTAGTTATGTCCTTGTTTGTTTTTACCAGGTTAAGTGTACCTTTTGTGATGGGTCCTTATACAAGGTTGTGCGCAAGGTCTCAAAGACATCATTGCCTGCGTGACTTAAAATAGGTGTCCGATTTTGTTTCACTCCTCGGAAATATATTATCCTTCAAACTCCTTTGTTTGATAGAGATTGTCCCAATTTCTTAGCAAATTGATCTATGGAGTCTAATTTGTATACATGTTGGAAGAATTTGCGTTTAGGTTAAAGAGTAAAAATTTGTTGGAAGAATTGATCCAATCTTGTGGCTTCACAAGGCCTAATAATAACATGGAAGGTACCTGAAAGCGTTGATATTAAAACTTTGCCTAGCAAGGTCAATCACACAAGGAAGGAGTGTAACTTGAAAGTGGTATGATCCAATTAGAACTAGGTACTTTTTTTCTTCAAAGTGTTGGGTTAACTTGTAACTCATGCTTTATATCTAATTAATCCTGAAATTAATTAGGGTTTTTATTATTTTTAAAAATATTGGGTTAACTTGTAACTCAATTGCATACACAATCTTGTTGCTTTGTAAGGTCCAATAGTAATAATAATAACATGGAAGGTAGGGATTTGAAGTTGCATGAACAAAGTATGTTTTTTTTTTTTCCAAGAATGGTGAGAACATGTTGTGTTTGTGATTTTTTTTTTATGTTTTTTACATTTGATATTATTAGAGGTTAATATAAATTATATCTTGAAACTTTATAGTTTAAGCTATTAGATTGAGATGGTTCTTTGACATGATATCAGAGTCTTAATAACTAAGTGATCTCGAATTCAAATCTCACCATTCTTATTTAATTAATAAAAATTATGGTTTTGTGCAAATTTCAAACTCAAAGAGCTTTCATTTGAGGGGTGTGTTAGAAATTAATATAAATCATATATTGAGACCTTACATAACAGTTTAACCTATTGAATTAAGATTATTCTTTGACAGATATAAATATTAAATTTTTATTTTTAATTTTTTAACTTCTTGATATATCTTGATATATATATATATATATATAAACACTCTCACACACTACAAAACACAAGCTTGGGCAGGCAATCAATTAGTGCAAAATCACTGCTCCCAATAATTCAAAATCTGGGGTCCTTCTGGTTGCGTCTTTATGACTTTCATCACCGGAATAAAAACTTTGTAATGCACAATCTTGAGAGTGACCGCTCTGTTTTGCCATCTTGCTTGCTTGCTTGCTTGATTGATTGAGACATCTTTGTGGCTTTATACCTTACGGCCGCAAATTATTGCTTCTTTTTCTGGCGTTCATGCCCCAAATCCACTTTGAAGACTTCCATCGTTCCACTTATTTCTCGTGTTTAAATTGTCTCTTTTCATACAACTTCTCAATAAATTTTGTAGCCTCTTTCATATTTATTTCTCCTCATATTATGTTTCATGTGTTTTTTAATTAAATATTTTTTTGCGGGTAAACAGCAGTGATAATATCCTTCTAAATATATGTACAATAATTTAAATTAATATTTGTGATATCAACACATAAAAATTATTGAAAAATATATAAAAAATCAATTTAATATATTTTTTATACGTAAAAAAATTTAAAAAGTTTTAGCTACTGCAACACCAAACCAACGCTCTTAATATTTTTCGATGATAGAACGTAACTTGAGGAATTGGGTTAGGTCTAACATGGATTGAGACATTTCATGCCCATCCACTTTCTTTTATTTGCTTAATAATTAGTGGAGAGACCACTCGAGCAATCAATGAAAAGCACTTGATTTAAGATCCCAAGTGGTTTTAAAATATGGTCGGCCTTTTTTGTTCAATATTTCGATGTTTATCACATGAAACCATGAATGTTTCCCATTTAAATTAGTTTTCATAGAGGGACCATGCATGTGTTTTGCGAGCCATGGTTGTTGTCCACAAGCTCGTGTTCCCATAGGAATTGATTTACTTTTAAGTATTCCGCATAAAATATTTCTATGCAAAATAAGGTACTTTTTTTTTATTATTTAGATGCATTGAGTTTTGTTTTTTTTAATGAATCAATGAATTATTTTTCATTTATGGTTTTTAAATGATGGTAATAAGATGAAAAAATATATATATTAGTAAGGGTGACGATGATAATTATGATGTGATGGTTATGTTTATAATATCTGTGATATTAATAATATTATTGATAATAATTATAAGAATGATTGTACCAACGATGAAATAATTATTAATTTAATAACAAGGTTATTGGTGTTGAAGGAGACAATGATTCTGAGTTTTTTTTAATAACGTGGAATAACAATAAATGATGATTATATTGATAATAACATGGAATAACAATGAAATAATATTTTTTTTTAGTTTAACGTGGATGTCTGGGTTAGCTTGTGCGCACCTTGACTAGTTCTACGGGCCCTGAAGTTAACGACCATGTAAACTTCCAGTAGCCATCATATGAATAACCACAGGGCTCGAACCTGAAACCACAGAGGAAATAAACCTCTTGGTTTCAAGCTCTTACCACTGGATCATCATCTAGATGGTTATAATAAAATAATACATTGATAATTGTTGTGGTGTTAGACCATGAATTGATAAGGAAAATGTGAATATTTTTATAGAAGGATGAACTCATCTACCTACTTAATTTCTTATATTTGTTTAATTTAGTGGAGAAGCCACTTGAGCACTCCATGAAAAGCACTTACATAGATGATCAAGATCCCAAGTTAATTAAGAATATGGTCGACATTTATCACACGAACCTGTGGATGATTCACATTTAAATTAGTTTTCATGGAGGGCCATGCCTGTGCCTTGCAAGCGACTGATTGCCAATTTGCCATGGTTGTTGCCCGCAAGCTTTTGTGTCCCCATGCTCTCCTTGATTTACTTCTAAGCAATGTTGTCGGCCCTCGACGCCAAATTAAATACATTCATCATGTGAAAAGTATTTTTCTATAAAATAAATCACTTACTATTGTAAAGAAAAATAATTTTTTATAAATTAATGAATCATTCTTTATCTATGATTTTTGATTGAGGGTCATAAATTAAGAAAATTGTAATATTTTTTATGGCTTGGAAGTGTATCAAAGTAATATATATTTTTATTTTTTTAAATTTATTTTTGATATCGGCACATCAAGATAATCCAAAACACCTGAAAAATAACTTGAAGTTAAAAAAAATTTAAATTTTTTTCAAAAAATGGTTGAAGTGGGGGTATAACTCTAGTTTTTTCCAGGAGATAACCTTGATTTCAAACCTTTTATGTATGTGATTGTACGAGTAGTAATTTGTTTTTGAAATTAATAATTTTGTTTCTATGGAGTCCCGCGGCGATCAAAACCTTGGATGATCGATCGATCACAATTTCAGCTTCTGTGCGATGGGCCCAATGTGGATCTCATTTTCTTATTAAGTTTACTCTCAATCAAGTCCCTATTTGGGCCATTCTGAGGGCCCTCTTTCTATAACCATCTATAGCAAAATATGGGCTGGGCTTTAAGATAAAGAAAGCCCCGAACATCAAGCGTATGGGAAGTATGGGTTGGGCACAAAAGGTTGGAAGCACTTCATTTTTCCCCCCTCCTGTAATGACTATTATTGTTTTATAAAAGTAATTTTTTTCCCTTCATACTTTAAAACATGATTATTAAATCTGGTTTAACTTGATGCGTTTAATAGATTTTAAATCTAATTTGACTTGGTGAGTTTGATAAAACACTCCGTCTTTAACTCGAGCCGTGTGAAAAAAAAAATCAACTCAAAATTAATATATATATAAATCAATTCAAAATTGATAAATTAACTTATAACTCATTCACACACTTATTTAACTTGATTTGTTTTTAAATAATATTATTTTGATTCGGAAATAAAAATTTTATTATATAAATTTAAAAAATTAAAATAATATTATTTTGATTTGCTAACTCAAATTAAATTAACCATCTTAACTTTGTGCTTCATGTTTTTAATTTAAGTTATTTATTCACAAATAATAGTTTTATTATATAATTAATTTAAATAAACTCTAGCAATGATGTATTAAAATTAATATTTAATTAATATAAATTTGTAAGACAAAGTAGTTAATGACATGTCAATTTTTACTAAATTTGCCATGTCAGCAAACATGTGACTAAGAAAGCGTTTGACTGCGTGGTAGCTTCCACGTTTTAATGCCACCGCAAATATCAGCTGTTTGGTAAATGATAAACCATTATTTACTGTTAATGGGACCTACCAAAATTTGCGTATGCGCTTGCGTTTCGTTGAAAGCAGCTCCAAGCTGCTTTACCTGCATCTGCGTGGTAACCAGTGAAATTTTCTTCAAATCGTGTCTCAGCGAACAGTGCAATTCACTTGCATTGTTCACGTAAACAATGCAAGTGAATTGCACTGTTCACTCAAAACAAATGAATAGTGCAATTCACTTGCACTGTTTTTTTTTTTCAATGTGTTTTTTTTTATATTTAAAAAAAAAACTAATTTAGAGTGAATTAAATTTACTCGTATTGTGAACAATATTTTTTCCCTCAAAAACTAGTGTAGAGTAAATTAAATTCACTCGCACTGTAATATCAAATCAATTTTATTCCTTATAATATTTTATCTAAATTTATTGCATACTCAAAAAATTATGGAAACTGTAGTTATTGTCAGATGAATTTTATACATAATAGAATTGTAGATGATTTAATGGAATAATAAAAAATATTTTATATAAAGTATTATTTATTTCATGATATAATAGCAATAGTTAAATCTACAATATTTAAATTAAAAACTATCAATATTAAAATATATATTTTAAAATTATTTTATAATCACAATTTCAAAAGTATTCTTAACCAAATACATTAAATTATTTTTTATTCGACCTCAATTTCAACGATATTTTTAACCAAACACCTATTTTTTTAATCCAAACTCAATTAAAAATATTTTTTATAAAATATTATTTTTTTAAACTACAGCCACGACACAACAGCTAAGGTGGTAACCAATCAAAACCAACAAAAAGTCCAACTCTCTCTCTCCCCCTTCCTTAATTTCAGACCAAAACTCACTCCCTGCAGTTCTGAGTTCTGACAGAAGAGGGATAAGGAAGGACAGCACGTCGACCTAGTTTTGTCTGAATCAAAACGGCTTGGAGATTCTTCTAAAAGCGACATCGAAAAATGCATACGTTCGGATATAGAGCGAACGCGTTGCTAACGTACGCCTTGACTATACTGGCTTTAATGTGTACTATCGCTTCTTTCTCTGATAACTTCAATTTTCCTTCTCCTTCTGCTGAAATCCAGGTTTTTGCTCTAAACTTGTGAAATTTTGTGTTGGTTTAAGGCTGTTTGGATCGAGATGCAACTTTGAAATGATGTTTTTTTTTAAAAAATTTATCTTGGGGTTTTGTAGGTGTTGAATTTCAATTGGTTTCAAAAGCAGCCGCATGGAAATGATGAGGTGACATGATTGTTTCTTTGCTTAATATATATTTTTTAATCTTTTGTGTGAGATGTGATTGATTCTTTTGGTAGATTAGTGGGTTTTTTTATGAATTGATGGGATTAACAATAATTTTTGTTAAATGGGTTTTTTTGATTAAAAAAAGTTACTTTTGGGTTCCATTTGCTGCTAATTATGAAATGCTAGGTGGGTTTTTACAGGTGTATATGTTTTATCAGAAGGTTTTAAATTCTGGGTTTGAGTGGCTTAATTTTTTAGATTATGGTTGCATAATCTGTTTTGATGATTTATTGGATTGAATTTTCAGTATTTCTATCTTTTGTAGCTATAAGAGTATTGGTCTCAGAGATTGGTTTAATCTTTTGTTTTTTTAGCTGTTCTTTTGTTTGTGAGTGTGCTAAGGTTCTTGCTCATCTGACTTTTCCCAGTAATTTTATGTAGCCTGGTAGCTGAAAAAGTGGTCTTGGTTTTTAGTTTCAGAAAATGTCGATGTCTAAAGATTCTCTTCTTTAGGTAGAGGTTTCGAAAATTGAGTTGAACAATCCCATTTTCGCCGTTCAATACTTGTTGAGACCTGATTTTGCCCCTAACAACTGGTAACATGCATGGATATTGTAAGTGCAAAATCTACAGGAAACATGCTTTCATCTTACAAAATGATCCGCCTTTAGTTCTTTGTTGCTAGTGAAGTTAGTCTCAAACGGTTTGATGTCAACTTCATGGGTGTCCCATAACATCCCACAAGCAGTTTTTTGGTTATCCTGTTGTTTTTACTTTATGGACATCCTGCTTTCAACCTGCATTATTTCTCTTCTGTGTGGGTGTGGGTGAGGGTGAGAGAGAGAGAGAGAGAGAGAGAGAGATTAGGGGCGGAGCATCTGATATTTGAGGTGAATTCTCCATCTTGACTATAGATTCCATTCAGGAAATTCTCAATTAAGCTATCATTGGTCAAAGGTCATTATTTTGCAAATATTCCATGTACGTATAATCTAAACTGCTTGATATTGATAATAATATGCTAAATTTACGAAAAATCTTGATAGCATTAAAATCCTTGAATACAAAAATGAAGTGGTTTACAACTTGATACCAAAATTTTTAGGGGTAAAATCATATTAGGATAGAACATTTGTAGTCAATGTTGCATCTTTAACTGTTTAGCTTATATTTTGGATTTGGCCCATTACAATATGGTTCACTTTTCTGTTTCAAGAAATATGAAACAATAGTTAACGTCTTCAATCATGCTAGATGTTTTAGTTAATTCTACTTATCGGTTAAAGAAGTGCTGAAAACATTACACCAGGGAAAGGGATGACCTTGTACCTATTGACCATTGAGTTTAATATGGGACCAGCTTCTTGGCTTTTCTGTGCCTACTCGTAGAAGTTTTGAAGATTAGAAGGAATGTTGATATAGAGAATTTATAGAGTGATGCTTGTAAGTTTGCAGGATAGTGGAATTTTTTCTTCCAGAAACTTATCTTATTGATTATGTTGATTTCCCCCCCTGTTCATCTTAACTATTTTAAGACACTGTATTATTGTCAAACCATCCTTCATTTTAGATGCATTAGTGTAGATGCAGGCTCTTTATTCTTTTCCACTTGATAAGCTAGAAATGATTCATTGCTGATTGAACTGCCTTCCATTTGATGCAGGTCAGCCTCACCATGAATATAACAGCTGATTTACAGTCACTTTTTACATGGAACACAAAGCAGGTTTGTAATTTGAAACACCTCGGGTGATGGGTGCCATAGTCTTTACATTTCAGAATCTAAATCTTCTACTCTCCTTACAAGGCAAGCCATTTGGCCGTTCCATGAGTGTAATCTGAGTACATTTCATTTACTTGAACAATCACTCTATTATAGTTTCCATGTTCTGATAAGTCATGTTTTGGATGTCCTATGAAAATTTTGAAATCCTATGTAAAACTACTTTATATTTCATTGCTGGGATGAAACATGAATATGGAACTGTGCATTGTATGTAATGATCACCGTAAGAGCCAACTCAAATTTGCAATAATCATGACCTTGTCATACATTGCAGCTTTTCATATTTGTAGCAGCAGAGTATGAAACCCCCCAGAATTCAGTGAATCAGGTACTTTGCTTGCTTGAAATTTTGAAGTCTTTTCGTTTCCATTTTGGTTCTCAATCTTTCACACATTAAACTTTAGTTTCTTACAAACTTAGGAGGCAAGCATGAAGCTGAATCAGCTTGCCTTTCATTTTCTCTCTTGCACATTCAGGCACTAGACAAGCCTCTCGAGTCATTTTCATTTAACTTCTTCAAATGTCAGGGTCTGCTGCATAAATCTCTGTCCACAGCGTAACTCTTTCTTAATGTTTTCTGATAGGTGTCACTTTGGGATGCCATTATACCTGCTAAAGAGCATGCAAAGTTTTGGTTTCAGACCGCAAACAAGTATCGTTTTGTTGATCAGGTACCATCCTCATGAAGTGATTTCTTTACAACTCATCCTGTGCTTCTACACCCATACCCATGACACACCTCAGGCACTACTCTTGCTATGTTTCAGAAGTAAAATTTATCTTTCCTTGTGCAGGGAAGCAATCTTCGCGGTAAAGAATTTAACTTGACATTGCACTGGCATGTCATGCCCAAAACTGGCAAGATGCTTGCCGACAAGTTGGTCATGTCTGGATTCCGCTTGCCTGAGGAGTATAGATGATGACAGGACATTTTTTTTTTGTTTTTTTGGTTTTTAATCAACGAACATAGCCAATGTCATTGCAGAGGAAATCGGATACATTTGAAGACCCCAGGGGAGACTACAGGCCCAATTAGCTGGGCAATAAGGGTCTATACGCTCTGGCAAGCCAGTCTGCAGCCATATTTACCTCTCTTGTTACTTGACGAACCCCCCAACTAAATATGGGATGATAAAGGTCAGCTTAATTAAGAATGATTGAGGAAGAAATGAGCACAGCTTGGATTTTTGAGTGCTTGTGTTTATTTTTGGGCTGTGTTGAGTTCTTCTTGCTTATATTTTGGGCATTTCCTGCTCAGGCCCACCACAGAATCCCAATGTCTATAAGGCAGTGGAGAGATTGCCGACCAAATTTTTTTTTCATAGAGCGTGGAGACCTGTGAACTTGAACATTACCCTAATTTAATTTACGCAAGGAGGCCATGCTAAAATTTCTAACTCATCGAACGGTTGAACAACAAGAAATCTAAATCCAACATGTTACTACAGCATGCAAAACATGTTTCTACAGCACCAATTCGTCCTGCATTTTTGTTCTTTGCAGCTGAGTTACAGCCCCATCTCCTCTGGCTAGCTGAGTCTTCCATCGCCTAATCAAATCCACTTACAATGTGCTCCTTACATTGCTTAAGCGGTCTTTACTCGTTTGTCTTGAATATTTTACGTAGGCATTAAATCCGGCCAGACTTCACAGGTTGAATAACTGAGTTTACACAGAGTTGACTTACTGACTTGAAATTTGGTTTACACTGAGTTTTCTTTCATCGGTTTGGACGGCATTGTCAAACTCGGATGACTTGAAAGGTAAATTTTAAAGGGATTGACTTGGCTACCCAATAACCAAGGACTCTTAGCTAGGTAAGATCCACACCGAGTTTGACATTGGATGGACCGAGTTTGACATTTGATAACTGGTTGTCGGTTTTCTACGTTTTTGAAAACAAGAACAAAAACTATTTTATGCTGTTTTGGTTCTGAAAAGTTTTCAAATTTGGTTTTTGAAAGTACAATAGTGTAAACTAGTAGTCCAGGCTTTTGTACCTGTTTACAGGATTTACTTGCAGAACTATGGATTTCGGGCCGAAACTGATGCAAGTCCCAGCAGACATGTGAAATATTCTGCGCAAGGTTTGGAAACTATGCTCAGCTCTCCCTTTCAGCCAAAGCTACGCAAGTCTGGCAGCACCAAACACAACCGCTTGATTGGTAAAACAAAAGACATTGTGACGGAGAACTTTCGCTTGACACTTTTGGCTGCATAATTCTTTCTACATGCAAGGGGTCTGAAATATTTTCCTGTTAAATTAACTTCTCTTTTTATATTCAAATTTGGCATGTTTTTAGCCTGTAAGCGTTCGAAAGCAATTTTCATGGATTAACTAATGTCTCTTCCACTCATCTGAAATACTTTCATAAATTCTGCAATTCAACATGTTTTCATGCTAGAGCTCGAAAATCAGCAACCGATATGTTTTCTTGGTTGAATCTCCTGCCTTGTATATCACAAGGACTTCTTGTAAGTTGGATTTGAAGTGAGGTTTGCTTGGCTTGGCTTGCATTGTATTGTTACTTGAGATGGTGAGTTAGCCATTAGGTGAGAAATTCAGTATCCTTGCAGTTTCTTTTCAGTGTCCTTGCAGTTTCTTTTCATTAACGGTGCTGATCAAATGGCTGCTAACCACTACAAAAACACAATTCATGCACCGTCAATGCGTTCTATTAACTTAGACAGAAGGCAAATCTCTGCAATTAATGCGGATTATGAATTAATTTATGTTGATTAGTATAACATTGAGCACTTCAATGTTATCTGGAATCTGTAAACTATGACTTTTAGAATCTTATAAAACTAGCAAATGATGTTCTTCTTAACCTTTTGGATCAGCTGGTCGTCCTTGAATTCTTGTCTTAGAGTCAGGCATTCAATTAGTTCATCCAATTTCTTATCAGATGATCCACCTTTTTCCACAGCTTGCCTTGCCTTTCTCCCCAACTCCTGTGCCCTTTCCCTAGCCTTCTTCCCTTGGTCACCTCTCATCAACTCCTTCACTGAATCACAAATCACATTATGTTGAACGGTCATAGGGTCATCTTTTGCATCACGTTCTTGAAGGACCATGAGCCCTGCTTTTAGCCCCATTGCCGTATACCTAGCGTTCAATCCTTGCTCTGCTCCCATAGGCCAAGCCAACAGTGGCACACCCATTGACAAGCCCTCCAACACTGAATTCCATCCACAATGAGTCAGAAACCCGCCAATTGCTGGGTGTTCTAGTATACCCCTCTGGTCTACCCAATCACGTATGGCCAACCCTCTCTCCTTGACCCTGTCTTCCCACCCAACTGGTGGAACCCATGTTCTTGATCTGACCACCCAAATGAATGGCTGTCCTGCCATCTCCAACCCAAGAGCAATCTCCTCCATTTGTAATTCTGTCATATATGATTGTGAACCGAATGCCACATAGATCACATTACCTGGACCCACTCCTTCCATTTTCTGGTCCAGCCACTTGATGTACGGACTAAATTGCTTTTGATCAACGTCTTTGGACCCTGAATTCATCAAATCTTGTTTGCTTTGATCATGAAGCAGAAGTGGACCCACAAGCCATGCTTTGGTCTCTTTGTGATTTTCAAAGGCAGCAACATGGTCCCCTTCAAGCTCTTCAAAACTGTTAACCACGTAACCCCAACTATTATGCTCTGCCTGTTCGATCTCTGAAATAATTGGCAGCATTGGATGCTTTTCATCACCACGCCAAACAAAGTCAGGGAAGTCAGTTTTGTTTAATGGAAATGGAACTGATGGCAAATTTATAGGCTCAGAGTGGAGCAAACTAGAAATGCATGGAACATGCAATGAGACATTTCTTTCAATTACCGTAGGCAACACACCCATCCCACTGAAGACAATCCTAGGAATATCGAACAGGCAACTTGAGTCAACTGTCCAAGGCAAAAACATGTCAGAGATAACACAAATTGGAGTAGTGCTATCAGAATCACACAACTCTTTAAGGACATCTTCAAAAGGCTGTTGGAGTAGTTTGGTGGCATTTATAAAAGGGACAAAGAGATCCGGAGAAGGGAGATGGTTAACATTTTCACAACCTTGTGGTAATTCTTCAATTCTTGGAAAAGGGATTATGGACAAAGAGATTGTTGGGTGGGTAGAGTTTTTGGAAAGAATAAATGGAGCATTTGCTGGGGTGGTGATGATGGTTACTCTTGTGCCGCGGCTGGCTAATGCCTTGGACAAGTCTAGTAATGGAAGAGTGTGACCTTGAGCCATGAATGGGAAAATCACTACATGGGGTGGTGAAGAAGTACCGGTGCGGCCCATTGTTGACCAAATCTGCATATAGATCTGAATATCTTTTGTTCTTCTGATGAATTTGTGAAGAATTAGTGCATGTAACTGGGTTTATATATATGTGTGTTTAAATTAAACCACTGACATGATTCTTGATATCTCATGAATCCAACATATAAAGAATGGTTAACCTGTGATTGGAGGATAGTTTAGTATACCATTAATGGAAAATTAATTTATTTCCAAAGAGGATGGATATCATTCATGCATGTACATTGTTCATCGTATCCTTCTTCTTACATGAAACAAATTAAACGCAACTTTTGATAGTTTCCATGCATGCATCTTCGATAAGAAGATTTTCCTTTGCAAAAATGATGGCGATAAAACGACGTCTCTTCACAGTAGCAAGATTCTAAACATCAATAAAAAAAAGATATTAACTAGTCTATTAAATTCATAAATTAATAAAAGAGGGTTTAAATCATGAAATTAACTCTCACTAGTGACATTGATGGAAAAAAAATTCACTAGTGACTTCAGAAAAGAAAAGCGACAGAAGATAGGCCACAGGTTTCTTCAGTCCAAGGGAGATTTAAGGTCAGCTTTCCATTATCTACCCGCTCAAAACCAGCCCCAGCTCCATTCAACAAGCACTTGATTGGACATACATTTGAGTAGGATAAGAAATTCACTTCTCCTTCAATCTCAACCTTCACCCAAGTCTCAGCTTCTTCAGAATCAAAATAGGCCACTTCTTGAATTGTGCCATCACTATTGAACATGTTGGTCAGTCCAACAGGAGCACATTTGATGCCAGAGCTGCCTAATTTCTTGCTTGATTTGATGATTTTGTTGTCTATTTATAAACATGTCAGATGTAACTTATCTCAAATATAAAGGAATATTTTAGAAAAATTGATATAAAAATTACTTAAAATACTTTTAGTTATAAGAATATTAAAGTAAGAACCATAAAATATATTTATACCGAGTTTTTTTAATTTATTTTGAATACAAACCTGATAAATTTAAGTTAGACCCACACCCAGTACATTTAATTTGTTTGGGTTTACTTGTAGAAATTTTAGTGTTTACATATGCAATAAAAACCATGAGACTTTCAATGAGCAAGCTTGGGCCTGGATAATTGCAGCATTCAATGAAAAATTTGGACTATGTGACACAGATGCTGTTGAAAGCTGGTAATTAAGATTGATGAAAGAGTATAGGAACATTGCAAATATTCTCAGTCAGAATGGTTGTGCATGGGAAGAAACAGAGCAGATGGAGATAGCTGATGATGATGACTGGTATGCGTATATCAAGGTATGTTTCCTTCTCAAACATAAACATGTCCTCATGGCTTACAGTTTTAACTCCCCTAGGTATGGCAGGCCTTCAATACCATTTAACCAAAAATTTTATTAGTTTCTCATTTTATGATTTTTTTCTGCAGGAACACCCAGGTGCAGACAGAATCCTGGACAGTTATAATGATCTTTGTGTACTATATGGTAATAGTATGGCAGTGGGAAGAGCAAGTCATAAGGGTGTAAAAATGGGGTTTGACAACAATGAATTCGATATGGGGATTGATGGTGTTTTTGGAGATGCACCATATCAGAACTTGAAATATCTGACCAAAGGCAGAAACGAAAGTCTCTTTCTTCCTCAGTGGTGGTGTCTTCAAGGAAAGTTGGCAGACACGGGAAAGGAGAGGCTCAAGAAGCACTTGGTCAGAAACCAATGGTAGTTATGGAGGAGCACGAAGAAGAAACCTGTCAATCGAAGTAATTGTTGATGCACTTCAAGCTATAGCAGACATGGAAGACGAGATCTTCTTGGAAGCTTGTAAACTTTTAGAAAATGAGGAAAACGCCAAGATATTTGCGGCAATGGAAGTTAATCAGCGAAGCAAATGGCTATTTAAAAAGCTTTACAGATAGCATGTCCGACTTAGCAACTGTGATTCTCATTTGTAAAGCATACTCCTTCCAAGAGATTGTTATCCTGATCATGGGGATTTTTTCTGTTTCGTCTGCTTTAACTTCAAGTAATCAGCATTTACCAGTAATCTCTGCATGAACAATAACCATCCTTGAAAGAGTGAAAGCGGCTTCTATCTCTCACCACGATCTCCACTTTATAAATCTGAGAAATAAGCTTCATCACTGCATGACAGTCCCTGCAAATCCTCAAATTCTTAACTATTCTTATAGTCCTCCCCTTGCACAACCTTGCAATACCAAAAGCTACAGCAAGCTTTTCGCTATGCACTGACACTGAACCTTCCTTTTCTTCCTCTTCTATGTCATGTAAAACCCTTCCAATCTCTGGAACATAACCCCCTTCAACCCTAAGCCTCCTTATAATCTCCTTTAGCTTCTTGTAAGCCTCTTCTGTAATCTTATATTGTTTTGTGCCTGCCAAGAAAGTATACATGATTTTGTCAACTTCAATCATGCTCCAACCAGGAGTTTTGGTGATTCTCAGTTCAGTCATTGATCTTCTCACAGAAGCTGCATCCTTCCATTTCCCTGCAACTGCATAAGCATTTGACAGCAGAACATGGTCACTAGAGTTGTTGGGGTCTAGCTCTGAAAGTCTTTCTTTCACTTGTTCCGCCAACTTAACATCACCATGCATGCTGCAAGCCCCAAGAAGTGTCCGCCAAATAATTGCAGTACATGGAATTGGCATTTGACAAACAAATTCATAGGCCTTCTGAAGTTGACCAGCCCGACCATATAGATCAACCATGCAACCATAATGCTCAATAGATGGTTCTATATTGTACATGCCTTTCATCTTATCAAAATATTCACATCCTTGTTCGACCAATCCAGCATGACTACAAGCATATAAAAGTGAAATAAAGGCAATCTCATCAGGTCTAATTCCAGACTCTTCCATCTTATGAAATATCCCTATTGCTTCTTCTCCATGACCATGCATTGCGAGCGCAGCCATCATCGAAGTCCAAGAAACAATGTTTCTTTCATTCATTATTCGCTCGAAAACTAGTTGAGCCATATGTACATTCCCACACTTGGAATAAGTATCCAATAATGCATTGTTAACTGATACAATCCAAGCCAACCCAGATTTCTCAATAAAGCCATGTAATATTTTGCCAAACTCAAGTGCACCTGCCTGTGCACACGCTGAAAGCACTCCAGTTAAGCTTGTCTCATTCGGCCTCATCCCCTTCCTCTGCAGCTCTCTGAAAAAACTAAAAGCCTCTTCAAAATACCCATTATGAGCAAAACCAACAATCATGGTACTCCACGAGACATCATCCTTCATTGGCATCCACAAAAACATCTCCCTAGCCAGTTCCAGCTCCCCAGCTTTCGTGTACCCAGCAAGCATAACATTCCAAGACATCAAGTTCCTAACAGGCATCAAGTCAAACAATTCTCTTCCACCCTTCATATCACCACCCCTACAACACGCAGTGACCATCGCATTCCAGGCAATCGCATTTGGCTCAGGCATTTCATCAAATATCTTCCTTGCAAACCCAACAAACCCGCATTCCCCATACATACTAATCAAAGTCGTCCCAACAAAAAGATGGGTATCAAGCCCATGAACCCATGCTTGACAATGCAACTGGATCCCAACTCTCACAGACCTCAAATTCGCCGCCGCTTTGACAATAAAAGCGAAAGAGAAACTGTCAGGAGGAGAAAAAGAGTTCCTCCTCATTTCAATGAACTTAAGAAGTGAATCCTGGGGTCTATCTGACTCATAAAGTCCTCTAATGAGAGTGTTGTGCATGAAAACATCTGGGTTTGGAGTGTAGCGAAAGAGGCGGCAAGCATAGTCCAGAGAATCAGAGAGCGAAATCGCACAATGGTGCAGTAGCTTTCCTGCGATGAAAGGGTCAGATTCAAGGCCGAGTTTGAGAACATTGGCGTGGATTTGTTTGAAAGTTGTCAGGCTCTTGCAAATATTCAACAAAGACAGACAGAGAGGTTCTGTCTTGCTCATTGTGTACAGCAATGGCTTCCCAGGCCATGCATTCTTTATTCTTTTTTATTTTTTCAAACAGGCAAAAACAACTTCTTTGAACCCTGCATGTATATCAATATTCAATTTCACCCCTGATTTAATTTTCAATTCACACCCTCTATGCAATTATCTTGATCTGTCATCGCAGAACTAATCCATGTCTATATGTTATTGACTTTTTCCAAGATCAACATCTTCTTATCCCCAGTAGCTCCAACCTCCATTGCCAAAGAAGTGTCTTTGAGTCTAGTAAAGGCATCGTCAAACTGACTCACACAATTTCTTATTGAAAAACCACTCCACCGCCGTGGACACGTGCCGCACTAGTAGAAAGAAGACGTGACACCGTTTCTGTGAAGTTTACTTTGACAGTCACTTGTGAAGGAAACTTGTAACGTTTCTTTCACTTCTGAGAAACCTCGTTCTGTTCTGTTAGATGTTAGAATAGAATACCAATGGGCCACTAGGCATGCACAATCAAATTGAACAAATCATTCTAGATTCCAAGGGGCCATTGCTCATGGTAAAATGTCCCAGGCTTGCAACCAAGGGGTGAAGGCTTAAGTGTTAAGCTCAGTCACCTCATGCAAGAAATGTTTAATGATGAGACTCTTTAATTTCCCATGCATATGTCCCTTCATTCACGATGAGGTTTAAGACTTTTGACAGAAGAGATACCCTGCCAAAAGATTGCAACTACTCCATTTTCTTTGTTCTTTTTCTTTTTGATTGAGAATTTACCTATTTATATTTATATATAGATCATTTTATATATGATAAGTGTTCGAAGCCATCTTTTCTTATTTGTGTTTGTCATGTATACAGATCTGAAAAGTGTGGGAGTTCCCTGTCTCTTTTGTTCTGAAGCTCACAATTCCTCGAACTGCACCTCTGGAGTGGAACAGGTTCTACCTATCTGCGAACATTGCTCTTTTCCCTGTAGCCTTTTTGTATGCTTGCAACTCATTCATGCCATTAGATCATCCCAATGTATTCCGTTTACCACTCATTCCCACTCTGGTTTCGTAGTACTTTTCTCAAGCTCTTTGCTCGCAGTTCTGCACTTTATACTCGAAAAGGAACCCCCAGAGACCGAGCAGATATTGCTGGTGGCTGGTGCTTGTGGCATTTGTAATGGGTGTCTTTTGGATATCCACTGTTGCTGGAGAACTACTAAACTGCCTGGAAGCTCTTGGGATAGTTCTTGAAGTGCTCCCATCTCTCCTTGGGCTTACAGCACTTGCTTGGGTAAGTGGCGCAACTCTGCAATTTTTTTTTAGTTGAGCTATTCACAATAATATAACCTATATATTTAAAAAATAAATAAATTGTGTTGTTACTAATAACGCAACCCAGCCATATATTATTCTCACATATATTTTTTATAACTGTGCTAGTTTAAAGAAAAATTGAAACTTGTTATTTGGAAAAAAAAAATGATATTGTGTAGTTTCTATAGCTATAGCTGTAAATTATGTTTTAATTTTTATTTTGATATGTTAATGGAAAAAATATTTTTTTTAAAAATAAAAAAATATTATTTTAAAATAAAATATTTTTTTAAAAATCTAAAATAATACACTAGCAAACACAGATAAAACTGGACAGAACAAATCCAAGTTCTGATTTGACATTAAAAAGGTAATTGACGTAAAGGGTAATTTCGTCAAAAAGTAACAAAAGAGACAGAAGCCACAAAAGGGCAAACTTCTGAATATATATACAGAGTCAGAAGGGAACACAAGACAAAGCACATCACAAGCAGCTTTCGTTTCCAATCTTAGGTTTGTTCCTATGAAACATTAGCTCATCGTCATTTATTAAAAACCGTCATAACTCATGACTCCAACTTTGCTGATCCATCATCAAACCCTTAAATATAAATAAATATATGGACACCGAATTTCATGAAGTAGATCCCATATTTCTTTTCTTGCTAAAAGTTCTGCTTTTTATTCTTTTCTTTAGGTTCTTGATCTTGCAAGCAGAGAGTACAAGCTCTGCAGAAGGGAAAGGTAACCACACAATCTCTTATCTTTCATGTACACACATATACAAACATATGCATGTCACATACTGTGTGTTATTGTTTTGCTCATCGATCTTGAGAATTAGAAACCGTAAATATAGATGGGTTTTGCTTTTCATGTGATTTTAGGAAGGTTTTGTTTTGTTTGGTTAGAAATCCAAGCAGGTATGAGGCTTTTTGGATTTATGGAGTTGGTGTGTGTATCTTTTTTTTCCTTTCTTTTTCATCAATTGAGTTTTGTTTTAAGCTCAGATTTCTATGTGATGTGATGTGATGCTGCTTGTGGTACTGTAAATGGATTGCAATTTCTTTTGTTTGTTTATTTAGGAAGAGTGTTTGTAATTTGCTTTACCTTTTGGTGTGTGCCAAAAAATTACCAGTAGAAGATCAAGATCATCACTAGTTTGTTTTGGGCCCATAGTTGATTGCCTGTAGGCATAATGAAACACTGGAAGAGCTGTTGCAAGTAAATCAAACTCGTTTCATTTAAACATAAAGAAAAAACAAGGAAGATGATTGAAATCTCTGTTAATATTGTAGTGATTATGGAGTTACTATTGGTAATGGTTTCGGGGTTTTTTACCCTTTGTTTTGTCGTTTTAGCATCAATGTATTTTGTCTGAACCCTGATGTGGAAGAGGTAGCTGTTTGCATATATCTTGGGGATTCATTTCTAGAATAGGAAGCATATCAAAGACGTACTGCTAAAAGGTTTGGAAAGTTCATATTATTCTGTTTCGGTTTGGGAGCTGAATAATGTCAACTAGAAATGAATTTCTTTCTATAATTGCACTTTGTTGTTGGGCGGGCCTTCTCCATCCCGTGTGGGCATGATAAATGTTAGAAACCGTACCTTTTGAATCTAACCATTGAAAATCACGGTTAGGTGGTCTTTTTTGTTTTTCTTAGCATAAAGAAGATAAATTCCTATCAAAAGGTGCCAAACAGAAAACCATTTCATTATGCTTGCATGTGGATTAAGTCTCATTGAAGTCATTGACTGATGGGGAGATATACCCTCATTGATAGAAGTTATAATATCCACAATAGCTCTATCCATGATAAAAAGCAAGTATGATGCTGTTACTCTGCATTTTAAGGCTCTGACTTTACCATTTCTTGGATCTTTTTGCAGAGAACTTGTTCATTCATTTATTATTTTTAATCAAACAATCTTGAATTGCACTTCCAGCATTTTTTTCTTTTTAATTATTTAGACACCTAATTGGATATTATGAAGTTGGATTTGCATCATTGTTTTGTTGCATCTGTTCTGCACTTTAGAGAATGCCATGGCTCAACCAATTTCTTTCATGCAATTTCCTTTCAACATGAAATGATATGATATGTATATCTATACACTGCAAGTTAAATGCTTAACTTAGTTTGCCATGTTTCCTATTCTGTCGTGCTGAAAACAGAGGCATTAAGTTGCATATTGTTGCATTTAGTTGGATCAGAATGGAGCAAGGGCATGGACAGCCCCCTGCTATAGTCAGTAGTACATCTCAACTGCAATACGGAACAAGTCCGTATCAGCCTAACCAAATGCTTGCTGCCTCAAATCCTGGATCAGTTACTGGTCAGCCCGTGGGAGCTCAGCTTGCACAGCACCAACTTGCCTATCAGCAGATCCACCAACAACAGGAACAGCAACTCCAGCAACAACTTCAGTCTTTTTGGGCAAATCAGTATAAAGAAATTGACAAAGTTACCGACTTCAAAAATCATAGCCTTCCCTTGGCTAGGATCAAGAAGATCATGAAGGCTGATGAGGATGTGAGGATGATATCAGCTGAGGCACCAGTTATATTTTCCAGAGCATGTGAAATGTTTATTTTAGAGTTGACATTGCGGTCTTGGAATCACACGGAGGAGAACAAGAGAAGGACACTGCAGAAGAATGATATTGCTGCAGCAATCACTAGGACTGACATCTTTGATTTCCTGGTTGACATTGTGCCTAGGGAGGATCTGAAAGATGAAGTGCTAGCATCAATCCCAAGAGGAACAATGCCTGTCGGAGGACCTGTTGATGCACTCTCTTACTGCTATACGCCACCTCCACATGCACCTCAGGTTGGAGCTCCTGGGATGATAATGGGCAAGCATGTGATGGACCCAGCTATGTACGCCCAGCAGTCTCACCCCTATATGGCACAGCATATGTGGCCACAAGGATCAGAGCAACAGCAGTCGCCCTCAGATCATTAGTAACTTTAGAATTGTAAGCTCTCTTTACCTTATCCACCATTGCTTTGTGTCTAATGACCAAGACCAGGGTGATCAGATGAGCATGTTGTACAGGAATGCTTTCACGTAACTGATAGTGCCAAGGTTTCTAGCCTTCTCATTAGTATGCTTTTCATACGCTCCTTTTCTAGTAAAAACCATCAATAGATATCACAGTTTGTGCTGAAGATTTCGGTAATAGTGGCTTGTATGATCAGATTTTATAGCTTTTCGTTTCCTACAAATGTACTTGATAATTGTTGAGCCATTAACTCCATCCTTTCGTTATGGTATGTGAACTCTGGTTTATTCAATGTGGAATTTTCTCTCTTTTTGCATATTTTTTTTTCCAATTATTTTGAACATTTGCATTTATGTTCATATATGGTTTCATTGATGGAAACATTTTTTGAATGTCTTACAGAATGGAAATATCCCTTCTGAAAAGGTGCAGTCAAGAATGGAGCTGAAAACAAAAGCATGACTTTTTGTAAATAATATGCTGAAAAGATTATAGCTGATTGAGCTTTCTTTTACAGCCCCTTCTAGACTTTAATGTTAGCCTCTCATTTTTTTTATGAGCAAGGCAGGTCAAAACATGTATAAATGGAAATTGTATTGTTCGATTCCATGTTTAGCACAGAACATATTTATTTTTTTGGTTTTGTTCTCTCTATGTTTTTGTTTACACCTTGACAGTATTATGGAAATGTAAAAAAGAACTGCAATGGTATTAAACATGCCCCCCTGAAATTTGCAAGCTCTACTGCTACCAGGATAGATTGTTTTTACCCGACCACCTACCTAATACCACGCAGGCTCGTCAAACAGTGCTAAAAGGATTTGGCCTGCACTGCGTTTTAGCTTTCCTCTGGATTTGGCCTGAACTATATTGGCAGACAGGTCCTTCCAGAAGTTGATGAACCTTGCATTTAAAAAATTTACAAAGGTTCATGTAATGTACATACATCAATGAAATTGTGCAAAAAGAGAACATGAAATTATACAGGCAACCAAAGATTCGTGCAATTCAACACTTATCACCTTAACCATGAACAGGTAACATAAAATCACTCAAAAACCGTCATAGACACAGGTTTATCTTTTTTTTTTTTCATTCTTATATTTTCAACCAAACACATTTATATCTCAATTGTATTTGTATTTTTTGTTTTGATACATTTATTTTTTTAGATAGTGTTTAGTATATTGAATAATATTAATTGAATTAGCCGTGATTAGACTAGACAAATAATTGACATGTCCTATGTTTAGTGTGCATTGGACTGGATTTAATAATTTATCTTATTTTGTATTTGGTGTGCGCTGGATAAGACACGGATGACTCGGGGTCTAGATCGGTTCGAGTTTAAGAAAAAATAAAAGGAGATTTGATCCGATCTGATCCGATCAAAAACCTAGATCGACAAACGACCTGGTCTATCCGAAATAAAACATGAGTAAAAAATTTATTGATTTTTTTGGTCAATACGAGGTTGCTTTAATTTTTTTAAAAAAAATTGGGTTAACTCGAGTTAACTCTCCCGACCCATGACTCGAGGCTCGGCTTGGGGAGATTCCCAATTCAAGTTTTAAGACTATAATAATAACTACTTTAATCCTTACGTTAACTTAGGTCAATGGTTAAATCGATCTATAACCAGAGTCTTTCCCTATGTTGATCATTGAGTCGAATTTTAAAACTAAGTTAATAACTATTTATATATTTACGAGCCAGGTCATCTCGACTTGTGATTGGTCTCAGGTTGATCTTTAAATCGAGTTTTAAAATTATGATAATAATCATTTTTGTCCATAAATTGACTTGGGTCAATGTTCAACCTGATCTATGACCCGGGCCTTACCCCAGATCAACCCCTACTTCGAGTATTAAAACTATGATAATAACCACTTTTATCCTTATATTGACCTGAGTTAATGGATCAAATCGGATAAACCTTTGTATAGAGAAATGAACAAGTTTATCCTATTCTTTTAGTGAGATAAAAATTTCCTTGCTAAAATAATTTTAAACAATACAAAAATTAATTTTATTATGTTAAAAAATGCACCAAACAACTTCACCAAATTTTTTTTTCTCATTCGGTCTATTTTTATACAAGATACCAAACACTACCAAACAGCATTGTCAGCTCATAAGTTTTAACACACTTCGACTGGAAAATGAAAAGCATAACGTTACACCATCATCGCAATCATTTATTTAAGGGTCGGTAATAATACATGCACACCCACATATTTCATAACTTCTACACGCCACAGTTATTCACAGACTCGAAACCAGTTTAACTGAAGAGGTGCTATAGTCTCTCCAGAAACATTAAACAGACACGTCGACCGCTTTCCTTCCGACTGATGCTGACCAAATCTTCTCGCCAACTTTCTTAGAAGGGCTGACCCTCCATTGCTCCGAGGTTGATTGATTGCCTGGAGTCCGTGCAACATGTACAGATCCCAAGCAAAAACATCCTTGCAGAAATAGCACAAGTCATTAAGATTATCAATTAACTTGGCATTTGCCATAAACAGTTGGTACCTTTTTAAAGAAGTAAAATCTAGAGGGATGCAGCATACCTGTAACCTCGTAAATGTTGGGTAATTCTGATTCTTCATCCAAACCTGTGCTTCTTACGTGCTCCAAACTTCCGCTCCGCCCATGCTCTAATTGATGCTTTATCATCGGGATCATAAGTACCATCAGATCGATGAATCCGTACATGCCTAGATATCTGGGATTCTTGCTGTGACCATCTTTGATTGAACTCATTTGTCATCCATGCGAACGACAAAACCTCCAGACATCTCAAATTTTGAAGTCCAGAGGGCACCTCCTCCAGCATTGGGCAAGGTCCTATTTGTAGCCTTTCAAGAAGTGGCAATGCTCCTTCGTCTATTAACATTTCATTCAAATAATCCAGACCTGCAAGATACAAATACTTGAGTTTCTGGAACCCTCCTCCTTCAAAATGCATCCTCTCTCCATTGTATGCCCAGAAGAGTACAAGAGATTTTAGATTGGGCAGAGCTTGAAGGACTTCAACGGAATCTTCCATCAAGTTTGAATAACTCAATATCAGTTTAGATAGATTGTGCAGTTTGGAAATCCAATTCGGCAACCTATCTAATTGACCCCCAAGCCAGAGACTCTGCAGCTGAATTGGAGGGGAAAATTCTGCTTCCAAATCAAGAATTTCAATCTGGTGATTGACTGAATAAACAAGTAGCGACTGCAGGCTAGTCATCTTCTCTAATACAGTGCATAGATACCCTCCTTGTTCTCTTTTCAAATTGCAGATCCCAAATTTCCTCGTTTTCGTCAACACTTGTAGGCCGTCATTGAGAAAGCTCACATCATCTTCCACTTTAATTGTAAACAATGTTTGTAAGAACTCCAAATGCTTAAAGCTGCCTTTAATCTTCAATCCAGTAGCGTATCCACCATGAGCCAAAAGATGTTTCAATTTAGGGAAATCGCTGATCTCAACTGGCAGCTCTTTCACCAAAGAGAATCTCAAATCCAAGGACTCCAGGTTATGGAGCTTTCCTATTGATCTTGGAAGTTCTTCTACATCGGTATTTCTTAAGTTCAAATACCTTAGATGTAGCAAATTTCCAAGTTCTTGGGGAAGGTGATCAATAGGACAGTCTTCAAAATCTAACGAAGTCAAAAGCTTGAATTTTGCAAATATTACTCGAACTCTGGCCTTCTGCAGCATTGCTTTGTCAAAGACCATAATAGAGCGAGTTTGAGACCTGGTGCTACTCTTTGGAGGGTTACTTCCTCTGTTGCTTATGGAGAGATGTCGTGCTATGCCTTCAAAAGTTAAGCAACTGCTGGAAACATGGCAGAGACTCAGTTCCTCAGACTTGGAAAGAATGACTTCAAGGACCATATCATGAACACGACATGTTTTGGGAACTCCTTTGACACCAACTTCATCCACTTGAACCAAACTTCGACAAATGAGTTCGATGAAGTATTCTTCTCCAACCTCCTCGAGTGTTGTTCTTCTACTAGACCATTAGCCACCCATAATTGAATTATTCTTCGACGTTTAATGCTAAAATCCTCAGGAAACATGCCAAAATATAAGAAACAAGATTTGAGGTGGTACGGCAGATCACCATAGCTGAGAGATAAAATGCTAGTGACATTATTAATGTATGGATCACTAGTCATTGCAGAACCACCAAGGCCACCGATAACTTTTTTCCATTCTTGAACGCTCTTCTCTTTGACTGCTAGAAGTCCACTAACAGCCACAATTGCGAGAGGCAATCCTCCACATCTTCTAACAATGTCGTGTGACAATTCCTCCAGATCTTTTGGACATTGCCCTTGAGATTGAAACCTGAATGCTTTTTTACAGAAGAGTTCCCACGCTTCTTTTTGAGGTAAAGGATCTATACGATGGACATGAACCGATGAAGATCCTCTACAAAATCTAGCAGCCGCCTCATTTCTTGTTGTAGCCAATATTCTACTGCCATTATCATGATCTAACAACGCGAGCTCCATGTTTTCCCAAAAGCCAATTTCCCATACATCATCAAATACAACAAAATATCGTTCTTGTCGTAACTTTTCTCTAATCTCCCTAATCAACTCTTCGTCCTTATCCATTTTAACAATTTTATCAGGAAAAGGCTCATTCTTCGCTTTATAGAATCCCTTCAGCATACTCCTTAGGAGCAACGTCTTATCATATGATTGAGACACGGTGATCCAAGCATGGTAACTGAAGTGCTCTATCACCCTGTGGTTGTCGTATACTTTCTTGGCCAGTGTGGTTTTTCCCACACCCCCACTCCAACCACTGCGATCACTTTCCTTTGAGAAACTCCGCTTACCAAGTAGCTTATTAATTCATCTCTCCGAGATTCAATCCCAACAAGCTCAGCTTCTTCACAGAAAAGAGAACTCAACCGAGGATGATGCATTAATCCTCTTCCTGCATTGCTGCTGCTACTGCATGATGCCCCTTCATTTGAAGAAATGAAATTGAATGTCTGACTTCTGTTCTTGATTTTCAGAAGTGATGATTTGATATCTTTAATCTGTGATGCTGTACCAAGACGTCGATAATCAGGAGGTGTTGCCACATGCAACACGTAATCATCAATGACATCTTCAATGCGATGAGCTTCTTCTCTTATTTGGTTCACCAGTGCTTTCACGCCCTCACCGATGCCTTCTTTCTCAGCCTTTGAATCTGCATCTTTCAGGAAAGCACGAATGACTTCCAATTCATCTTTGACATCTACCAATTCATCACGGACCCCTTCCAGTAGTTCCACTTCTTGTGTTAGCAATGAAAGCAATCTATCAACAACAAGGCTCACCGCCGACTCTGCCATTTTCTTTACCCTGTCTTCTCACCTCGCCATTCCATCTTTCCCTGATTCCATACCGTGATCATGCATGGATTCGGAAGCTAGTCTTCTTAAACTAGCTAGTTTGAACTACATATTTTGATATCTTTAATCTGTGATGCTGTACCAAGACGTCGATAATCAGGAGGTGTTGCCATACACTTCTTTCCCTGATTCCATACCGTGATCATGCATGGATTCGGAAGCTAGTCTTCTTAAACTAGCTAGTTTGAACTACATATTTTGCACAACAACATAAAGCACCACTGAAAACTTTGATTTGTCTACAATCTTTAAGCTCTCAACTTCAATCTAATGTGGTGTACACAAATGAGCTGTATAGCTTTTTTTAAAAAAAAACAGAGGAAAGGAAAGGGCTATAGAGAGAGATTTATGGCTTGTGTATATGGGGTTTATTCTTTGTTTAAGAGAAGGAAGGTGTTTTCCGGTGAAGAAGAAGGAAAACACGAAGTTATTAATAGGAAAGTTTAACGCGGCTAGGGGTCCTCGTCTACAGTGTTTGAGAATACAGTTTCAACCGCGTTACAAACAGTAAAGGGCTGAAATCACAGCAAGAAAGAAGAAAAAATATCCATTTTATTTGTATGTTTAAAGTATTTTTTAAAAAAATTAAATTAAATTTTATTTTATTTTAAATTAATATTTTTTAATGTTTTTATATTATTTTAATATACTAATATTAAAAATAATTTTTTAAAAAAATATATTATTTTAATACATTTCTGAGTAAAAATTATTTTAAAAAATAATCACACCCACACTTCAAAACACATGAATCCATCACAAGTGTTGAAATTAGTACAGAAAAAAAGAATAATTGAGTTGTCAGAATCAAACTACATAGACCAATAATACAGAGATAATGATTTAAAATATTTTTTATTTAAAAATATTATAAAATAATATATATTTTTTTAAAAAAATTATTTATAATATTAACCCGTCAAAATAATTTAAAAATATAATTTTTTAAAAAAAAATTTCAAAATTAAAAAGAAGATGGTTTCAGCATGTTCCCACAAAAAGGTTCGTTCACTGATGAATCATGAAGAAAAGCTGAAGTTGTTTCTGTTGTTATACTAAGAAGCTCCTTATAACTTTCACACAAACAATAATGCAATTTAAATATCAGCAAGCATTGTTCTTGTCACAGTGGGGGAGCTAAGATTTTTTAAATAAAAAAATAAATTATAAATAAATATTTGATATTATATATTATACATACATGTGTTATATATAGAAATTAATTCAAAATATATATATCAACTCAAGTTAAGCAAAATTAATTTAAGAATATTTTTAAAATGAAAAAACTTACATTATAATTGTTCTCTTCGAGATTTAATATTTTAAAACTGTTTCATAATGATTTTATTTTTAATCTCATTAAAAATATCTTTCCCAATATATACAACAAATTTTTATTTATTTATTTCTAAATTTTTCAAGGATTAGGAGAATTCTTGGCAACAATTTTATGCTGACATATAGTACATAACATCTAAAATCATAGCTTAAAAAGATTGTCAAAAATTAATGTTGTTCTTTCTAGCTTGTTGTTTTGTACAAGTGGATTAAATATAAATATTAAATATTTTTTTTAATTTATTTATTATGTCCTTAATTTTTTTAGTTGTAATGTATTTCATTTTAAATCATTAGTAAATTTATTATCATCATTTTTTATATGAAATTCATAATAAAATACTTATCAATTCATCAAAACTCATTTCATTTCATATCTATTAGCATATAATATTATCCATATACATATTAATTTAACAAACCCATAAATTATTATAAACTCTAACATTTTCAATAACTAATTATAAAGAAATAAAACTAAAATTATATAATGAAATAAATAAAAAAGTAACATAGCTTTATATTAGTTTTGATTAACTCTTTTTTTATTATATTATGTTTGATTTAGCTGTTAAATATTTATATTTTATTTAATTCGGATGTTGATTTATCTATTATTAATTTATATAAATCATTTAAAAAAGTAACATACCAATAATATATGCTTTGCTCCTTTTTTTATATCTTTGCTCCTTTCTATTCTGCTTTGCTCCTTTTTTTTATATCATGCTTTGCTCCTTTCTATTCTGCTTTGCTCCTTTCTATTCTGCTTTGCTCCTTTTTTTTATATCATGCTTTGCTCCTTTCTATTCTGCTTTGCTCCTTTTTTTTATATCTTTGCTCCTTTCTATTCTGCTTTGCTCCTTTAAATGCCTCATGATTATATGCTTTTTTTATAGCCTTTAAATGCCTCACGATTATATGCTTTGTTTTCACAAGCTTTTACAGAATATTCAAACAAATTCAGACCTCCAATTTAAAAAGCATCGCGCGGGTACAAGCAAAAGGAATCTTACCAATTAATTAAGCCAGAAATTTAAAAAAACGCAAACAAAAACAAAGGTACAGTTATCACTAGCGAATTAAATCAAAGTGACTCTGCCTCACACACATGTTCCAGTCTATGTTTACAAATTAGTGCTTATAAATTACAAAAGTACAGAACAACCCGTTATTGTGGCTGGAAGTTGACATGGGTAAGCTTTGTATTTTGATGGTTCAGCTGAATCATGTAAACAAGTTCAAATCCTCTCGAATAGCTTGCCTTTATGAACCCGGAAGGCACTCAATGCAGACGAAGCACAACTGGTTCCGGAGATACAAAACTCACTCCATCATTTACCGTCAAATCTACAAATTGCAGCAACTAGATTGTTGAGAGAACAAAAATCATAGTCTTTTATTTAGAATAGGAGATATGTAGATATTAGTTTTCCTACTGTAATTATGTTTTCTATTTAGAATAGAAGATCTGTAAAAAAAAAATTTCTTACTGTAAAGCAATAATCTTGTATAAATATATGATATAGTATCAATAATAAATCGTTGCATTGAATTTAATATATGAATTGTTATTTTTTTTCCAACAAAAAAAAAAAAAGCCGACTCCATATCATCGATCAGACAGAGAGCCTTTACACCGGACCGCTTCCAGTGAAGTTTAATAACTATACTTATTTTTTGAACTTACACGTGGAAAGGTAGCACAGAATATTACGCATGAACGCATTTTGCGCTGCAAATAAAACAAGTTCATTATAATTTGTGCTTGGTTTTGTCTCATTGTATTTCATGTATTCGAGGAGACGGAGACGTGTGGTTTTCGAAACATGTACCAGGAGTGTAGAGGGGAAATCCAAAACCAGCAAAACAGCTCCAAGTTTTAGATTTACCATCCTAGCTTCCAAGTGTTTTCCTTATTCTTCTCTAAGAATAGCTAAAACATAGGTTTATAGGTTTTGTCGACGTAATCTAGTTGCTGCAATTTGTAGATTTGACGGTAAATGGTGGAGTGAGTTCTGTATCTCCAGGAACCAGTTGTCCTTGGAAGCTAGGATGGTAAATCTGAAACTTGAAGCTGCTTTGCTGGTTTTGAATTTTCTCTCTATGCCCCTGGTATATGTTTAAAAAACCACACGTCTTCTCGAATACATGAACTGCAATGAGACAAAATAAGCACAAACTTCAATAAACTTGTTTTATTTGCTGCGGAAAATGTGTTAGTGTGTAATATTCTGTGCTATCTTTCCATGTGTAAGCTCAAGAAATAAATATAGTTATTAAACTTTACTGGAAGCGGTCCGGTGTAAAGGCTCTCTGTCCGATCGATGATATGAAGCTTTTTTATATATATATTTTGTTAAAAAAAAATATTAATAAATAAAAGAACATAACAAAATAGAAAATGATACGCTAAAGCTTATAATTAGGAATCCATAGTTAAAAATCTATAAAAATCAAAGAAAAAAAAATCTTAAATATCACAGAAAGCAAAACAGAAAAAAAAAATTCATATAGAATTTTCCAGTTTTTTACTTCAATCTTAGCAGTATTATCTGCCTTTCCTTACTCAGAATTACAGCTTTACGCAGAACAAGGACACTCTATGCAGACCAGGACCCTCTCGAATAGCTTGCCTTCATGAACCCGAAAGCATTCTATGCAGACCAAGGACAACTGCTTCCTAGAGATGCAGAACTCACACTACCATTTACCGTGAAATCTATAAATTACAGCAACTAGATATGAACCTATAAACCTATGTTTTAGCTATTCTTATAGAGGAAAAGGAATACACGTGGAAGCTAGGGTGGTAAAAATCTGAAACTTGGAGCTGCTTTGCTGGTTTTGGATTTCCCATCTGCGCCCGGTATATGTTTAAAAAACCACACGTCTTCTCGAATACATGAATTGCAATGAGACAAAACCAAGCACAAACTCCAATAAACTTATTCTATTTGCTGCGCAAAATACGTTCGTGCGTAATATTCTGTGCTACCTTCCCACATGTAAGCTCAAAAAATTAATATAGTTATTAAACTCCACTGCAATCGGTCCGGTGTGATGATATAGAGTCGGCTTTTTCTCTTTTATTTTTGTTGGAAAAAAAAAGAACTAAATTAATAAAAAAAGAAGAACATAACAAAATAGTAAATGATACGCTAAAGCTTACAATTAGAAATCCATAGTTAAAAATCTACTAAAACCTAAAAAAAAAAAAGGAGCTTGAATATCACAGAAAGCTAAAATACAAAGCCAAAAAAAATTCATATAGAATTTTCCAGTTTTTTACTTCAATCTAAGCAGTATGCTCATCATTATCTGCCTTTCTCTACTCAGAATTACAGCTTTATTGTATCTTTTACGGTTACTCGCTCTTCCGATTAATTAAGAAATCCATACTTCGACGGTGTATTTTGAATTTCAGAGCTGAAATGGAAGGTATGGGAAGCTAGGGGATGATGTATTTAGGGTCTATCACTAGCGAATTAAATCAAAGTGACTCTGCCTCAACAACTCATTACAGCTTGTTTTGAAGCTGGTAGTGACTCTTCCTCGGTTTTGCCCTAGTCACACACACACACACACACACACACATATATATATATGACATGGGTAAGCTTTGTATTTTGATGGTTCAGCTGAATCATGTAAACAAGTTCAAATTCTCCGAACTGGCCCCTTTCGACAAGGACAACTGGTTCCTGGAGATACAGAACTCACTCCACCATTTACCGTCAAATCTACAAATTGCAGCAACTAGATTACGTCGACAAAACCTATAAACCTATGTTTTAGCTATTCTTAGAGAAGAATAAGGAAAACACTTGGAAGCTAGGATGGTAAATCTGAATCTTGGATGTGTCAACCCGCGGGCTTCGTCGTATCCTGCCTACTCGTCTTTAACCGGCCTATTTGTACCGATGAAACTCCCATCAGCCAATTCTCACTCGACAGCCTAGTCCTTGCTTAGACGATCGAAGTGAGGGCGAACCACTATATCTTAGTCAACATAGTACTCTTTACAGCTCTGTAAGTCCACTAGCACCAGTACAGTAAGTCAGTACAGCACTATCACTAGCACTAGCAATAGCAGTAACCAGTACAATGAGTCCCCTGATCTACGACCGGCCTTCTTAGCCATTGGTGCGTTAAGGCTGAATGGACTGCTTTGCTGGTTTTGGATTTCCCCTTCATGGCCACCTAAACTACCGCCTAAGGAAACCTGTTGGCGCCACTGGTATATGTTTCAAAAACCACACGTCTCCTCTAATACATGAATGCAATGAGACAAAACCAAGCACAAACACCAATAAACTTGTTCTTGCGCAAAATGCGTTGGTGTGTAATATTCTGTGCTACTTTCTACGTGTAAGCTCAAGAAATAAGTATAGTTATTAAACTCCACTGAAATAAGATATGGAGTCGGCTTTTTCTCTTTTATTTTTGTTAGAAAAAAAGAACTATATTAATATAAAAAAATATAACAAAATAGTAAATGATACGCTAAAGCTTACATTTAGAAATCCATAGTTAAAAATCTACAAAAACCTAAAACAAAAAAAAAACTTAAATATCACAAAAACTTAAAAAAAAAGCCAAAAAAAATCATATAGAATTTTCCAATTTTTTATTTCAATTAACTAAATAAAACTAAACAAAAAAAAGTCGATTTAAACTATTTTAATTTTAAATTGAAGAAAATAAAAATTTAATTTGATTATTTTTTTATTGAAAATGCTCAATCCTAGCTGCATTAATCCAAATGAACAAATTATACTCGTAACTGCACAGGGAAGAAGGAGAGTGTGAATTTCAATAGAGAATAAATGGAAGGTATTTATGTTAGATAATAATATAAATTATATCTTAGAATCTTATCTAATAATTTAAAATATTATGTCAAAATGATTCTTAACAAGGTATCAAAGCTTTAATAATCATACGATCACGAGTTTGAATCTCACTATCTCTATTTATTTAATAAAAATTAAACACAAGATAGGGTGAGCTTGTGCAAGTTTCAAACCTAAAGAGTTTTCACTTGAGGGGGGTGTTAGGGAATAATATAAATCATATTTTGAAACCTCACCTAACAACTTAAATTCTCAGGTCAAGATGATTCTTTGACAAGATTCTTTGACACTTTGTCTAGCATAAAGCAAAGTTTAGTTTTTGCTATTCTACAAATCTCCATTTCTTATCTCACTCACGGTGTAACAATGTCAAATGTGCAAGAGATGCACACTTCGACAGGCTATCCAAAATAGTGCCTAAAGGTCTTTGGCAGCCTTGCCAACAGTGGGATAAATCGACAGTGTAGATCTGTGCAGCTGTAGGTTCGTCAAAGAAAAATCAGCAGTACAGATTGTTGACGAACATGGGCTGGACGATGGAATGTCCAAACCAGGCAGGAAAACTCGTTAGGGGGATAGGTTGACGAGAATAGAGGTTGTCGCAGAATTCGACGGCGCAGACATTAGCAGCTTGCATGCAGATGCGAATTCGGCAGCGCATAACAGCTTGTGCAAGTCAGGGGTTTGACTTGGTATGATCTAAAACTTGGATGAAGAACTATCCAAGGCATACGAATGACTCAACAGCTGACGCAACAAGAAGCGCAGTTGGGGCTGCCAAGTGGGTATGCAGAACGTGGATTAGTGGCAGTTATGGACTTCCTAAATCATGAGATCATGGGGCAGAACATGGAGGCTGATTAGAGGATTGCTCTACAAGCTGCTGGATCGTGGGCAGTAACTGTCCACTACTTGTTGGAAATAGGCCATTAAGATCATGAAGATTATGGGGAAAAAAGTATCCCACTATGTCCTGAAAAATAGGATCATAAGTGTGCTTTGTAACTCACATACTTAGCTATAAATAGTTGTTGTAGCTTTTAGTTGTAGATAGAATGTATAGAGAGAAAATAACGTGTGTAAGCTTGGCTGTGTAGCATACAAATTCAGTGTATAGCACACATTGTGTAATTCTTTGTTGACGAGATAACTAAAGGTTGAGAGTTCGTATATTCTCGGTGTGCTTTGTGTTGTGCATCATTATTTGTGTATTTTGCTTGTCTTTTAACTTGGAAAAGTAGGGAAACCTCTCGGGTAAAGAAATTACATAGTTGCTAAACAAATATAAATGATATTAGCGAGAAAAGACTAAATCTAGTAAAAAACTAGGCTACCACTACGATTTATTTGTGAAGCAAAAAATTACCCCGTGACACCCGACATGTCTCCATTAAAGATGAAAGGTGAAGAAGCCTGCTGCTTCTAATAGAACGTTGGGGCACCTCATGCACGAATCAGAACAAAGGAGAAAAGATTTTTCTCGCTCTCTTCAGCCTCTCAGACACATCATCAAGAAGAGGAGTCTCATATATGATAAAGAGATTGGTTTGTGCTGCTCTGGTAACGAAACTGTTGACAGAATTGACTTCTCACTTTTATAAACACCAAGATTGCAATTGCACAGCTTAAGACAAGACTCTGAGAAGTAAGCCAAACAGATTCTTATGAAATACTTCTATAAAGATTCCTTGTTTAACATTCTAATCTTCGACAGTATTTTGCATAATCTCCGAACAAGTCGATTCAGAAAAAGCGGCGAACCATTTTCGAAGAAACCATGTGTTCGTCAAAAGAGAGCTCAGTGATTTGGTGAGAAAGGAAAATTAGGAAGAGTAGATCTTATGATATCCGTTTATCTTTACTCTGCTTCGAAAAGGATCCGCGTCGACGGCCTTGCAAAAGACATCAGTTTTAGTGCCTGCGTGTTCCTCAAATGTTTTATTTTTTAAAATTATTAAATTTATTTTATATATTTTTTAAAATTATTTTAATATTTTGATATCAAAAATAATTTTTAAAAAATAAAAAAAATTAATATATTTTTTTAAAAACACTTTAAAAATAATATATATATTTTTTAATTATGTGGTAGATGCCATTAACCCCATGTTTTTATTTGGAAGATGTGTCCACTGAAAGACTACATTATTCTTTCCATTTTCTCATGCAAAGGGGAGACCATCATGTAGATATTTGTCTACTAGTTTGATTCCCCCACACTGAAACAATTTTCTTATTAATACAAAAAAAAATAATAAAAAATCTATTGATTATAATCAAAGGTTAAAGAAGTTATTTAAGATAAAGATGAAAGATGTTGTTTTTTAGAAAAAAAAAAAAAGGTTTAGATATTTGTTTTAGTTTAAATTGAATTCTAAAATTTTAATTGGTTTAAATAAATAAAATTAAAATTTATTTATTTAGATCAAGCATAAACTTAAAGTCAAAATTGATTCTTAATATTGTAAGAGTCCGGTATAAAATCAATTGATCCAAAACATCAAATTCAATCTCAAATCAACATAATATAAAATGATTAAATTGTGAATAAAAATAGTCAAGTGATAAGAAAACATTACACAAACACTACAAGTAACAATTACAACTCGAATAAAATTGAGTTTTTCTTCTATGTTGTATTTTCTTTGTTTTTTTTAATATATTTTTCTGCTCGTATTGTCTTGTATATTCATGATTTCAAATATCATTTATAACTGAGGATTAATTCTACAAAACCATATTACAAATATTAATTAGAAAATAAAAGGATTCAATAAAATAAAAGGATGTGAATGAAAAAAAGGGTTGAGATTTATTAAATGAAAATCAAAATGACCCGATTAGACAAAGGACTTGAATGGAAATAAAAGGATACAATAGTGAAAAAGAAAAAGAAAAAGAAAGACTTGAATGAAAAAAATAAAGTTAAGGTGTTTCTGTCCATATAAACAATGTTTTTCACCTCAAATATTTTAGTTGTTCTGATAATAATAATAATAATGTTCAAAGGAATCTGACCATAAAGAGAGAAGCATAAAATTATACTTATTACTATTTTTTATATTTTTCTAGACCAGTAGCTAAAAAATATAGTTATTAAGCTTAATATATTGATATGAAAATTTGAATTTTAGAGTTTGATTTGAATTAATTTTTAATTTAAATTAGAAAAGTTATTAATTAGAATTAACTTAATTCAATCGATAAATTAACCCAGAATTTTTTTTTTAGTTTAACGTGGGTGTCGGCCAGCCAGCTTGCCCGTACCTCGACTAATCCCACGGGCCCTGAAGTTAACGACCATGTAAGCCTCTAGTGGCCATCATATGAGCAACCACAGGGCTCGAACTTGAGACCACAGAGGGAGCAAACCTCTTGGTCCCAAACTCTTACCACTGGGCCACCACCTAGATGGTTAATTAACCCATAATTTGATTAATACAACTTAACTTTATTTATAACCTCCATAATCAATACTTTTTATTCCAATAGTCTATTTATAAAACTCTGCTCAAAACTATAGCTAATATCAACAACATATTGATATTTGGATTGGTCTTGTGTATGTTATTTATTCTAATAGTCTATGTAGAACCAAATTAATTGTTGAATTCAAATGATGATAATTGATTACGATTCTTGTTTTTGAAATAAAATAGTAATGCATATAAATAAATTTAATTATATTGTTTAGAATACACGTAGAAATAAATTGAATTATAATCTTGATTATTTTGTTTTTAAATAATTTTTTTATATAATTACTAGTTCCACCAACAATATAAAAATTTAATAACAATGACGATGATGTCTGCTTTGATATTGAAATTGTCTATTAACTTATAATCTTCAACCTTGTTTAGATAATTATAGCTAAGTTGTTGCAATTGTTCTAAAAGAGTATTGATATCTCATACAATGCCACTTGCTTGCATATTATACTATATATGTATGTCTTTTTCTGGAGGTCCTACTTGGGATGTGACAAAAGTAAAAAAAATGGATCGGATGTATAACTCAATATTTAATTGCGTTTCTTGTTTGTTTTTTAAAAATTACTAATTTAAATTTTATAAATTTTAAAACTATTAAAGTTTTATATAGTTATTAATTTTAAAATTTATGAGATTAATTGAAAAATCTCCATGCTGGCCTAACACTCATATTAATTAAAAAATAAAAAGAGATGGAAGAATTTTGAATGCCAGTGAAACCATGCAATGACCAGCTCCCACCTTTAACATTTCCCAATTACAGCAAAGCTTCTTCCAAAGAGGTTTTTCTTTGAAAGATCTAAGTAGCTCCTTCATGTAACATATTCAATGGCTCATCATGAAAACATTGATCCATTACAAAATCATGCATCCGATTATATATATATATGTGTGTGTGTGTGTATTCTCTCATTGTTCCCGCAAGGATCCTCTCATTGTTCATCATTCTAGAACTGAATCCACAACTTCAGTACCTTTCTTGACGTGGATTCAACATTGAACCCAATTTTCGGAACCAGTCTAAGGAGTAAGGAGGAGCAAGGTTGTTAAAATCGCGTTTTGACTCGTAAAATCGTACGATTTTACGAGTCAAAACATGCATTACGGGTTGAATCGCTTGAAAAAATAAAAAATGAGTAAAATCGGGTTGAAATCGAGTGAAATCGCAAATATCGGATGAAATCGCGCAAAATCACGATTTCAGGACCGATTTTACGATTTTGACAAAATGAGGCCCTGAAACAAAATCTTTCCCTCTTGGACAGCTGTCAGATGCTTTGATAAGAGCAAAAGCTTCAAATAACAGCAGATTCCTACATCTATGCACCACGTCGGATCATAATATTTTTTTAATGCCATTTTCTATCAATGCTTTGCAGACCAGTCAAACTCAAACTACAATATGTACATCAACAACAACTTATCTTAACTAGCACGTGCACGAGAGGAAACACCCCTCAACATCCCATTTTTATACAAAAACAACTCAAGGCAAACGGGTTTTTTTCCCCAGAAAAATCTAGCGATTTTATTGCTGCTCGAGGCATATAACTTTAGAAAGTACGGTGTTTTTACTGTATACTAGGAGGTATTAAGAGGAGAAACAACAATGTTTTAATATTACTTTTAATATTATGATAGATTGTTGTTTAGAAAATCGTGTTTACAATTTAAAAAAAAATATTTTCATTAAAATGATTAAGAGATGCATTAATAAGAAAATAAAGTTTAGATTAAAAAAATATATTTTATCTACATATTTCAAATGCCTTGAATTTAAAAAAAAATTTTTATTTTATTTAAAGCATGAATTTTTTTTATGTATTTTAAAATTCCTTATGATTTTACGATCCGTGCCATTATAAACGAATTTCTGTGCCGTGTTAAAATCGCGATTTTAACAATATTGGTAAGGAGTGTCTATCTTGCACACAATAAGGTTAAAAAATGCAGGTGCTACAATGGACTCTTCAATGGCCACATTTGACAATGCGTACTGTAAGTTGCTACTCCAAGGAAATAGTCTTATCTGATCTGCAAAAAAGTGAAAGAGACAATGAGGGATAGAAAAAAAGAGAAGGAAAGAAACAATGGGGAGGGGGGTTTCGTAATATGGACTCTACACTCTTTTTTTCATTTGATCCTTCTACTCAAAATGTTCTTAATGTGGTCCCTTCATCCAACTTCCATCGGATTTATCTTTATTTTTTATTGATACTTGGCTTGGAAGTCCATAGAAATTGTCTATTTTTTCTCATATGTTGTGAAGAATTAACAGTAAACTGAAATAAAGTTAAACAGAGGGACTTCATTAAGAAATTTTCTAAAGGAAAGGGACCATTTGAATTAAATAAAGAGTCTAAGCACCACATCAGGAAACTTTCAAGATTACAGGAACCAGCTAAAAAAATAAGATTCATATTTGGTTAAGTTGAAGGCAGCCATTGAAGCATGAATTAGGACACAAAAACCCAACAAATCCATGGAGTTGAATTGAAAAAATGGACCAACAAGACTCTAACAGCAACAAAGAGAATCAATCTTGCTCTTCAAGCGATTCAAATCCATGCCCCATATGCCTTGCTCCTTTCCTTCAAGAATCCTATCTTGACACTTGCTTCCGTACATTCTTCTCTCTCAAGCTCAGTTTTTTCTCTCATTTTTTAGTTCTTTTATGTTATCTGTTATGACCCATCTCCTCTATTTGTCAGAATTTTCTTGTTGGGTATGCACTTTCTTGATTACCCATTAATTGGTTAGTGATTAAGTAATTAAAGTTGAAAACTTTATGACTGTGTTGTGTGTTATGCATAATACTGAAACTGGGTTTGTAGGATTGTTTGAGAAATTTGACTATAATTTTTTCTGTGCTTGGTTTGAGGTTGCAAGTTGCTACTTTATGGCAATCAATGTATCTCTGTTTGTGTGTATGCGGGTGGTGATTAAAAGGTTGTGGACCATGATGTTTGGTCATTTGTTGCTACTGATTCTTGTATTGCAGATAAATTTTGTTACAAATGCATTTTACAATGGACTAAAGTAGTTTCTCGCAAGGAATCTCGGCGGCCTTCTTCTGTTAAATGTCCTTTATGCAAGGTTTGTGTGTCTGAGATGAATTGTCCAGTTATGTATTATGCATTTTAATCTCGCGCAACAATGCCATTTGTTTGCTTTGTTATTTATGGACATTGCTATCTCTGTGATTGTGTTGACAGTGATGATTTGGTTTTGACACATTTGCAGACGGATAATTTTTCGTTAATTTATGGATATGATGGAAGTTCATTCCAACGACATTATGTAAATCAGGGTTTTGAGGACAGGTACCCATGTCTGTTATTTCATTTTCTGTCCTCTTTTGTGTTATTTTTTGGTGCTGTTCTTTATGTTCCTCTTTTTTTATTTTTTCAGTTCATTCTTTTCAAAAGCACACAAGTACAGATTACAGTGCTATTATACTGAACCAGGTTGTTTACTGATTCTCTCTCCTTTTTTTTGGCATATTGTTTTAATTTGTGTTTACTTTGATGCTTCCTGACAAACAACTGCTTCCTATTTAAATTTTTTAATCATTATGTGTTCAATCAGGTATCCTGAATGACACAATTAATGTATCACGATATTGGAAGTTGCGCAAGTATCTTCAGCCAAATCGATGGCTGCAAAGTTGGCTGAGAAGAGAAGTTCAAGCTCTGCTGCAGGTCTGTCTAGTTACCTGTTTGCTTTCGATTTGTATTCTTTGCACTTTTACTTATTACATGCTTGGATGTTTCTCTGAAATTCAATTCTCTAGCTTACTATGCATTTTTAAACCTAGTTCAAGAACGAGAACAAGACAAATATATTTTGTAGAGTACTAGTGCTTGTAAATTTGTAGCTTCTTATGAAAATGATTGCTTCTCAGCTCCCTCCGAGGTTCATATTATTGGCTTTAGTAAATGGCATCATAACTATATGTGTGAAATCAGTGGAGATACTTTCTTGGATGTACATCCATTTACATATTTGTACATTCTTAATTGTAGACTATATGACTGTGCAACACTTTCCTGTGAAATCTGGTACTTGCAAACATTGTTAATTTAAAATTTTGGTTGTTGTCAGTAATTGTTCGGTGTGTAGAAAGATGCCTAAAGGAAAAGGGAAAAAAAAAGAAAAAGCCAAAGGAGAACCTCCATGTGTCTAAGCTACCCCATTTACAGATGACGGCCTCTGTTTTATGAACTTGGAATATTATTAATTGTTAGTACAACCCTTTTTAGAGTCCTATGTGGTCTGTTGATAATCATGACTGACTTTTTTCTTTTATTATTTTGTGTACATAGGAAGAGGATATTGAAGTCATTCTATATCATATTCTTGGTACGGTCAATTCATTCTTTAGCAGGTAATTTTTGTTCCACTAGGTCCTTGTATCTATTGCACGCAATTAGCTAAATCACTTAATCTAACTCTTGGTTTTTGGTAGAAATGAACACATGCGTCAAACAAAAACACCTGAAATGAAACAAGAAGAGTTCAAGGCTGTAGTATCTAATGCAGCGAGGCCTTTTCTAACAGCAAAAACAGATCGATTCGTGATAGAGTTGGAATTGTTTCTTGCTTCAGGTTTGAACATTGAAGCCTATGATGAAGTCTACCTGCAGCAAATGGGTTGGAACACTCCAAAAACCACTGAGGCTGCAGGAGAATCTATTGAACACAACCCTGTAGTTCCGTACTTGTATATCTTTGATGCCGACTCTGAAAACGATTGAGAGTTCGTTCTAGAAACGACTGCTTTTCCAATAGCATAGATTTGTAGTAAATGTTGTGACATGGATTTGCGTAAATGTTTAAGGTTTACAGATATACAAAACAAGAAGCTAGTTCTTTAATGCATCAATCATGTAAATGACTAAAAAATAAACAATTTTTTGTCGTTGATTTTGCATTAAGCTCCAAGAGTGAGGCTTGTTGGGGACTTGTGACATGAATCTGTATCAGTAATGTCTGTTTACTTGTCCAAACAGAGGTTTTATTTTTATTGTTTTTCGTTGTGAGAGTATTTTCATTAGGTGTGTTGAGACGAGGGAAAATAAACTTTCCAAATTAATCTCATTTTTAGTTCCTACATGTTAGAAACAAAATAGAAAGGGAAATAGTCTCCTGTTCCTCTACTGTTTTCTGTCTGTTGAGGTTCTCGCAGGTGACAAAACATTTGCTTGAAAGTCGAAACTACTACTGGTGTTCATGAAACGCATGTGACGACCATGCATACTAACAGTTAATGCACTGGGAGAGCAGTTCGTGCATAATAGAAGATTAGAACCCGTTGTGGTTTATTGCATTGCTTCAACAAATTTCAGCATCACGCAGTTAAAAATTTAAAATCACAATTCAAACAAATTAGTCGTTAAAGCATTCCGAAAACATCTGGAAATTGCAGGAGGAAATGAGGTGCACAAAATAGTAGAAAGTCTCAATGCAGACTTTGATGGATGAAACCATGCGCGTCGCCAGTATGGATTTATGCACAGAAGTGCTGCAATTACCAACACCACAATTGTGTAAGATGCTCCGAAGCTTACATAGAATATGTCCATGTCTATGTGACTATCTGCCCTTTCGCCATTTGAATCATTTGGCGCAGGTGTGGATGGTGATTCACTTTCACCGCAGATTGTTTTGGTTTCAGATTTTATACTCTTTTTTTTTTTTTGAGTTTTTGTTTTGTTTTTTTTTTAAATGTTTGATTTTAAAATATTCACCCTTAAATCAATCAATGTTACCCCCTCTAATTTTTTTTTATTTGATGTTTGGTATTCATTCTTTTATATTACTGTTTTTTTTCCTGGTCTTGGGGTATTTTGTCAAATATAATTGTTTTTTTTTAATTTATTTTCTAATATTGGATTGGTTAAGAATTAAGGGTAGCAGTTTTTTCCAGTTTATAACTACGGTAAGTTAACTCGGATGATATTCGCCTTTTCTTTTTCGTAATGAATTTTTTTTTTTTTTTTGGACATTCTATAGAACGTCATGCATGGATTGCATGTTGACAAACACTTCTTGCTTTTTTGAAACAAACTTGCAGTCTCTTGACGCTCAGATTTTTTTTCCGGCCAGTAGCATAGAGTGTGGGTCACGTGAATAGTTAGAACTAAAATTACATGATAAATCACTCACCAAGCGAGAAACTCTATGTTGCTAAAGTTATAATCATCAGTGCGTTCAATATAGGAGAGATATAGATATACAGGGTTGAGAGAAATAAGAGAAAGAGAATTAAAAAAAATAATTTTTGAAGAGGAGAAAGATATGAGCTCGGATATATCTCGTCTATGCTGTCAATATTGATAATTACAGCCTGAGTATCATAATGATTTATTGGAATGGATTTGATCAATCAACCTGAATGATAACCAAGATGTTATTTGATCAATCAACCAGAACGAGGCTGTTTCTAATCAATTACTGATTTCTGAATTTCATTACTATCTGAAGCATAGGTATGAATTGAAGGTAAACCATGGTGAGTGGGTCACTACAATCAAACCTGATTTGAGGTCTAGTAACATCAGAAATGGCATATTAAGCTGTTAGAACTGCAGAGGTGTAAACATTGATGCTTGTCACTCTGTGAAGACTGAAATACCTGCCGCCCCACAACTCTCTTCTAGGTATCTCAATCAAGAGATTGCCAGTCATGGATTATTTTGCTAGGGAAGAAATCTTATGCTTGGAATCTTCTGTAGTGTACATTTTATTAGGCCACAAATTATGCTTCTGCTATGGTAATAACACATGCACATCCAGATATTTCTTAACTTCTACATGCCACGGATATCAACACTCGAAACAAATTAACAAGCTGAAAACAGGTTTTACTAAATAGGTGTGTCTCCCCAGAAACATTAAACAAACACATCTACCGCGTTCATATCTTCTCACCAACTTTCATAGCAGGGCTGACTTCGCATTGCTCTGAGGTTGATTGATTGTCTGAAGTCCTGGAAAATGTACAGATCCCAAGCAGCAACATACACGTAGAAATAGCAAACGTTATTCTAAGATCATCGATCAACTTGGCATTTGCCAAAACAAGTTGGTACCTTTTTAAAGAAGTAAGATCTAGAGGGATGCAGCATACCTGTAACCTCAAAAAATATTAGGTCATTTTGATTCCTGCTCGTCTGAAATATCGCTCCACCCATGCTTCATAAGATCCTTCGTCACTGGGATCATAAGTACCATCATATTGGATAATTGGTACATGCCTCACCTTCTCTGATTCTTGCTGTGACAATCTTTGAGTGAACTCATTTGTCATCCCTGTGAATGATAAATCTTTGAGATATCTCAAGTACTTAAATCCAGAAGGCACTTCCTTCAGTTTTGGGCAAGGTCCCATCTGTAGCTTTTCAAGAAGTGGCAATGCTCCTTCGTCTATTAACATTTCCTTCAAATTACTCAAGCCTACAAGATACAGAGACTTGAGTTTCTGAAACCCTCCTCCTTCAAAATGCATCTTCTCTCCATTGTATGCACATACGAGTCCAAGACGATTTAGATTGGGCAGAGCTTGAAGGACTTCAAAGGAATCATCCTTCAAGTTTGTGAAACTCAATCTCAGTTCAGCCAGATTGTGTATTTTGGAAATCCAATTTGGTAACCTTTCTAATTGGCCCTCAAGCCAGATACTTCGCAGCTCAAGAGGAGGAGAAGACATCGATTGCAATTCAAGAACTTCATTCGTGGGATTTATTGAACAAACAAGTAGCAACCGCAGGCGAGTCATCTTCTCCAATGCAGTGCATAGATACCTCCCATGTTCCCTTTTCAAATTTCTGATACCCAATGTCTTCAATTCCGTTGACACTTGCAGGCCGTCATTGATCAAGCTCACATTGTCATCCACATTAATTTTAGACAATGTTTGTAAGAACTCCAAATGCTTAATGCTGCCTTTTATCTTCAATGCCCGAGTCTTTTTATCTTCAGCCAAAAGATGTCGCAATTTAGGGAAATTACTGATCTTAACTGGCAACTCTTCCACGAAAGAATATCTCAAATCTAAAGATTCCAGGTTATGCAGATTTCTTATTGATTTTGGAAGTTTTGCTACTTTGGTATTTCTCAAGTTTAAATACCTTAGATGTAGCAAATTTCCAAGTTCTTTGGGAAGGTGATCTATAGGACAGTTTTCAAAATCTAATGTAGTCAAAAGCTTGAATTTTGCAAGTATCACTGAAATTGTGGCCTTCTGCAGCTTTACTTCGTCAAAGACCATAATAGAGCGAGTTTGAGACTTGGTGCTACTCTTTGGAGTGTTGCTTCCTCTGCAGCTTATGGAGAGATGTCGTGCTATGCCTTGAAAAGTTGAGCAACTGCTGGAAACATGGCAGAAACTCAGTTCTTCTGACTTGGAAAGAATGACATCACGGACCATATCATGAACATGACATGTTAAGGGAACTCCGTGAAAAACTTCATCCACTTGAACCAAACTTCGACGAACGAGTTCAATGAAGTATTCTTCTCCAACGTCCTCTAGTGTCATGCCTGGTTTTTCTTCTACAAAACCCTCAGCCACCCATAATCGAATTATTTTTCCATGCACAATGGAAAAATCTTCAGGAAACATGCCAAAATATAAGAAACAAGATTTGAGGTGGTAAGGCAGATCACCATAGCTGAGAGATAGAATGTTAGTGACACTATCAATGTATGGATCACTCGCCATTGCAGAACCACCAAGGCCACTGAGGACTTTTTTCCATTCTAGAATGCTCTTTTCTTTGGTTGCTAGAAGTCCACTAACAGCCACAATTGCCAGAGGCAATCCTCCACATCTTCTAACAATGTCCTGTGACAATTCCTCCAGATCTTTTGGACATTGCCCATTAAACTCAGACCTGAATGCTTTATTGCAGAAGAGTTCCCACGCCTCCTTTTGAGGTAAAGGTTCTATATGATAGACATGAACCAATGAAGATCCTCTGCTAAAATTAGCAACATCCTCATTTCTTGTTGTGACCAATATTCTACTGCCATTATCATGATCTAACAACGCATGCTCCATGTTTCCCCAAAAGCCAATTTCCCATACATCATCAAATACAACCAGGTATCGTTCTTGTCCTAAATATTCTCTAATCTCCTTGATCAACTCCTCCTCCTCCATTGTAACAATTCTATCAGGAAAAGACCCATTTTTCACTTCATAGAATCTCTTCAGAATGCTCCGTAGTAGCTCCCTCTTATCATATGATTGAGACACAGTGATCCAAGCATGGTATTGGAAGTGCTCTTTCACCCTGTGGTTGTCATATACTTTCCTGGCCATTGTGGTTTTTCCCACACCTCCCATTCCAACCACCGCGATCACTGTCCTTTGAGAAACTCCACTTAATAAGTAGCTTATCAATTCATCTCTTGGAGATTCAATCCCAACAAGCTCAGCTTCTTCAATGAAAAGAGAACTCAGTCGAGGGTGATCCATTAACCCTCTTCCCGCTTTGCTGCTGCTGCTTGATGCTCCCTGATTTGAAGAAATGAAGTGGAATGTTTGACTTCTATTCTTGATATCTAGAAGTGATGATTTGATGTCTTTAATCTCTGATGCTATCTCATGACGCGAACTGAATGTCTTAATCAAAGAAACAATACGACGTAGGAGTCCATGTCGATGATCAGGATGTCTTGCCACATGCAACATGTAATCATCGATGACATCTTCAATGTGGTGAGCTTCTTCTCTTATTTGGTTTACCAGTACTTTCACACCCTCACCGATGCCTTCTTTCTCAGCCTTTGAATCTGCATCTTTCAGGAAAGCACGAATGACTTCCAATTCATCTTTGACACCAACCAATTCATCATGGACGCCTTTCAATAGTTTCACTTCTTGTGTTAGCAACGGAAGCAATTTATCAACAACAAGGCTCACCGCCGACTCTGCCATTTTCTCTACCCTGTCTTCTCACCTCACCATTCCATCTTTTCCTGATTCCATCCTGTGACCATACATGGATTCGGAAGTCAGTCTTCTTAAACTATTTAGTTTGAACTACATATTTTGCACGCATAAAGCACCACTGAAAACTTTGATTTGGCTACAATCTATAAGCTCTCAACTTCAACCTCATGTGGCACACAAATAAGCACCAGGGATTAAATAAATTCTAAAGTGATTTATGCTGATTTACAAATGGAAATTGAAAAGACTATATAGGAAAGCACATATAAGAATATCAAGCTAAAATAGATGGTTTAATCAATCAACAGACGTACTTCTTCTTCTTTTTTATTCAAAAAGAGAAATGTAGCCTCTACTACTGAAACTCTGTAGGACTTCATTAAGAATATCTGTAAAATAGTATCTATTTATGACATTTCATAAGCCTGAAGCGTTAAAAAGAAGAAAAAAACTCATTATTTCTTGAAAAGAAATACCTTGCTTGTTATGTAGAAGAGAAATTCTTGATTTGCTTCCTGGACGTATTGCTGTTAGCCTCTCTATCTTGATGTTTGGCTCCTCCCTTCCTCTCTCTCTCTCTCTCTCTCTCTCTCTCTCTCTCTCTCTCTCCCCCTCTCTCTCCAAGACTAAAAGCTCAAATTACATGAAAATAAATAATGAGAGTCTTGGACAGAAGAGGGGGAAACTCTTATTAAAATGTGGTTAGGAAAGTAACAAGAACCTACTCTCGCATCTAATATATGTCGGAAAATGATTTTATAAAGTATAATTTTAAAATACTGTTAAAGAAATTAAAATAACAAGAATTTGCAATTGCATCCATCTAACCAATTTAAGAAATCATAGGTGTAATGCATGTCAAATGACAAAATCGAAACTTTTTAAGACTACAAAGAGTAATATTGAGAAATCTTAATCTCAAGGACTAGAATGTAGTTTACCCATGAAAATATACAAAGGTGACGACTTTTTTAATGTAAATTCTAGACCTTGTCCAAAACGCAACGGCATCATCAGAGCAACTTTAGCAAGTCCCATTGTAAAATAATGGAATCCTAACTATGACCGAATCTATATAATTTTTAAAATCATAATAATTAACACAATAAAAATCATATTTAAGCCAAAAATAATGCTCTAAAAGGACTATTTTTCAATCAATAATTATTTTATGCATTTTATAAACATAGGAACCCACATTATTTTATTTATGAAATCATTGGTAAGAAAAAAGTTGAATTAGCGGAAAGATTAAGCAAAAATAAATAAATAAATTAGGCTAAAATAAATAAATTAGTGTTTATTTAATAAAACTATTGAAGAGGCACACGACAGAAACAAGAATTATTGTCGCATCTGTATGTATATGTCTTTGCAGCCACAATAAGGCCGGCTGATGCCTATTGTTTACTTTAGAATTTATCATTTTCAGAATTTATCATTTGGTTTTTATTAAAAAAATAATTAAATTAATTTTTTTTAAAAAAATATTTAAATTAGTTCAAATTGATCAATTTCGGTTCAATTTAATTATTTTAAAATAAAAACCGATTCAAACTAACAAGTTCTATTTTAGTTTAATTTAGTTTGGCTTAGTTTTTTGGTTGGGTTTAGTTTTTTTTATTTGATATTATTTTTTTAGTTTAAATTTGGTTTGATTTAGTTTTTTTAATTTCAAACTTATCGATACTAAGGCCCCGTTTGTTTGCGGGAAAGTAGTTTCCTTTTGGAAAGTGAATTCGGGGAAAGTGAATTCCGGGAAAGTGAATTCGGGGAAAGTATTTTCCGATGTTTGGTAGTGTAATGGAAAATAAGTTGGAAAACACTTTCCAGGTGTTTGGTTATGTTATGGAAAATGAGCTGGAAAATAACTTATTAATGTTTTATTTTTTCAAGTTTATTAAAATAATGAGGAACAAATCTTACAAATTAAAATTTTGAATGAGAATGAAATTGAAAAAAAATATAATTTCATAAATTATCTCAAATAAAATAAATAATAATCAAAATAATAGAGATCAAATCTAAAAAATTAAAAAAAATAAAAGGTGAAGAAATTAAAATAATAATAATTAACATTTCTTAAATTATTTCAAATAAAATAAGTAAAAATCAAAAGAATGAGGACCAAATTTGATAGATAAAAAATTTCAATAAAAAAATGATAAGGAAAAAGCAAATAGCAATTATAAAAATAAGGACCAAAATTAATATAAAAATTAAATTTTAAGAGATGAAATTGAAAAATAAATATTCAAAACAAATTATATATAGCAATCAAAAGTTTGAGGATTAAATTTGATATAATCAGCAAATAATGACATTTCTAAATTTTTCACAACTTCCGGAAAGTGTTTTCCGCCCAAATTTTTCAGGAAAACACTTTCCTGAAAACCAAGCCAAATTTTCCTTTGGCTGGAAAGTGTTTTCCATTGACCAACTTTTCTAATGGCAAACAAACACATGAAAGTTTGGAAAGTGGTTTCCGGAAACCACTTTCCGGAAAACAAACACAGCCAAAAAGGAAAACACTTTCCTAGAAACCAAACCAACTTTTTTTTTTGACTGGAAAGTATTTTCCGTTGACCGAAAAGTGTTTCCGTTGACCAGAAAGTGTTTTCCGTTGACCGGAAAGTGTTTTCCGTTGACCAACTTTCCTAATGGCAAACAAACACAGGAAAGTTTGGAAAGTGGTTTCCCGGAAAATGAATTCCGGGAAACAAACATGGCCTAAACTAAACCGGTTAATTTTTAAAAAATTTTAATTGATATAATTTGTTTTTTTTTTGTTTTTTTTTTTTGAATTTCTTCAGTTTAATTAATTTTTCAATTTTTTTTCCTCGACTCTCTCAATTTGTCAATTAAAACAAGTAATGGATCTTCATAAATCTCCACATCTTATGTTACTCTTACAGTACCAATAACAATTAGCCCGTGGTGTATCAAGCTAGCCCAAGATTCTTGAAGAAACCAAAATGGAAGTGAAAGCAAGAGCTCCAGGAAAAATAATTCTTTCTGGTGAACATGCAGTTGTTCATGGATCCACTGCTGTTGCTGCAGCCATTGATCTATACACCTATGTTTCCATTCAAGTTCTCCCTTCCACTGGTAAAAGAGCTCTGCTTTTACACATTTACTTTAATTATTAGTCTCCATTTTTTTTTTATTGATTGATGTTGTCTTGTGCTGAATATGCATAAAGGTAGTTTTTTTGGACATGTTTTTGTATTGGGATTTTTGAATTGTTGGTCGAGAGATACCCTTGGAGATTATGTGAAGATGAGTATTGTGACTTCGAATATTTGGCTTTTCATTGGTGTTAATGGGATTGATTTTGTACTGGGATTGTTTGAAATGTTGATTTGAAGATTCCCTTTGGAAGTTTATACTTTTAGGTGGAGAACTTGAGATTGATTGAAGGTGTATGCTGATTTCTGCAAGATTCTAAATTCTTTGGTCTTTCTGGGATTGTTTGTCTATTGGGATTGTATAGGAATACTGATTGGAAGCTATCCTTTTTTTTATCTTGTGCCAGGATCTTTTGACATTTCAATGAAGTTGTATGCTGTTTTCTGCTAGATTTTGATTCAAATGTGTGTGGATTTGAATGGTTACCTATTTTGCACCTAAAATTTATAGTGCTTAGGCTTCTGAGGTTGAGGTCATTTGAGTTTTGCTTCAAACAGTGCGTGAAAGAAAACCTGTTGAGGTTTTCTCGTGATCCCTTGTCTCTTTCTCATAATCCTCTTGGCAAGGAGAAAGATTTTCCTGTTGGAATCTGCTGGTTTGTCTACATATATGATCAAATGAGACCCATTAAGAGTTTTGTTTCTGCAATGAGTGATTCATGAAATGACAACTGCCCTATTATATTCATCTGTGACTCAAGTCACAGGTCTGTTCCCAACTGTTCTAAATGGAGTTTTCCTCTGGTGTTTTCTTTATGGTTATTGTTTCAATCATGACTTAAAATTGTTTGTTTCTTTCTTTTTTCTTTTTAATTTTTTAATAAGTCAGTTGAGTTTCTTGGACACAAAGATGATTTGCTGCCATTGTAAATGATCTGTCAATGGCAAACAATGCTTTAAAAACTACTTCGTCCCCCCCAAAACTCACACAACTAAGCTCTTAGAATCCATCAAGATAAAGCAGCCATTGCAAAGCAGAATGACTACTCGAATTACAAAGTGCAATACAATTTATTTGCTATGTGGCTTGTGATTAGTTTGGCATGCTTTAAATTGAATGCTTAGAGTTTGTTTTTCAATATGAGGAACTGGTGACATTTTGTAATATTGAACCTACTACTAATAGATATACTATTGGTTGTGTATTTGGAGAATTTTTTTTTTTTTTTTTATTTGTACACTACTAACTAAGGTTTTATATTTTTAACCTCACTCTTTGACGAATGCCAAAAATCAACCGGGGTTAAATATGAAACATGAAAACTGTATGCATTTGAACTAGGAACAATCAAGCTTGGTTTTTGCGAGAATGCTAATGACTGTTATGAAGAATTAAGGTTTCCTAAACTGCCATTACCAAAAAAACATTGTCTCATAATCAGGTGGTGATCTATCAGATCTGCATTTCGCATGTTACTAAGGATATGGTATGTGTAATTCCGTGTGATTTCTTATCTGCTCATGAATGAACATGAAAACTTGGATTGGTCACTTTTATTATTGTTGGATTTCACTTATTGACATATATTTTTTCTTATTTTTGTTTCCACCCTTCTTTGATGCTGTGATGTTGCGACTTCTATCAAATGAATTTTCATTTATTTGCTTATCCCACAGAGAATGATGGTAGACTGACACTCCAGCTCAAGGATATGGCTTTAGCATTTTCTTGGCCAATTGGAAGAATCAAAGAATCACTATCTAGCTTAGGAGGCCCTTTCCCTTCAACTCCCACGTCCTGCTCAACAGCATCAATGAAGTTAATTTTAGCTTTGGTTGAAGAACAAAATATTCCGGAGGCAAAAATTTCTCTTGCTTCTGGAGTGACGGCTTTTTTGTGGCTATACACATCTATCCTAGGGTATGTTGTAACATTGACTACTTTTCTTATTCTATTTCAATTTCTAAGATGGTTCCCTCCTTGCATCAGATTTAAACCTGCCACTGTAGTCGTCACTTCTGAACTTCCACTCGGTTCTGGCCTGGGTTCATCTGCTGCCCTTTGTGTTGCATTCTCAGCAGCTCTTCTTGCTTGCTCAGACTCTGTAAACGTGGACATGAAACAACCAGGGTGGTTAATTGTTGGGGAGTCTGAGCTTGAATTATTGAACAAATGGGCTTTTGAAGGTGAAAAGCTAATTCATGGAAAGCCATCTGGGATTGACAACACTGTTAGCACATATGGTAGGTAAAAGTTCATGCACTGTTGCTAAATTCATCTTCTTGCACTGGATTTTTTTATATTTGCATATTTCACTGCTGGGTCTTCTGCATCGTAGTGACTGTTGACTAGGTTTTGCTGTTAAGCGTTGCTTGGATAAGATACAGTGTTCTTCCTGTAAAATTGTAACATTAAGAACAGCAAAATTTGTTGATGAATTCATGTTGGCATGTCTCAATTTTTTTGAAGTATTCACTTTTCTGATTTGCAGAGGAGGTATGTTGACCTGTAGGATCTCTGTCTCTCTCTGCTGTTTTTATCTTCTGACCTCTACTCCCATGCATCAGGCAATATGATCAAGTTCAGGTCAGGTAATTTAACACGTATCAAGTCCAGCATGCCCCTCAAAATGCTCATTACTAACACAAAAGTTGGGAGGAACACAAAAGCATTGGTTGCTGGAGTTTCAGAAAGAACCTTAAGACACCCTGATGCCATGAATTCTGTTTTTAATGCCATTGATTCCATCAGTAAGGAATTGGCTAATATCATCCAGACACCTGCTCCAGATGATCTGTCCCTGACTTCGAAGGAAGAGAAGTTGGAAGAGTTAATGGAAATGAATCAAGGTTTGCTTCAATGCATGGGGGTAAGCCATGCTTCTATAGAAACTGTTCTTCGAACAACATTGAAATACAAGTTAGCTTCTAAGTTGACTGGAGCTGGAGGTGGTGGCTGTGTGCTGACATTGTTGCCGACCTGTATCCTTTGTGATCACTTTTTTAACATTTATGTTATTCATTTGCAGGTCTGCAGTTCTTTTTTTACCAGTTTATGTGTGTATTCTTATATGATGAATCCCTTGACCATGTAGTTAAGATACATTGCATAAATTAGCTTGCCTCCAAAAATGCATCTATACTGTTCATAAACATCTATAATTTATGCTGTTGAAGTGGGCAAATGCATAAATTAGGGGGGGGGGGTTAGTTGGATTGCAATGATTTGATTTTAATAATAGGTGTCATTGGTGCTTCTATGCCATTAGAGTATCTGCTTGTTTTTATCTAAAAACTTTATATCATTTCTATAGCCTTATCCTTGGTTTGTGATCAAAGATATGAATATATTATGTTAAATGATCTAAGTAGTTCAAGTTTGTGAGTTTTACTGTCATGAAGAGAGATAACCCACCAACAAAGCCACACAGGCACGCACGGTATCACATCCTGGAAACTGTCTCTGAGGAATCAAAACAGCATAGTCATGTCGTGACTGACATGTTATAATTTCATTTCATACTTGTTACTCCCTTGACTATATGATACAGTACTGTCAGGAACAATTGTAGATAAAGTAATTGCTGAGCTGGAGTCTTGCGGATTCCAATGTTTGATTGCTGGAATTGGCGGGAATGGTGCTGAGATTTGCTTCGGTGCTTCATCCTGATTATAGGAAGTGCTAATAAACCAAGAGTAAGCTCTGATCTCTAATGTTAATTTCCAAAATAAAAACTTGAAAATGGATGTTTTGGTATTCAATATCATCATCCATGTTTACTGTACATTAGGTTGTTGCTGTATTCTTTTTCCTTTTTGGATCTAGTTTAAACTTCTTTGATGTTTTGGGATCATTCATCTTCTTTCCTGCCAATGTTTGTGGCAGATAAAGAAACTTCCAAAAACTTTGGTTTCTTTGTTGATGCTTACTTTTTCTTTCTTTTTTCCATGCATAAGCTATTATTGTAAGCCCCATCATCTGTAAGTGAACTTGTTCGTTCTTAATAGAGGTACACAAAATGATAGTATCCAATCTTTCACACATGGATATTACATGATATCTGCATGCCTCACTGGGCATTATGGAAAATATCATCGAACATGTAAACTTGATCTATGATGAGAGTGTTCACTTTCAAAATTTTTCTGTATGTGTTTTTCATCAGCTTTCTGTCGGAATAGTACTTCCAAGAGCAATAGACCGTTCTTGATGCCATGCTAGTGGTACCATGGCTAACACAGCATTTATGCGATGCCACCATAGCACTTTTGTGCTCCATATATCAAATCTGAGCTACCATTAGCATCCGGCTTCACTGCATTATAATTATAAAAAATCCCTGTAAAATGCTTGCGTGAATCCACTCAGCTAAATATTTTTGACATTTTGCTCGGCAAACTTTAGCACCTCTCATCTATATATGTTAACTAGGTCGATCCCACTTGTGAAACCTCGTTCAAAGCTACAGCAATTCATTGTCAGATAAACAAAGGTAAGAACGGTCCCGCTCTCGCACTGTTATAGAATCTTCCTGCCTAGAAATTGACTCGGATGCAGTTAAAATGTCCAATTCACTCTTTACCGCATATTTTTCTCAAGGCAAGATTGCATTGGTCAGTCAACTAAAAATTTGTGTTTTGTATTGTGTTGTTATGTGTTTTGTATTGTGGCTGAGGCTTTTCAAAAATTCTTTTGATTCGAATAAGTATTAAAATAATTTTTTTTGTGATTTTTTTAAAATTAATATATCAAAATTATCAGAAAATACTAAAAAAATATCAATTTGATATTTTTTTTAAGTTAAATATACTTTAAACACAAAAAAAAAGTTAAATAAAAACCGTCTTGACCAGAAAAAAAAAACACCATTGTAGAGTTCTGGACTTTTGAAGGATGGATGATAAGTTGGTGATATTGATCATGTTCATAGGTCATGCGTCGAGACCCAACTCGTTTAGGTCTAGCATTTAGACTCAATTCTCGGTGATATTAAGCATTCGAGACACAAAGATAATAGGTCATTCATCAGAACCTAAGGTTAATGGTCCAATGTCAAGATCCATTTCGCTTAGATCCAGTTTTCGGACCCAATTCTCTTGGATATTGCGCCATCCAGCACCAGGTTCCAAGGTTCTTGGATTTAAGATTTTTAAATATTATTATTTGTGTTATAAATATTGTTATTTTTATTATAATTAAAAGTATTAATATAAAAAATATTATTATTTTTATTAGAATTAATAATATTAATATTTTTATTAAAATTAATATTATTTATAAAATAATTAATAATTTTTTTAAAAAATACTATTATTACTATTGAAGAAAAAAAAATTTTAAAAAAAAAGATTAAAAGATTTAAGAATTTGTACAGACAAATTAATCATTATTATTTATATTATAAATATTATTGTTGGGTCTAGTGTTTCAGTCGGACTCAAAGTTTTTCGGTCCAACATTACAATTATATCCAACATTTTTAATCTTATATTATTTTGATATTTTTTATGGGACACCTAACTAGTTTAAACTAAGGATTAATTAATGCATGCATGATCTAAGCATTCCACTAATCCCATGGCCTCTCTTAAACAATATATTTTAACTAAGGATTAATTAATGCATGCATGATCTAAGCATTCCACTAATCCCATGGCCTCTCTTAAACAATAGAGTATTTGCTAGTTTCCGACCTTCCGCCCATAATCGACACGCCCATGTTTTCAAGTTTTTCAACGAAAGTCACCATAAGAAACTGATCACCAATACCATACAAAAATAATATATTCTAATTTTCAGCTACGCAAATAAATAATAAGCAACCTCAACTAGCACTTTAATTCTGATCCTCTTGCTGCTTTTGATCTCTCTCTCTCTCTCTCCCTCCCTCCCTCCTGTCCATTGCTGTCTTCAGATTGGATTCAGTATTTCACCATGCCTTCTCTTCTTCTAATTCCGATCCTCTTGCTGCTTTCTTGCATCCTGAAACTCACTCTCTCAATGATATGGGTTCCCCTAAGAATCCAAGCCCATTTCAAGAAACAAGGCATAAGTGGCCCTAAATACAGGGTCTTCTTCGGCAACTCGGCAGAGATCCGCCGTTTATTTGCTGCTGCAGCAGAGTCAAAGTCAACATGTATCAACCATGATGTTCTTCACCGTGTGGCTCCATTGTACTACGAGTGGTCACGCAAGTATGGGAAGACTTTCCTCTACTGGTTTGGATCCAAGCCCAGATTGGCCATGTCCGATCCAGATATGATTAAGGAGATTCTAATGAACACGGGTGGGTCATTTGAGAAGATTCCGTTTAACCCGCAATCAAAAGTTCTGTTTGGAGGAGGGCTTGTTGGGCTTGATGGTGATAAATGGGCTCTACATAGGAGGATCACAAACCAAGCTTTTAACATGGAGCGAGTTAAGGTAAGCTCATCAATTCTTGTATTGGGCTCATTATACATGTTTGCGAGTATTTATTACACATTCGGCCCAAGTACTTTGGGTTCTCATAATCTTTGCAAATTTGATCCATATTTCATCAAACTGCTGACACCAAAATCTATTTGACAGGGTTGGGTGCCAGAAATTGTGGTAAGCACTGCCAAGATGCTAGAGAAATGGGAGGGAATAAGAGGAGGGAGAGATGAGTTTGAGATGGATGTGCATAAAGAACTTCATGACCTCTCAGCAGATATTATATCCAGAACTGCTTTTGGAAGCAGTTATGAAGAAGGGAAGCGCATATTTACATTACAGGAACAACAAATGCATTTAGTTTCTCAAGCTCTGAGAAGTGTCTACATTCCAGGGTTCAGGTGATTACTATCCTTTCATTTGGCCACAAATCATAATACTACTAAAAGAAACCAGAATGATAGGTTTGTTTTATTATCTGTGCAGGTTCGTGCCTACTAAGAAGAACAGAGAGAGGAGGAGACTAGAGAATGAAACTCGTGAAGCGATAAGAATGCTGATCAAGAATAACAGCAGAGCAAGAGAAAATTCAAGGAATCTACTTAGTTCACTCATGTCTGCATATAAAAATCAGGAAGGGAAGGAAGATACATTAGGGGTAGAGGAGATTATAGATGAATGCAAGACCTTCTATTTTGCAGGAAAGGAAACTACTGCCAATCTTTTGACTTGGTCGCTTATCCTCTTAGCATTACATCAAGAATGGCAAAACAAAGCAAGGGAAGAAGTGTTTTCTGTCTGTCGAGGGAATGATCTTCCAGTGGCAGAGAATTTAAACGATCTCAAGATTGTAAGCTTAGAATACTAGCCTGATAGAGTTGTTAGAATTTTAAAAGGGTGCAGTTTTGCTCTTCTACATCATAATAATTCTAAATTTCTTTTTGTTAATATCCCGGTTCCTTGTCTTGCAGGTTAACTTGATACTCAATGAAACACTTCGGCTCTACCCTCCAGCTACTATGTTGATGAGACAAGCATCTAAAAAGGTTAAGCTTGGGACCCTGGACATTCCTGCTGGCACTCAATTCTATTTATCCTTGACTGCTGTCCATCATGATACTGATATATGGGGAGAAGATGTCAGTGAATTCAATCCCTTGAGATTTAATGAGTCTCGAAATCACTTAGCTTCATTTTTCCCATTTGGGATAGGCCCCAGAATTTGTGTTGGTCAAAATTTAGCCATTGTTGAGGCAAAAATTGTCCTAGCTATGCTCATCAAACATTACTCTTTCATAGTATCCCCAACCTATGTTCACGCTCCAATGCTCTTTATAAGCTTGCAGCCTCAATATGGTGCACAGATACTTTTCCGCAGGATTTCCAATTGAAGGTTGGTTAGCAGTATAATCTGATGTTCCTGTAAAATAATTACAACCCGAATGATTGTACCTTCAAAAAAGATATTCTTGTCTTTTCACATACCAAATTTTTGTATATAAGTTTCAAAATTTGGTATTTCTTGAGACATGAGAACTTGATTGGTTGGTCCACTAGATGGGAGGCTCATTGAGTTTTTTATGTCATTAAGGCATAATTTTTGTTGTCTATTTAATTGGTCATTTGAGATTTGTCATGCAGGTTTAGTCTTTGCTCAATTTTACTTAGATCTGGAATATGCCATTACACGTCAAGAGCTCTCCTAAGAAAAAGGAGTGGAGGTAGATGCCCCTGAAAAACTCCTGATAGTTAGCATATAATCTAGTTCAAGAAAAAAGTGAGCATGTTTCATCACTCTTATACATATACTATGCCACACTTTCCCTGCAGTCTTTCCAACTCTTTATAACAAGGACAATTCTGTTATTACACTGCTTCAATACAGTGTTCTATATTTATGTAAATAGTAACAAAGACACTAATTTCTTTATTATATTGTATAATATATGTATAATGTCATGAATGTGCTGAGTAGTGAATCTTTCAGAGTGGTTGCTGACTGCTAAAAAAAGGTCGAGTATATTAATTCCTAGACTGCTGGGGTCTTGAAAGAGATAAAATATGATCATTGTTTTGATAATCACGTTACTTTGCCAGATTTCGTTATTTCCTTTCCTTATATCACCATTTGCATTTGAACCAACTTCTCAGAAGTGGATGAAGTGCATTTTTTCAGACACGTAAAATTTGACTATACTTAACCTCAGATCGAATTCAGACCTAAGAACATCATTCGAACATAAAATTGTACTTACAAGTGTTTCTAAGCTCATTAGCTCATTTTCAATAATCCCTTGATCATACCTACAGGAAGATTATATGGCTAATATGAAACTTTTTTTACAAAAATATATTTGATTAAAGAGACAAGATAAAGACATAAAATAAATATGTTTTTGTGATAATTTTAAAATGAATTTATATATAAGTTTAAAGTTATGTTTTGTTTTTATTATATCTTTATATTTTCTGTTCCGAGATGCTAATATTATCTTAAATTATTAATTTAACAAGTTACTAGTAAATAAATAATTTTTAATCTAAAATGAATAATTTATTTAGTTTAATTTAAGGGTTTTATAACTTGAAATGGTTATCGAGATTCTTAAAACGAAATCATAAAATTAACAGAAATAAAATTTTATGGCATAGCCATGCAGTTATGACTTGGGACAGCAGTTTGCCAATCCATGGTTTAATGATCAGATATTGCTGGCGACAAACATTCTACTTTGTTTTTTTTTTTTTTTCCTGTAAGAAACTCCTACTCTATCAAAAAAACTGTTAATTTCTTGCATCCAATTACTATAATATCAAGTGAATTAACCGTCTGTAAATAACTGAAAATCAGCGAAGAACACAGGACAAATGCTTTCTTTCAGTCCCGAAAGACTAGTAGAGGAGAGGAACCTGCACGCATGGCTGCCACGTTCAAATCCATTCAGATAATACTTGCCAGTTTTGCACCCACAAATCAAAGAAAAACTCTCCAAATCTACTATGTAACCAACACATAACAGGACACTTGGAAGCACCCTCTACATTCAAGGCAAATCCATGAAAACCTACCATATATACGAAGGGATCAAGAAACAGGTATTTACAAAATTCAAACTGCCTCATCCCACCCCATATTCTCTTCTTTGATTCATTCTTCTGAACTCTTTATATATAGAGTGAGAGAGTCTCACAAGGGTGTCTTGATATCTAATTATATTTTCACAAGGAGTTATTGGTAGTGGTTGTTACTTGTTAGTATTTAAATATGGTGTCTCACAAAGTTAGCCTCTTTGTTTTTGTGCTTCTTCAAGCCATTTTCTTGCTTTCTTCGCCAGTGCACTGTGGTACTGTGATCGCCTATCTATTTTTGCTTATGGCTTTCTTATTCATGATCAGTTGTTTGTGTGAGAATGTTGCATGCCTTAACTAGACTTGAAGCATCTCTAGTTTTCTCTGTGCTTGATGTGTTACCTAGTAAGAAATGTGGTAATGCTTGTGTATATTCCCAAGGATCATTGTTCTAGCAAATTAAAAATAAAGACCTGAAGGAAAGGATAATTATTTTTAATTGTTAATGGTTTCTTAGAGAAAATTATATAGGTGTAAGACAGACAGTTATTTCTTTTTTTTTCCTCTTGAATATCTGAGATTAACATGTTTCCAGACATGATAATAATGTAGGACCACAATTTTTTAATTTTTTTCTTGCAGACGAGGAAGATGATCTTCTTCAAGGTCTCAACAGCTACAGGCACTCTTTAAACCTGCCGGCCCTTGTCAAGCACACGAATGCCAGGATGCCTCGCTGATAAAATTGCTGGCAAGCTAGAGGATGAACCTTGTACATCAGCCAGAGCGGCAAGCCCTGTGCAAATAGACGACTATCCTGACCTACTATCAAAGTGTGGCATTGATGTTAATCACACTAATGAAGGTGTTGCATTACCTGTTTGCGTGCCTCATTTGGTCCCAACTTTATTGCTAACAAATTATACACGAACCCCATATGCAAGATACATCAATGCTTCAAGATTTAGTAGAGCAGGACTTGGTCATGAAGATGACTGGATGGTGGTGGTCCTGACCACAAACACCCCAAGAGGGGACTTTGCTGGGGCTACTAGTTTGGTTTCCAGGGTCGGTCTTGGCCATTGCTTGGTGACTTTGTTGCTAGGAGCTCTCGTTTATCTACTGTATTAAATAGTGCTAACCATGGCACTCCATGTTGTTTCTTTTATTAGGATTTTGGCATTGTATGCGTTGTGCTGTTTTAGATCAATAAATTTAGTAGCTAGGTTTGATTTTAATCCTCTTGACGATCGGTTGCTGTGATGTGATGTGTTACATTTAGATGGTTCATTCAAGGTTGTTCCTGTATATATTGTCTCTTAGTGCTGACTAACCATGGTTAATTTGTAGTTCCTTGATCAAATTTGAGCCCCTCAAGTATTTCCCGATTCATAGTTCCATCCCTAACTAATCAATTTTACTGATTTTGTACAAAACATTAGAAAATGTTCCTGTCCATATCGTTGATTTTCTCCCAGAAGGTATGACTGGATTCCCAAATTAGTCCAAACTAATTATTTTTACCGATTTGGTCCCAAACCCTTATGGCATTAGACAATGCTCCATCCTGCACTAGGGAGAAAAATAAATTAAAGTTTGTGTGTTTGGACGAGCTTGCTCCATCAGGGATTCTTAACGGTAGAAGATGGCTTCCGAGAGTTTGCGGCCACCATCAGAATCTCATCCAAAAGAAAACTTGCCGCCGCCACCACCCTGTATGTGTTCTTTGATCATACAGAGGCATTGGAACGGTGCCACGTTTCTTTTTACGTGCTAAGCAGCACCATAGAAGAACATCCCGAGCTCCATTTTTCAGCTCAGGTCAGTGGAGTTGGGTTCGTTCATCAAGTTATTCGAAGTCTTTATGATTCTGCCACTAACAAGTGGCACTAACAACGGTGGCCAATCCGGTCGGTTGATCGCTAAGGAGGAAACACAGGATGAGTTATAGTTGACTAGCCACAAATTGGTTAGGAACTTAATTAGAATATTCATTCCTGACAGTGAGAAAATGTTCACTTATTTATTTCACAGTTATCCTGGTTTGGCATGTTGAAGGCCTGTGCGCCACTTGGGGAATAGGAACTTCTGTTTAGATGGTGGATCAAGTGTCCTGTCAGGTGTGGATAGGTGTCCTTTCAGAATATAACAATTTTCCAAGACACTAGGAAAGAGAAAAATCTCTCCTGGGAAAATGTCTGTATACTGCTGATTATTATGCCGAATCTGTTAGAGAATAATATAAATCATATCCTGAGATTTTATCTAAAAACTTAAGTTTTTGGGTTGAGATAATTTCTTTGACATGGTATTAGAGCTTTGATGACCAAGCGGTCACGAGTTCGAATCTCACCATTTTTATTTATTTGATAAAAATTAAATACAAGATAATAAAACCTGTAAGTTTCAAACCCAAAGAGAATTGAGATGATTTCTTTAACAGACTCTCCAACCAATCTGACATCCATAACTACTACGCTCTCACACCTGTCAGAATTTCAGTGTTAGAGAGTTTAAATACTAAACAATCTTACCATCTCATTCTATCTAATTAAACTACAATAGCTTAAGCTTTTGGCAGTGGTTTTGTTTCTTAAATCTCCCTTCTTGTTCTTTCTTTCTCTTATGATAACAATTTAACTGCTACGCTTGATCTTACATGCAAGTAAGGATGGAAAATGGAGATAAAGCTTCAAAAATAACCTGTTATCTTTCTCTATACGCATGTCAATAAGACGTTATCGGTAGATGTAATAGCGATATCTTTTAATAGTGGAAAGATCAACTGACACCTATTCTTGCATTGTCCCTGTTGGATATGAAAGATGCATTATCTATGCGTGTAGTGAGGTTAATTTGGTGGAGGGAAGGACAAGGAAGATGGTCTGGAAATGTGTGGTATATTTGATTCTCTAGTGTTTGTTGATATATAGAAAGAAACACGGAAAGCATCGAGGATCATTCTAGCTTCGAAACTTCTGTGGGAGTAGAATGTTTTTTTAGCCATTTTAAGTTGCCATGCTTCAAGGTCAAGGTTTTGTGGGAGGGGGGGGTGGGGAGTCTCTGCATCCGAGGCTTTCCTTTTCCGATAATCTTTCTAGCTTTAGTTGGAGTTTGAGTTTAGTTTATAATTGCTAAATCCGGCATGGTCTAGTATGTTGACTTGGAAAATTTGTAACTCAAAACTTAATTAGGATCAGGATTTAGTTGAACTCGATAAGTTATTGATCCAGTTAAACCTGACTAGGTCAATCTCTTGTAAAAAAGAATAGAATACTTTCATTCTGATGAAAATTGTTGACCAAGATTAATGTTACTTTTTTATCAAATAGTAACATTGACATTGATGGATGCAGGGGAAGAGAAAGAAGACAATGAAGAAAAAGTAAAACAAAGAGAATATAAATCTTCGAGCTCAAAATTTATCTTTTAAGAATGCTGAAAATGCTCAGTAAAAGATTTATACAGGTAGAACCTTTCGGTTTGTGTATAGACGAATCTCAATACTTGATAGTAGTTAAATGCTTTTGTCAAGAATGGTTTGGTATCCGCATCTCCATTGTGTAACAAAGACATAAAGGAGAATCTGGTAGCAGCCTTGACAGTCAAGAAAAATGCATGCACAATTAAACAAGGAAAGCATAAAAATTCAAGTATAAAGAAGCTATACAGATTAAGTCCAGCAGCAGTCCAGCAACTTCTCTTCTTTGATCTTCTTAAGAATTCTTATGCTGTAATATTCAGAAGGGCAATTAAACTTGTTAGCTATGGCCTCTCTCAAAGTTAACATCTGTCTCTTTGTGCTTTTTCATGCCATTTTCTTGCTTTCTTCTGAAGTATTGGGCTATGGCGGTAATCCTCTCTCTCCCTCCCTCTCTCTCTCTCTCTCTCTCTCTCTCTCTCTCTCTCTCTCCATGAATATCTTTTTATGGTGTTCCTATATGATCAACTTGCATTCAAGTGTTGTTGGGCTTGAAATTTTCTTCTGATGTTTTCATAGGACTGAAATGCATTAGATGTGAACTGCAATGTACCGAGAAACAATATTTTTCCAATTATATCACATTATTGATGAATTGTTATGGCTAAATTAATAAACTTTCATTGCATTATGATGATAATTAATCCATGTAAGTTTCTTATACTATTTGCAGGTGAAGAACTCAAGCTTTTGGAGAACATCAATGCTTACAGGACATCATACTGGGACATACCGGCCCTGACCAAGAATAAGAAGGCAAGATGCGTCGCAAAAAACATTGCTGCCACGCTAGAGCAACCTTGTAATGAAACCACTCGTGCTTACAAGGTTAAACTAGATAAGTACCCAGATCAATTAGCTAACTGCATTGGCACTAACCATACCACAGATGGTGTAGTATTGCCGGTTTGCTTGCCCGAGGATGGTCTAGCTGAAGTTTCATTGCTTCATAATTATACTCGAACCCGGTATGTACATTACATAAAAGACTCGGAATTTACCGGGATAGGAATTGGATCCAATGATTATTGGATGGTGGTTGTTTTGAACAAAAAAACCTCAACATGGAGTAGTTCTGCAAGCGCAAATGGTTTGGTTTCAAAGCTTGGTTTTGGTCATGGAGTCGTGTCTTTGTTTCTGGGGATGCTCTTTTATCTGGTGTCATGAGTTCTTTCTGTAACTTCTGTATATTATTCCTCCAATGGTTTGCATTGTGAGTGTTGTTTGCTTACCTGGTGAGGAATGGTGCTAGGAGTGCTTATGATTTGTGATTGTTTTCCTCTGCCAATGTTGCAATTCATGGGCAGAATGACCCTCTTTTTTCAATTATTTTTTTGTCATGTAAAGTGTGTTGCGAATAAGAGATGAAATAAAAAGCAAGTTCTGCAATTCAAGCACTGTGTGAGTAGCTTTGTGATCCATTAACGGAAGACAAAGTTTAGGCCACCTTTATGTATATCAAAGACATGAGTGCTTCTGGCCATTAATTAATTCTGGTTTCTGCGTTGGCATTATGATGAAGAAGGTTTTGCTCAATAGGATATTTTGATAGCCTAGCAGATACGTTTATGAGCTGGAAGTACAAATTCAAGACCAAGAAGAGGCTTCATCCCATTTTATCCAATAATTGGATCGCTTTTAAATTTGGAAAGTAGATTCTATGCCACTCATTTCGAGAAACCTTTAAATTAAGCTTGTAAGATGTTATTCTAACAATTTTCATTATTTTCCCATTTAATTTTGAATTTTTAGCTTAATTACGGATTTTATATTTTCTCTCAAGGATTCTGATTTTCTCTTGGTTTTAGATTCATATACCAAGGGGCTGTCTTCCTTTAAAAAGAGACAGATTGTTAGAGAATACATTCACTAGCTCCATCTCGTCCCTTCTATCCTAACTATAAATAGTAGTCAAAAGCTGCCCTGTAGTAGGTAATTAATATCTTAATCACTTTCATAATCAAGAATGGTGAGTGATAAGGGAATTTATAGAATGTATATTTCTTATTATTTATGCTTGATTTTGAAATATTTTAAATATATTGAATAAGTTAATTAGAATTTTGAAATTTTTTTTTGAATTATTGAACTCGTAAGAAATTAATGTGTTTTTCATATACTAAATTACTAAGCAGGCAGAATCCAGCAGTAAAGTCTGATTGATTTTAGATTGCAAAGCAAGTTATATAATTTAGTTTCAGGATTTCATCATCATTTTGAAAATCTAATCCAAGATGAAAATCTATAAAATATATGAATGGCATAGAACTTAATTTTGCTGTTTTGAAGCTCAAAAAAACAAGCCGAAAAAACATGAATTGAATCAGACCCTCCAAGCACTGTCTTGGATTATGACTCAGGTCTAAAAATTTTAAGATCAGTGTCACTGGAGAGAAGATTCAATTTTCTACAATTTCATCAGTAATAGAGAAGTTTGGATTCACACATTTAATGCCCCAATTCTGCCTCGCAATACCCGGAGAATAAAGAAGCCAAAACAGAGGAGGAAACTTGCGCTCTTTCTTTCTTTCGATCGGGGGTAAAAAAGCAAGAATATATAAGGCTTCCAGGGGATCAGCTAGGGTGACAAGGGGAGATGGAGAGAGACCCTACAATACACCAAAAAAAAAGAAAAGAGGAGGCAGCATAAAGAATAGAGAGGAACAGAGCAAAATAGAAGAGGAAAAACTTAGTGCAGATTGGAATACACCTAGCTATTCTACTGCTGTTCTCTACTCTTGAATGATAGCAAGTTTGTTTCTCTTTAATTCGATTATAGAATAAACTTTTATTTTAGGATTTTTAATGTAACCTTATTATAAATATATGAAAAATTTCTTTGATTGAATTAATACACTAATTGTTGAGTATTTCATTTTATATTTAACACTTATGTACATTTTGCCCATGCTTGCATGATTTGTGATTCAATTTGAGACTGAGAAGTAATGATTATTTTAATAATTGTTTGAAATACTTTAAAAAATTTATAGGATAGAGATATCCTTGAAACTTTTGTAATCATCAAAATTTATGAAGTACCTTAAACCTTGAAATTTGAATTTGACACAAAATCTTGAAACTGTCATTGGATTCGGAGAGGTTTTGTACTGAGCTGTCCATTGATTCCCACTCGCCTAATTCAAATTCTGAGAAATGCTTTTTTTTTCTGCAGCTTCTCTGCCTCTTTGTGCTTCCTTTTCCTTTGTGTTTTCTTTTCTGTGTTTTAATCTGTTTCTTGAATAAGCTTTTTGTATCGTCCAAATTGTTTGATTTCTTTTCTTTCCTTAGATTTACTTCTTCCTTTCTTTGTATCAAGTAGTATCATTGACATTGGTAGATGCAGGAGGAGAAGAAGAAGGCAATGAAGAAAAAAGGAGAGCATAAATCTTTGAGCTCAAAATTTCACTTTTTTTATTGCTGAGGGAACTCAAGAAATGCATAGCAAGAATTTTTTATGAGCAGAACCTTTTGATTTCTGTATAACCTGATAGAAGCCAAACCAAATGCTTTTGTAAAGCATGGTTTGGTATCTACAGTTCCTTTGTGTAACAGAGACATAAAGGAGAATCTGGCAGCAGCCTTCACATTCAAGAAAAATGCAAGCACAATCAAACAAGGAAAGAATAAATATTCAAGTATAAAGAAGCTAACACTATATAAATTAATTGCAGCATCTTCTCTTCTTCGATCTTCTTAAGAATTCTTTGTGCTGTAATATTCAGAAGGGCAATTAAACTTGTTAACTATGGCCTCTCTCCAAGTTAACATCTGCCTCTTTGTGCTTTTTCAAGCCATCTTCTTGTTTTCTTCTGCAGTACTGAGCTGTGGCGGTACTCCTCTCTCTCTATCTCCCTTGATATCTGTTTGTGGTTTTCTTAAACGATCAGCTTGCATTGAAGTGTTGTTAGATTATAAATCTTTTTCTCTGTTGTTTTTATATGATCTGCAATCTAGCAATTATGCCATGTTATTAATGAATAATCATGTCTAAATAGATTAGTTTCCATTGCATTATACTGATAATTAATCCATGCAAGTCTCTTGTATATTTGCAGATGAAAAACACGAACTCTTCAAGAACATCAATGCTTACAGGACACTATTCCTGGACATCCCTGCCCTTACCAAGAACAAGAAGGCAAAATGCCTTGCTAATGAGATTGCTGACAGGCTAGATCAACCTTGTAACGAAACCACTCATGTTGACCAGGTTAAACTAGACAGCTACCCTGATCAATTAAAAGACTGCGTCGGCACTAGCCATGCCACAGATGCTGTCGTGATGCCAGTTTGCGCGCCTGCGGATGAAGTGGAAGCAGTTCCATTGCTTCATAATTATACTCGAACCCAGTATAAGAAGTACATTAAGGACTCAAGCTATACTGGAGCAGGAGTTGGCTCAAATGATTATTGGATGGTGGTTGTTTTGAACAGAAATACATCAACATGGAGTAGCTCTGCAGGCACAAATGGTTTGGTTTCAGGGGCTGGTGCTGTGTCTATGTTTCTGGGAATACTTTTTTATATAGTGTTGTGAGTCCTTTCTGTGACTTCTGCTTGCTATTCCTTCTAGGGTTTGTCATTTTGAGTGTTGTTTGCTTACTTCGAGAGCAAAGATGTTAAAGAGTGATCTATAAGTTGTGATTGTTTTCTTCTGCCAAAGATTTATTTTGTGGGCAGAATGATCCATTTTCCTCATTCTTTGTCATGTAAAGTGTGTTCAAAATAAGAGATGAAATAAAAGTTGTGCTTCAACAACTGTGTGCTTTAACTTGCTTTCTGAATCTGATCCCTTATTGTGAGATTAATATCTTGAAACAGAAGAAATGGTGGAGAGTGGAGACAGAGAGGATATGTTCTCCATTATACATTATATTTTTAAAAAATATAAAAATTAACTATAATACTTTTTTATTTTAATTATTTTTTTTTATTTTTTTAACTAAACCTGTATAAAAATCTTTTTTCTACCTTGTGAATAAAATTAGATAAACTTGTAAAAATTTCTCTACCAAATCAACTAAATATTTAGACGGTATAATTATGGAGCGAGAAAAAAAATCATAAAACACCAAACAACTTTATAGCCAGCGTTCCAAGCATCAATGATTACGGGGAGAGAGAGAGACATCCCCACTAGTTGGGTCCAATCAGCAGAAGCAGCACCTAATTTAATACTCTTTCCATCAAAATCTAAAATAAACCGCAGTGCGCTCACTCTTAACGTGCGCACTTAAAAATATAAAACGCCAGCAGTGCGCTACATAGCTCTCAAAACAACAGAAATGGCAGTGAACAAAGACGATGAAGAAGAAAGAAGAATTATTTAGCGACTTCATATTCGCTCCGTCAGTTCACGCCGTTAATTGCACCCCCACCATGATCAACGGCTCAGATTTCACCAACACCAACAATACAGACGACGATGATTGGGGAGATTTCAATTTTGTTAGCAGCAATTCCAGTGGACTCCCCCACGCCTTATCACTGCCCAGAATCTCAAATACCGATTTTGAATCCTCTACAAAAAATCAAAAGGTGATCGAGTCACTGGCTCATCCTGGATCGGCACCGAGTTTAGTTAATAACTTGACTCAGTGGGACAAGCCCAAAGGAGCTCTGCCCCTTTCGATATTTGGAGAAATTGAGGAGGAAGGATCAGATTCGGGCGAGCCTAGAAAAAATGAAAGTTTTGATTTTTTGGAAAATAAAGAGGGATCAGGTGTCATTGTGAGTGATTTGATAGCTAATTTATATAAAGAGAAGGAGAGGAATAATGGGTTCAGATCCAATTTTAATGGGCCGGATTTGAATTTGGGAAATTTGAATGGTAATGGATTGAATGTGAATGGTGTAAATAAGGGGGAATTGGATTCAAAGGGGTTGGGTTTGGATTTGAAGGAAAATGGATTGAATTCGAATAAAATGGAATCAAATTTGATTAAGAAAGATGGGAATTTGAGTGGAAATGGAGTGGATTTGGGTTTGGTTCATGTTAATGAGGGATTTGATGATGATAAGTGGGAATTTGAAGGTGCAGACAGTAAAACTGTTGTGGAGATTGGGATTTCTAAGGTAAAGTTTTGATTTTGTTTTTTATGTTTGTTTATTTTAAGTGAGTTAAGTAGTTAAGTTTATATGGGTCAGCTACTGATTTGTAGTTTCTTTTAGATTAGGAAAGTGTGCTTGTTTGTTGTTTTAGTTTGAGAATTTGAATGTGGGATTTGTTTTATTGATGTTTTTGAATGGAAATTTATGGAATCAGGCTGGTGAAATGAGGACTGAGAATGGATTGGTATCGCATGTTAATGGATTAAATTCAAGTTGGAACCCTTTGAGCTTGGATTTGAATGGATGGAAATCGCATGTTAATGGAGATCATTCAGGTAGGGATTGGTTGAATAAGGGAACGGTTGATGGAAATAGAGCACTTGGTAACAGCGATGAGTGGGAGTTCAAAGAAACAGGTTCCAAAATGCAGGCTAGAGATGAGAAAGAGAAGGTAAAATGTTAATTTTTCTTATTGATTGATATTTACTGTATACTGGATAGTTTTCTCTCTGAGTACATACGAATTGCATGTTTTCAACTATATACTTTGCTTTGATCTTTCCATAAAAGAAAGAAATTTTATTTTGCGGAAGAATGAAGACATGTACACCAATAAGATATTATCTAAAGAAATTGAATTCAAGATGTAGATTGTTTTGCTCTCCAAACAATCAGGATATCACCTCATCTAAGCTAAACAGCTGTGTCAGGAAAAGTAAGAAAAAAAAACTTTGTATACTCAGCTTTCAAACTATGTAATGTTTTGATCAACTTTTTCCACCTTCGATTCATTTCAAATTCTGCAATATGAGAAAGAGAATTAGATAGCTTGAGTCTCGGTGTTGATTTGATGACTGCAATGATATTTCCAGGTTGCCTTAGATTAAGTTTGAAAAATAATTTAACATGTCATCCGAGTTGGAATATGTGGCACCTAGTTTTAATGTGTTGGATCTAGTTTTAACTTTTTCTTTGCATGCTGAGAAAAAATGAGGAAATAGATGAAAAGTGTTCTGATTTTTACTTTATTTTGTCAGTTGAGTATGTGTCTTTGTGTTGGTGAAGAGTGATGTGTCAACTTTGGCAGCTTAGCAGTAGGGATGTTATTGTTTTCTATTCTGCTCTTGGTTTAACAAATTCATCTGCAATATGTTCAGGGTGAGCAGATCAAGACTGAAATCAAGCCAACATTGAGTTATGATGGATCCAACTCAACCTGGAATGGTTTGGATGGATTAACAAATTCAAACTTAAATGATGTGAATTCAGATATAAAACAGATGAATCTAATTTCAATTGATGAAAATGAGGGTTTTAGTGGAGATGATGAGTGGGACTTCAAGGCTGCAGAATCAGAATTTGGGACTGGAGATGGGAATACTAAGGTAGCACAGTTGTGATGATTTACAAGATATATTTCAATTTTAGTTCGCTTTCCATTCAGTTTAATAAATTTAAAATTTCAACTGTCTTGTTTGGTTTTGTCAGTCCTAATTAACAATGAAGCATCTGTGATTGGCATTTCACTTCTCAGCAACTGAAGATAATGTGTACAAATATTGCTTGTGTTGTTTTGCATATCGTAGTAGGGATTAGAAACCTCAAGTTAATAAGATTGAAAACCATCAATAAATCAGGACATGCTAGTGGATATTTGGTTTAACACAAAATTGTGGTTGCATTACAGAACTCTTGTGTTCAACTTAGGTTTCTTTTTTTCTTTTTCTTTTCGATCATTCTTGCGTAAGTGCTGCTTAATTATGTGCCCTTGAAATAGCTAAAATTTTGTATACCTCTAGTGTCTGTAGCTAAAACTGTATGACAATTGTATGGCAAGGGCTGTTAAATATGGATATGTGCTTTGCTTCTGTCATGTCATTTGGTTTATCAAGTCTTACGTTTTTTAGTTTGAAGGGTGATGGGAGAATGGTGGAAAACTCAGAGGGAGCTACATACACATTTGGATTTGGTAGTGGGATGCTTGGTGCTGATGATTTATCTGGTGCATCACAACATGCCTCTCAAAAATCGACTAAATGGGACTTTGGATTTGATTTCACCCCTGCTTTAGCTCAAGACACTACCATGTCCCATCCATCCTCTGAAAATGAGCAGAACAACACCAAAAAGGGCTTGCATTCCTCCCCAGATGATGGAGTTGATGCTGATGAAGAGTCTTGGGAATTTAAAGATGCATTTTCAGAAACTGGATCAAAAAATAAGGTGATGAGTTTATTTATTTATTTATTTTTGCGATTCAACAGTGTTTGAACTTCTTGAAGAACATAAACATATGAAACCTTTTGTTTTTTGGCTATAGGAAGAGCCAAAGGTTGTTGAAGTTTCTACTGCTGTGGAAGCATTTCCATTTGATGGTGAAATCAAGGTGGTTCCTCACTTCAAATGCTTCATGTTTGAATAAAACTGTATGTGGTTGATTTTATTAAATGGTGGTTTGCATCAAGGCATGTGGCGTAAAAAATAAAACAAGTGAATCTGGAATTTTATTTTTTTTAAAGTAGATTTAAGATGCCTTTGTGGAGGCTTATACTCTCTTCCTCTTATTCGCCATCTTGACGAAATTGATTGAGTTTGATTTATGTTTGAAACTTTGACAGAGTGAAGTTCACTAATGGTGCAGACATCCATGAGCAAATATTGCTCTCTGATATAATGATCATTTGCTCTTCTTGATCAGGGAAACATGGCAAGGTCAATCAGTCAAAATGGAGCTCTGCCTTTGTCCATTTTTGGTGATGAAGAAGAGGATTCCAATGATCCTGTGAGTTATCAAGACATTTCATCTGAGCTGCCTGATTCCAAGCCAATAGATGGCATTAAAAGTCATTCAAACTTTGCTATCAATGATCTTATATCAAGTTTGTACAGTCAAGCTGAGCAGAATACTGCCATTATTACTGGCCAAAACCCCAGTGGAAATGGATTGAGCCTCATCAATGCTATAATGGAGTCTAATTTAGCAGGTGACAATGATGATTTTGATGATGATTCCTGGGAATTTAAAGTTGCCTCTTCAGGGACCAGAGCTGAAGATCAGGCCTCTTTTATTGGTCTTGGAGAGGCTAATACTGACTGTTCCTCCAAAACAGAGCTAAATGATTATGTCGATTTCTTTTGTAAATTGAAGGAGGAATTGCACTGTCTTGCCCTGTGTCATCTTGATAATCTAAAGGTTAGTAGTAGCCTTGTTAAGTTACTCTCCTCTCTTCTCTTGAAGGTTGAGTTGCTAGTGGCATTGAATTTTGCAATATGCTTCTTGTTAGAAAGCTCAAAGTGCTGCTAGTGAAGATGCTGAAGTAAAAGCCCTTGAAAAGGAATTACAGGTTGGTAGCTTTGTTTGGTCACTTGTGTCATTATTGTTGCTGCTGCTGCTGAATCTCTGGTTTGTTTCCCATTTTAAATACATTGTACAGAAAAGATCAATGAACTAACTACTTATTTGAAAAGCATTATAATCTGATTGCTTGTTTAGCTATTTTTCTTGGAAAATATTTACTTTGGCCCCTCAAAACTTGTGATAAATCTGTATCTGGGAAGTTTTTGATGTGTGCTTCCATAAGTTTTTGTCTTTTGCTGACAGTTTTTTTTTTATGGTATTCATTCTCTCTCAAGTCTCACTTCACATCTGTTACAATCATTTATATTTTGGAGCATACTTCTATAAGATTGTGGTCTTTTGTTGAATCTTTTTTATTTTTTGGTATTTCTTCTCTCACTCAACTCATATCTGTTACAATAACTTACGTTTATGCCCTGCCTCAATATGAATTAATGTGGTAATAAGCATTAATACTGTTTCCCCTTTCTTTCAAATTTCAATCTTTTGGCACTCATTTAATTGTGTTTGTTGGATATGTAATGATAATTAATGCTTATAGAGTGAAATATATATTTGTGCTTACAACTTCATGTTTTGTTATTGTTGCCTGCTGTTCTAGAATCTTCATGATGAACTGTGCCGAGATGGTTTGTTTTCTGGTGAAGTTGACTCAGGGAATCACTCCCCAAAACAATTGTGCCTGAATGAATTTGTTGAAGTCTTGCAAGAACCAAAGTACCAAGGGTTTGAATCAGAATATCAGTTATCAAGTAAATTGTCATTGGTAAGTCTTTTTGCTTTCATTTATCATTAAAGAACCATCGACTTTTGGGCTTGAGAATCTGTCATCTTTCTCTTATGGCATCAATCCGATAAGTTGGTTAATGGTTCATTTATGCAAAGTCATGTACAGAGCCATTTGGGAGTCGAATTTATTTTCTGATCTTTCTAATGGAGTATTTTGCTTTTTATTGGTTCTGGTTTCATGCATCTTGACAGGTGGAGAATGATTTGAGATTGACAATGGAATTCCTCAAACATGTGGCATCAACAATAAAGATTTTGACAGTGGTATCAAGAGAGGAGCAATCTTGTTACGTTTCCATGTGGTCTGAAATCCTCTCTGTTTGTGCTGGAGAGCTGAAACATGGCGCCATAATTTGGATGCAGTCATTACAAAAAGATGTCCATGATCAAATATTATCTAAGCCTCAAGGTACCACATTGGCATTCTTGTGTAACAGGAGATTTGGTAATGGTCACAGATGCTTTGTATTTGTGTTTGATATTTTAACTTGACATTTTTTGGGGTGACTACAGGCAAGAACTATATCATTGCCCTTGGAGAAATTTACAGAGTTATTGAAGTTATTGGGTCATCAGCCAGACTTTATAAGCCATGGATTTTAGTTAGTTCTACAGATCCCATGGGCTTGTTCACTCTTCTAAGTGAGTGCTCCACCCTATGGTCAAGTTCTGGACTTGAAGAAGCTCTGCAAAGCATTTCTGATCCTTCCGGTGCTTATTATAATCAAGGTCACACAACATTGATAGAGTCTATTAAGAATATTCACAATCTAGATACTCTGACGCTGTATAACCATGTTTTTTGTGGACAAGGCCCTATCTGTCGACTGTCAGTCTTAGCTGCAGGAGCAGTGCCAGGTATGCAGAATATGACTTTATATATTGTTTGGATTAGGCTAGGCTATTGAAAGATTCATTTTTCTCGTAACAGTTATGACATGTAAAGTGGCCAAGATGTTAGTTTTCATTTTTGTGTGTCCACAAACTCCTCTGAACAGACTGTAATTTTGAAGTTCTTAGAGATTTTAATCTTTCATTCTTTATATAAATTGAGAAAATTGAAGTGTGCTATTTTGTGAACGTAATAGTTTTGCAAGCGGTTCTGTTATTTCTTGGTTTCTGTTGGTGGCCTTTTTGGTATAGTATAAGATGATGTTGACATACATGCATAGAACTTCTAAACAAGGTTGAACAAATAAATATTTTTACCATCTTGATTTCCTTGAACAGGGATGAAGATGGTGGTTTGGAATGGGGAGCACTACTTTCTCACACTTGCTAATTTGTGGGCAAATTTAGTAAGCTGCGACCCTCCAAATTTGCCGCACATACATGTTGGATGATGATGAGGATGGAAGGATAAGTTGGAAATGTTCAGTGGCAGCTGTTTGGCTGAGACTGTTATCGACTCCAATTGTTTCATGCATGATGAGGTTTCTAGGGCGTAAGCCACAGTTGCACTGTCACAAGGATGCTGCTCGGGGAAGGATTGAAGATCTAAATGGTGTCTCCTTTAAACTCAATCTGATAGTCAGGTACCAAACCAACGTTTTTAAACTATATTGGTTGCCATTCATTACATCTAGGCTCTAGCTTAGCAATTGGGGCCTAGAGTTGTTTTGTTGTGTTATTTAGTTGTGAAATGGGTGAATCATCATACAACATCCACATACCTAGAAGTAGGATTTTGGCATGTATATGTATACAGGTATTTTGATTCTCTAGATCCGCCTCCTATACTGCCTTTTTCATGTTGTATTACAAGTTCAGTTATAGTCTTTGTTGTCATGTTATATATTCTTTCATGTTTCCCCACACATTTTTTAGCCAATTAATAAAGTGTATTCTTTTTTATTGTACCAAAGAGCACTCTTGCTTCTATATCGATTTTATCGTGTTAAATTCGAATAAAAACCCTTGCTAGAACATTTTTGTGGCATTTTCCAGAAGATCCCTGCATACAGGACGATTTCAGCATATGCTAGAATGAAGATTCGACAAACGAAGTCGATCACTCTGATAAAGAATTACTATTGCTTTGGCCATTCTACTAGTTATTTGCTGATGCAATATTTTCTTGAACTCGCAACTTATTCATATAACGAAGGCATGCATGTCTTTTCGGCAGATGACCTTCTCTTAACAGGCTAAGAGGGTGTTAGTGAGTGTGGTGGTATGTAACAAATCATTAATATATCAAGCTTTAGATCATGAGATTCTCAAATCAGTGGAGTTTAACAACCATGCGTGAACCTAATACCCTTGTGGTAGGGGTATCCACGCTTATTCATAACTCATGCTCTAAAGTATGGGATGCAGCATCAATAGAAAATCTCTCTCTCTGTCTATATATATATATATATATATATATAGTAGAAGCTATTGCAATTATGGCACGACCAGCACCACCGCTTATATAAATCCATTTCCTGAAAAGATTTGAATGTTCTGGCTGATCTGCAGATTTACCTGTTGTTTAAGGGGTCAGGACCAGAGGGAACCGCTCTACTGACCGTTGCATCTTGAATATTAACAGAACCTTCAGTTTTCTTCGTATATTCCACTCTCTCCTTCAGATTTCTTGCTCCTAGAACTCCATGGTCAAAAGCTGAAATGCTCAGCAATATCAACAGGAGATACCCCACTTTATTCTTTGACGTAAACATGGTTTCTCTTAGTTACTATAGGCTTGACTTCCCCCTCAAGATGAAAACTACTACAAGGGTTCAACTTTAGTGAGGGAGAGAGCTGGGACTTACAGCGAAAGTCTAGTGGAATTTATAAGGAAAGATCGAGGAATAGTCGTCAAATGGAGGATCTGTGTGTAAAGGTAATTTGGGTGCCCATTGGATTACGTAGCTACATGTTCATCCAATATTTTCTTGTTAAAAAAACCTTTGGTCACATTCTCTGCTTGGGTACATATAAAATTAAGAAAAAGAAGGCACATGAAATGGCTATGGACTGTTGTTTATGTTGAGGCTGCTGTGTCCCATATAATTTCTCCTGTAACATTTCTTCATCTCCAAATTGTCAATTTCCATGTTTCCATACAAAGTTAGAACACTTGCATGGCTATAGGGCATGGAATGCTTCATTCACAGACCTGATTGGAGTGGTGGGTCAACCCGACTTCTCCTCTTCTCTGTGAAGTGTCAAAAACATTAATTTAGATTTGATTTGGTCAATTTGACAGGTTAATTCATGATTTGATTAAACCCAATCAAAATTCAATTTAACTTTTTAAAAAAAACTAAAATTACGTTGTTTTTACTTCTTAAAAAAAATTAAATTATAGCATTTTGGTGGACTAGATTTAACCAACTCTACTTATTATCCGATCCTTGTGACAGGTTTAATAACTTCCCTTAATTTGGAGGGTATCTGCAAGTCATTGTCTCCAACGACCAGTAGTCTTCTTTAGTCTAATACCAATCCAGGCAAATCCAATAGTTTAAATTTTTTTTCTAAACCTTATCATGGCTTTGACTCTTCCTTTGGTTGTTCCTATTGTTTTCTTTCATTTTCCTCTCTAAAATCTATAAACGTTGGTGTTCATCTCGGTGCAGTAATACCATATAGGGCAACCACTAGTAATTCTTGGTTTTAATTTCATAGTTATCAAACCCTACCCAAGCTCGGGTTGGTCAAGAAAACTTGTGGTTAGTGGTTCAACTCGTATCTATCCTGAAACAATATTATTTTGAAATGATATCATTTTGGATTAAATAAAATAAACTTAAATGGAGTCATTTTAGACCAAAAAAAAATTAAAAAATAATCCTTAGAGTTAACCCATCCAGATCTTACTCAAGATTTATCAGATCAGTTGTTGAGTCATATGATCACCTGAGTTTACTCATATCAATTTTCTAAGTGGGTTAAAACAAACTTAACTCGAATGAAGCATGCTTTAAGTTAACTGGTGATTGAATCGTGATAATTATAGTTAGAAATAATAATTTATTAAAAAAAGTTTAATGTTTTAAAAAACTAGGGATAGAGATACTGATTTATTGTATTGCCTTTCGAAGAAACAAGACAATTCTTTTTGTATTAAAAGGTATCCTTGGTTTATCTTTTGATAGGTTTAGGTACCATTATATTTAATTACCATGTCTTGTTTCTACTTTTGGACTAAGTTATGGCACCTCTTGCTATATATCTCATAAAAAAAATTAAAAGTGAAGGGGATTTTCATGTAGCCACACAATTCATTATTTACTATAATAGTGAAATGGTGTCTATAGCCTTCTTAAAAAAAAACTCCTTTGATATTTTATATGATGTATTAGTTATTATAGATATGTTTGAAAGTATTTTAGTCTATTCAATATTTTTATGAATAATAAAATAACAAAAATAGCCTTGAGGGTAAAAAGATCAACACAACAGGGGCATGAGTATATCAATATTTTCATTTTTTATAAACAATAAAATTATATTTGCCCTTAAATCCAAGAAATTTAAGTAATTAGAGTCAAAGGATATTAAAGTTTTTTAGCCTAGGTTTTTAATTAATTGATGATTTGATTGAGGGTAATAACATTATTTATCATTAAATAATATTTTAAGTTTGAAAGAGTTGTTGGCGTTAGAGCATTTTGGATGGCACGTGCATCTGCTCTTCGTGGTAAAAAATAAGCTTCTATCGTTTCATTTTATTCCTCATTGTCTTTTTTTTATTATTATTATGGGTGGCACATGTTGTTCAAATATGGTCGATTTATCACCAGTGATTCTTTCTTTTTTTTCCTTTCATTTTTCTCTCTTACCCCCAAAAATACATTATGGTCCTCATTGTTATTGGTATTTTAAATTCAGTCCTTTTAGTTTTGATTTTTGTATTTTTTTCATTTTTCTTTTTTAAAGTTTTATTTGTTTTTAATTTAACCCTTAATTTCTAATTTGTATATAATTTAATATTTTTTATTTAGTCCTTCTACTTTTAATTCCTTTTTTTCCTTTGTATTTTTGTTAAAGTTTTTATGACTTTCAATTTTATCCTTCAAATCAAGTTTTGTTTTTCAATGATAATAATAATGATTTCAATTTGGTCCCTCTTCTTTTTCTTTTTTATTGTTTTCCTTAGCCTTTTTATCAAAGTTTTTATGATTTTTAATTTTATCCTTTAAATCAAATTCATGGTTTTTTTTTTCAAAAATAATAATAATAAAATAGTAGTAGTAGTAGTTTATTATGATAGTAGTAATAGTGATAATAGTAATAATTTTGATAATAATAGTAATGATAATAGTAATTATGATAGTAATGATAATAATAAAAAGAATAATAATAATAACAGATGTTGATGATATACTAGTAGTGATGATAATGGTGGTAATTTGTTGTGGTAATAATAATAGTAGTGATAGTAATAATTTTAATAATAATAGTAATAAAAAATATAGTTATTATATTAGTAATAATAATATGTTTAATAACGATGATGATAACAACAACAACAATAGTAATTGTGATGGTGGTGGTGGTGTGGAGTAATAGAAATGATAGTAAAAATCCTAATAACAGTAGTGGTGATGGTAATAACAACAACAACAACAACAACAAAAAACAGTAGTAGTAGCAGTAGCAACTGTAATGATGATAGTGATGATAGTGATAATAGTAATAAAATTGCTACTATTATTACTAATAATAATAATACTAACAACAACAACAACAACAACAATAATTAGTAATTTTAATAATAATAGCTATGATAACAATAGTAATGATGGTGATGATGATGTTACTTATTAATAATAGTAGTAATAGTTATTTTGATTCTTATTTTTTAATTTCTATTTTTTCTAAAAAATTTTGTATAATTGATTTTTTTTTTCAATTTTATCCTTTAATATTTAATTGACTGAGAATTCAACTTCATAGTTTTTCCAGATTAGATGTTTTAGATCTAATAACTCGAATCATATGTTTAAAAAGTGAACATATTTTTTTTAAAAAAACTTATAATTATTTTTATTTTTTTATCAGATTATTTCAGTCACATGATCTAAGTCACAGGTTTAGAAAAATATCTCTTATTGATTTAACTCTAATTAGTATTCTTACATATTTATCATGATTAATTTTTTTATTATTTTTTATATTATTTTAATACCTAAACATTATTTTTACACAAAAATAATTCAATATCACGATAAAAGGGCCCACCGAAGGTATTCTTTCACTCAAGGTTGTTAAAATCGGGATTTAACTCATAAAATCGTATAATTTTACGAGTCAATATAAACTTAACATGCAAAATTGTTCAAAAAACTCAAAAATAAATAAAATTAAATTGAAATCAAGTAAAATCATTAAAATCAGGTAAAATCACGATTTCATTACTCATTCTACGATTTCTGCATAATCCAGCCTCTTCTATTAGATAACGTCAATTGGAACAAGGACAAACCAATCACAGTTAAGCATGTGTGTGTTTGCCTGTCTCTCCGTACTTGATTATGCAGCAAAAAATGTTTTTCTCACAGCATCACTCTTTTGCTTGCCACCTGTCTTCTTTTATTTTGATAAATAGCATTTGCTTTTGTAATGGGATATTTTTTTTAATTGGTGACTCTTTCTCCCTTGAAGAGTTAACAATATTCCTCGATGATTAATATAATTTGATAATGCGATGTAAGCCAAGGTGATAAGTGAGAGTTAAACCACAAGATCGATGTTCGTCATCAATAATTAAATAATTAAAAAAATAATTTATTGAATTAGATAAGTTAATCACTTGAAAATTTAATTTTAAAAGATAATGTTAAAAATTAATTATAAATTAGACCAACATGGTAAATTATGCTTGGATAATTATTAATATTTGACCTTGAACGAATTAGAACGGATTAATATTTTTAAAAATTGATTAAAAATTGATGAAAATAATGAAACTGGTTTTAATTTACATGACACACCAGCAGATTATTTATTTTAAAAATTATTAATTATTAGTTAATGAAAAGTTATTTAAACTATGTATGCATTTTTATTTGAACCATGTATTTTAAGATATTTGAACTATGTATGAATTTTTATTTGAAGCATGTATTTTAAGGTGCTTGAACTATATATAGATTTTTATTTAAAGCATGGATTTTTTTAATGTATTTTAAAATTCCTTATAATTTTACAATTTTATGATTTATTTTTAAGATTTAAATTTATTTTATATTTTTCATACCATGTTAAAATCAGCTTGCTCTCACTAGTTGCGAATCAAGCCGAACCTCGTACTGAATGTTTCAATCCATGACTGCACAGAATACCTAAAATGTCTTTCTTAGTGTTGCATTATTGATTTTGTCATCTACGATAAAGATAAGAAGTGTAAAGCCCCAATATGCACCCTGAAGTCATCCTTCATCATCACAAGGATATCTATCTATTACTTTTCTTGTTAATGGAAAATTAATTAACATACACTATCCATCGATGGAATTTCACTGTTGTAATAAATAGTAAAATATTAAGTTTTTTTTTAATCCAGTCCTCAAGTTTTTCTTAAGTTTAAACTTAGGTTTTTTTTTTTAAATTTTATGCTTTAATATTGGGTTTAATAGGTATTAGATTTTATAATATATTTTGATTTATTTTCTATGGAGTTATCATGATCTCATGACCTGGATTTGTTAGGTTAACATGGGTTTACTCGGGTTATTCTTTTTTCTAATTGATTTTTTCTCAACTTCATCATTCGATGTTGGGTTGATTGATAATTGAATTTCATATTATTTTTTTTCAAATTCATTCTTCAATACCGAGCTGATTGAAAATTAGACTTCATAATATTTTTTTTTATGAGGTTATCTTGATTTTATAACTCGGGTCACGAGTTTGATTGGTTAATTAGGGTTCAATTAGATGGTTTTTATGCTCTTTTTTAAATTGATTTTTCAATTTTATCCTACAACATCAGGTTGACTGAAAATTGAACTTTATAATTTTTTTATGGAGTTATCTAGGTTTCATGACTTAGACTTGACATGTTAACCTGGGTTAACTTGACTTATTTTTCTAATTGAATTTTGTTTTCAATTGCATCATTCAACATTGGATTAAATGCAAAATAGGTCAGAGATTTGACAGGTTAACATGAATTAATACAAGTAAATTTAATATGTTGTCATCTCAATATTTTTTTAAAATATCATCTTAATTTTTTTAGTTAAACTACATATTTAGCAATTATTCAAATTTGTGTTTTATTTGGAGCTGTAAAGTCAACTAAATCACATCAGGTCATCTCTCATATAATTTTTTTTTCCTTGCTAGAAAACATGTTAACAACATCTAACTATTTTTTTTATATTCAATAAAAATTTAATTTAACCCACAGCATTGTGCTAAAACTTATCTATTTATTCATCTATTAGTCTTTGAATTCACCATCAATGACTCTATTTTGTTGTATTCTTATTTCTATAATATGTAACATCAATATTGTTTAGTCATGTTAGCATATCCATCATGGTTTACACTTCATACTATTTCAGTAAAAGGAGCTTCTGCGGTTACGAAAATACAAGGACTAATTAATATGTGATTTATTGACACATAAACACAAGGACTAACTTGTTAATTTCTTAAAAATACAAGGACTCTGTTATAATTTATTCTAAACATGTTGTTTTCAAATGTAGCTAGTTTCCATTATAGATTTCCCTTCAGTTGTGAGATCCAATTCAAAAATAACCCTAAAAAGAGTCTATGTCATTGGATTATTGAGCTAATCTGTGGGTTATCAAGTCAAAAAAATTTTAAACGCAATTGTTTCATTTAAAAAATAAATTGGTATTGATTCAGTCAGATTTGATCAGGTCAACTAGATCACTAAACACATAATTAGATCAATCGGATTTTTTCGAGTCAATATCTTTCTCAATTTAACTTAAAGTTCAGCACATATCACAATCCAAGCTAACTTATCGAGTCAAATTGAATTTTAAAACTATGGTTCAAAAGTCCCTTTTCTATCACAATCATGGTCAATTATTTTTCTTGAATTTCATTTAAAAGAAAATTGATATTGATTCAGTGAGATTTGATCAGGTCAATCAAATCACGAAAAACATAACCAGATCAATCAGATTTTGTCGGATCAATATCTTTCTCGATTTAACTTAAAATTCAGCACGTATCAAAATCCGGGAACTTATCAAGTTAGATCAGATTTAAAAACTATGGTTGAAAAGTATCTTTTATGTCACAATCATGGTCATAAAATGGGCTATCAAAAAAAGGAAAAATTGGGAAGATGGTTATTGCAAAGGTAATTCATGATGGGCTCTAGCTGATCCCCACCAATATCATCAGCAGTTGCATTTTCATCCCCATTGAAATTTCCATTCCATTTTTTCACAATGACCAGCAAATTTTATCTTCTATCTCTGACCTCTCTCCCTATTTTTAATCTATTTTTTGAGTAAGACCATAGCACTTAATTCAACCTTCAAGATGAACCTCATACCACTAAACAACTAGTAGCTCATTGCGATTTACTATTTAATCAATTTCATTGTTGAAATGATCATAACTTACCCCAAAGGAAATTAAAGATACCGATCACAGAAAGAATTAATAAAAGTTCATCGAGAGTTGAAAAAAATATTTTGAATTGAATTATCAAGTTAGAAATTACAAGATTATGTCAGCCTTGATTGCTTTTATATTGGACAAGTGAAGGCAATAAAATAAAGTCATCCAAGCACATTCACAACCCATAATTATATCAATGATGTTCTTCTGATGAAAGTTGACTAAGAGCTAAAACATTGGTGGTAATTAACGTACTAAGCACATAGTTTTTCTTCAAAAAGTTAATTTATGTTTAGTTTAATGTGGATTTGTTGTGTTGCAAGCCCATTCTCTGTAACTTTACGAATCAAAAGACAGGCAGGAATGGATATGCTGTGGAATGATAGATAACCTAATTACTATATAATGTCAAGGGAATCAATGACCTTTCAATTTGGTGCAAGGTATGATTATGCTATTGACCAACAAATATGAGGTTTAGATCTTCATTGCCTCATCCTATCTTATTTGATATCTATCATAACTTATATTTGGGCTATTCCCTAAAATTTACCTATTAAAAAAAATTAAAAATAAATAATAATAGCAAGGAGACTGACAATGTGGAAAAACCTGGTTGAGAAAGGACTTTAGATATACATAAAATGAAGTTGCAATTTTGAATGAAGTCGGAAGCCTGATAGTACCCTGTTGTGCCCAAAACTGGAGAGACAATACAGATTCAAGGTCAAATTAAATAATTATTGGATGAATTTGCATAAAAATTAAGTTTATTGACATAATTAAATTTTTAATAGGCCAATTTGATTTAATCATTAGCTTAATTTAAGGTTTAATTATGTTTAAGAATTAATTTGGGTCCAATTAAAGGATTTAATTAGATGCACGGACTTAATTATACTTTAAATAGATCAAATTCATTTTTTTAGGGGCTTAATTGGTGAAAAATTAAGTTTGGGGACCAAAATTTAGGCTTAATTGAGAAGATTGAAATTTTAGAAGACCAAATTTAATTTTTATCAAGTCAATTGATTGAAATGAAGGGTAAAATTGCAATAAAATCAAAGGTTTAGGGTCAATTAGAGGTCAAATTAAAGAAAATCACAGTCAATAACCTTTTTTATAAAAAGCACCGAACTCCGGGGATCCAATTGATTGAAATCAAGGGTGAAATTAAAGAGAAATAAAAGTTTAATGGTCAATTGAGGGTCAATTTGCATAAATCCAAAATCAGGGATCAAAGTGAAAAAAAGTTAAAATTTAGGGCTGACAATGAAGTTCGGCAAGGGAAAATTTGCATAAAATGGAGAGTTTATGGCCAATTACAGGTGCCATTGAAAAAATTTAAAGTTAAAGGACCAAATTGAACTTTGGAGAAACCCCTAAATTAAGGGAGTATTTGAGAGTGTGGTAGCGGTTGTTTTTCAAAATGCTTTTCGCTTGGAAATGTATCAAAATAAAGTTTTTTTTCTTTTTAATAATAATATAATAATATTAAAAAAGAAAAGAAAAGGAAATTTTTTAAAAAAATTTCAAAGGACATTTTAAAAATATTTATGGGCCTCTTGCATGTTTTTCCAACTATTTTTCATAATATTAGGCTGTAGACTTACATTGTAAGATACAGACCCGGTATTAAAAATACTCGGTTTTTCTCCAAAACTTTTCTTTAAAAAAATATTAAAAAATTGAAAACTTGAAAAAAAATTAAATTAATTTCCTCTATTCAAAAACATTAAAAAAAATGTATTGTCTTTGTGCAACGGTCGAATCCTAAAAGTTTTCCAAGCATATTTTTATAAAAAAACAAAAACAAAAACTGCATCTTTCTCATGTTTTTAAAATGCAAAATGGATATTATAATCAATTTATTATTATCCATTAAGGTTTGACTAAAATACAAAAAACTCATAACAATTATTTTGTTTAGAACATTAGGAATTAATTATATTTAGGAAATAAATACAATTTTAAAATTCAGGCACTAGGACAGTTAAGCTTTAACTCAATAAGGTAGAAACTTTCTAAAAAAAAAGATCTACCTTAAACTTTAGAAGAAAAAAAAACCAACGGATAGAAACATTACGTAAAAAAACAATATAGTTTACCTTAGGTAGGATGTACTGGAGGTAATATATTTTCCCCTTGTATAACCAGTTATATACCTAAATTCTCGCAGACTATAGGTTTTTTAGTAATCATAATACTAGATGGTGAATTTTAAAATTTATAATCATAATTTTATGATTATATCCAAAACCTTTTTTTTCACACATCTCTCAGGAGACAAACCCGTCATCGTTCGACATCACACGGGCTGACAAGATCAGTGTTGTATCCCATGCTAGCATATCTTAGCCACCGGGTGAGAACTGAAAAAGATTTCCACTAAGTCAAATTTGATGAAATAATGAGTTTGGGATGAAATGCATATGAATTACAAGCATCTCTTTAATGTTAATTATCATCACTTTACAGTCAATGCCCCATGGATAGATTTCAAGCTCACTTGTTTGACTTGGGAATTTTTAGACAATGTTTGGTTATAATTTCAAGACAGAAAAGACATAGACAATTAAGATGGATAAGATATATCTTCATGTTTTTCTATTTTGAAAAAATAAAAATTCACTATAAAATTAACTTATTTATTTTTATGTTTTCATCACCATACTTATATATGTTCTTTCTATTATAAAACACTCACCAAACACAATTACTCAATTTGTCCAAACAAACACTAATAAATATGAGTTGTAATGATATGTGAATAGTGATGATTCACAATTCACGATCAATATTAATCTAATCACGATTAGATATTATTAGATAGGTTACCTGTGCTATACCATAAGTCAGGTCAAATTTTTTATAAAGTAAAAAAAGACATCCAAATAATGACAATTCGAGCAAATCCAAGTTAACATTATTAACACGCGACTCAGGATATAAAATCAAAATAACCCATAAAAAAACAAAACAAAAGAAATTGTAAAGCTTAAGGCCTAATAACTTAAAGTCAAAGGATGAAACAAAAAAATATCAAAAAATATAACGTTGAAGAAGAAAACTAAAGTCAACCCGAGTTAAATTGACTAACCCACAACCTGCAATATGAGATTGAGATAAAAAAAAAATAGAATCTCAAAAGAAGAACCTAGTAAAAAAAAGACCAAGGTTCAATAAAAAAAAACCTCAAGCTAATTCGAGTTAGCTTTACTAATCCTCTCTCAAGATAACTTAACAAAAAGAAAAGAGAGAAAATGACAAAGCTCAAGGGCCAATAATTTAATGCTAAAAAAAATCAATGTCATAAAAAAAAGCTGAGGAAAAAAATTGAGTCAACCTCGGTTAACTCGACAAACTCGCCACCCACAACGTGAGATCAGGATAAAAAAAAATAGACTTTTAAAAAAAGGACCTAGCAAACAAAAACAAAGTTAAATAAGAAAAAATATTGAAAAAGAAAACTCGAGCTAACTTGACTAACGCACACTTAAGAAAACCCAACATAAAGAAAAACAAAAAAAATCACAAAGTTTAAGGGCCAATAATTTAATGTTAAAGGATGAAATTGGAAGAAAAAAAATCAATTTCATAAAAAAAAAATCAAGGAAGAAAATTTTAGTCAGCCCGGATTAACTTGATTAACCTATTACCTAGGATAAGAGACCAGGATAGTTTAACAAAAAGAAAAGTGAAACAAACAATGAAGTTAAAAGGCCTAATAACCACAATCAAATGATGAATTTGACAAAAAAAAATCAATTTTTAATAAACAACCCAAAAAAAAAACCGAACTTAAATCGGGCCTGAATTATGAGACAAGGATTATTTCGTAGGATGGAAATCATGAAAAAATGATAAAGTAAAATTTTCAACTATAGAACAATTTAAAACCCAAACAATATGAACCAAATTCGGTATAAAAACAAAATGAAAGAAAATAATTAAGGGCTAAATTGGAAAACAAAGTAAATTAAAAAAATGATTAAAAAAAATGATTGAAAGAATGAGAACCAAAATTGGATAAGAAAAAACTAAATAAAATAAAATATCGATGGACCAAAAAAAAGATAAATCAAGAAAATGATATGAAAATAGCAATTAAAAGAATGAAGACTAAAATTATATTAAAAAAAAAAAGCAATAAAATGGTAAGGAACAAAATTGAAAAAGAAAATTAATTAAGAAAAGTATAAAACACATAATAAGAGTTATCAAAAGTAGAAGGACCAAATTGAATACAAAAATCAAAAGAAAAAAAATGCACATGGATAAAATTTAGAAAAAAAAAAAGCAAAATAAATAGTAATTAAAAGAATGAGGGCTAAGATCGATAAAATTACAAATTGAAGGACACAATTGTTTTTTGGAATGGCTGGTGGAATTTCAAGGGCATAAGAGAGGAAAAAAAAAAACTTCATTGCAACCCAACTAGATCTCTGTTGTGAGCACGCGCCACACTGTTGAAAAGAGGATGACTTGTCACTTCCAACACTGTCGTGGATGGAGAGTTTTGGTAACCGTAAAGCCCTGCACACACCGCCTAAAAGGTGCAGGGGTTGTCACACTTAAAATTACTAAACAGCTCCTAACTAAATCCAAAAATTACAACAAAAAAAGAATAAAAAGACTAAAATGCTCTTGAAACCATCTTCTTTTTTTTTTTCCTTTTCAAAGATGATTTTGTCATTTCACTTTTTTAAATAATAGAAAAGATGAAAAAAAACCCTTTTTGCATGTTCACTTTTTTTTTTTCTCCAAAGGTATGAATGTAACTGTAACTTTATTATGCAATTTTTTTTAAAAGACAAAAGAATCTTGATTGAAAGCTTAATTTTTTTTTTTTCAAAAATAAAATAGTCATTTCACTGTAATTAAAAAAAAAAGTTTCCTGATTAATTTATTCCCCATCAATTTTACGATAAATAATGAATTCTCTGGAAAAAAAACGATTATACCCTCAGTTGCAAGCTTCTTTAGTTTTTTTGGTTAACAGTAAAAGCATCGTTTCACTGTTCCAATTAAAAGTAAAATGTATTTTTACGGATACCTTTTAGTTTGTTTTTTATTTTACTAATATCTTTTAGTTATTTTATAATAGTGAAAGCTGTATTTCCAAACTAATCTCCAGTCAGTTTTCACTCATATTTTTAAACTAGTATTAGTTAGTCTTCACTGCTAAATTAAATCCCAATTCTTTTATACCAATAAAAAACAAACCATCCAGACCAAAATTGGAGAAATCGATTTGATGCACAACATAAATCTAGGATTCTCAAGCCCGCTGTAAACAAATTTAGAACAAAAATCTCTAATATTTTATTTCTGAATAATTTAAAAGAAATGATTTCTAATTAAAATAAACTCATCTAGCATTAGAATTCTTTACTATAAAAATAAACATCAACTTCAAATAATAAATAATTAAAAATTAAAATTAACTAGAAAAATAATTAAAACAAAAAAACATCATATTAGATGCTTACCAGTTTCTTTTAACTTTATCGAAAACACGTGCGCATATGTTACGGATTCAATAGATTACATTTCATCCAAACTATCATTAATTTGCAATTTTGAGGAGACTCCACGGTTCTATAACAAGCAAAACAAAACACAATATCACATTAATGATTTGAGTTATATTGCCACGAATGAATGAATACAAGTGGGTCCTAATTGCTGAAAAATATTTCAGCAAAATATTGTTGTAAGGATATAAAGACCAAAAAGACTCATTTTTGTCATCTACAACCCGTTCGCCTCTCTTTGTGGAACAATATTCTTTCTTATACAGTAACTGTGAACAAATAAAGCTTCAATACAACGGATAGAGCCAACTGCAAAAGAAAGATACCGGCAACGATCAAAAACCACCTTTCACCTGCGGACATAATATGGGCTCGGAGATTAAGTGCCACGAAGGTTGCTGACATGAACCCTGCCACACCTGCTATCACCCATCTGAAAATTTCCAAGGGCACCACTGAGAGGCACTGCAACCAAGTACATGAGAATTTAAGTTTGCATCCGTAAAATTTTCTCTTGTTTAACTGCAGAAAAGATAATCACATCTGTGCTTCATACTACAATCTGGATTTTTCTAAGTACCAGGCATGTATAAGCTTAAGGAATAACAAAAGGTCACGGTTAGGGAGAAGAAGAGAACATTACCAATGCTGGAATAAAGACAAATAAGGAGTAGCCATAAAGACAGAACAGTTGGACAAGGCCTGATGGTGCTGAAAAGTACTTGAGAATTACATATAATGCAAGAGGAACAAGAAGGACATAGCCATAAAACACTCCAGCAGACCAAGTCACCAGATTTATGTCATAGTTCCATTCTTTCTTCTGCAGCTTGTGTGCTATATATGTCACAAAAGTGCCAATGGAGGCCGCTACAAAGATTAGGGTGGTGCATATCCAAAATGGTCCATACCTGCAGAGATATTGAGCTTAAAATGACACATGTTTCTAACATGTGGAAACCACGAAAGAAAAGACAAATGAGTTTAGCATGTCATCAAATTCAAGGGATTTGCAAAATTGGTGACTTATTGCAGAAACAATAAGCAATCAGCACCGCAGGAAGGCTATAAAGCACAAGTATTGTGTCCTTTTGCCAGCATGAGCAGTTTCTAGAATATTTCATGTTTTGGTTATTTGAGGAAGCAAAGGCAAGAAATTCAATTTTAAATCCCCAAAAGTTAAAGCAATCTCAAGGATATGAGATTGAACTATCTATATCTACAGGATAGGCAATCAGCTAGATAGAAAACAGCTGATATGAAATATTAGACTACAGATGGTTAGCCCCTCTTAACACATGTTCAACTATTAAACTAGAATATAAAAGACAAGATTGTGTCAGTTGGCTAAACATTTTCCTTCTTTGTTTTTTCTTTCTTTTTACATAGTTACACTTTCCTAGTCGAGCATTAGTAAAAAAATGCGTGAGAAAATCTCAATAAAAAGTTCCTCACAAATTCAATGATGATAATTTGACATTCTAATCAATTAAGACCATATATCAAAGTGCCGTGTTAGGAAAAGATAACTCACAGATCTGGGTTGTTGGCTGTTTTTTCTGTAAAAGTTCCTCTAAATGGGAAAAGTGAATCTTTGATCCTTTCCAAAACTTCAGTAGTGTCAACATCAAAGTATGGCTTGTATGCAGGAATTGTGAATGTTCGAAACCAACCACCTTGCTGGGGTTCGTCAGAACCAGAAATAGGTTTTGAAAACGTATCTGCATCAACAGAAATTTTGCCATTTATCATTAACATGAAGTCAAATGCTACACCATTAAGACTGGCTTCAAAACAGTGAATATTCTATGACTTTTAAAACAGACTTAGCAACTTGCAACAACACAATTTCCAAGATTTCACCAGACCAAGCCAGAAAAGAAATACCACACGTTTGGAAATTAACATTAGTGCCCTCATTCACCAGCCTTCACTTAGTTCCTCGGGATTGGTCATAGCAACAAATCCAGTTTGCCAAGTCATTTCCCGGAAGGCCATTTCCAACATTGTTTAGCAGTCAAACTATTCAAATACAAAGGGTGCGAAAAGAAAAGGGCATTCATAACATCTAACTACAACTTCCACCAAATCACTCTCACTCAAACCCCTTGACACTCAGAAACCCAATTGTTATAGCCTTTCCCTTGAAATGCATTTCTCAATTGTCCAGTGATTTAACTGTTCATATATGAGGGGTGCGGAAAAAAAGGACAGTCACAACATCTTCTAACTACAGCTTCCATCATCAAGTTGCACTCAGTCAAATCCACCTTGAAATAGTTTTTCCACATCAGAACTATTGGTCCTTCACTTCACATATCACTCTTCTTCAATTAATGTTCATAAAATGGAATCTATGCCTTTTTTATGTTTATAAAATCTAAAACCTCATAAATAACAGAGATCAACAAGCCATGATAGGAAAAAAGATCACAAAACTTAAGCTACCAACCTATTTTTGACAAGCACTCAAAGGTGCATATGCTAGTTAAGACTTCTCAGCTTAAAAAACAGGGAAATTTTTACAACTTATAGCCAAAGACTAACTCCATTATTTGGTTTTCAACACGAAATCGAGCAAATGACCAAACTATCACATTTTTCCTAAATCACTCAATGTATAAGCTCACATGGCTAATTATACAAAAACCAACTCGAATAAAAAAACGTAACATAGCATACCATCAGCATCACGAGGCGGGCGGGATCCACCTGAGATCTTCCCCTGCGAACCTGATGGAGGAAATGTCTGCAGATTCGAATCTGCTACAAATAATACATTACAAATCAATTTTTCTTTTTTATTACTTCATAAACACCAAACACAATATATATATATATATATATCAAAAATCAATCAGCTCATAAAGAACAATTATCATTAACAGTAATCGAAACTAATTAATTCGATTTGAGATATTTTCTTCTCGATTTTCTCAGATGCCAAACAGTGAAGGGAAGTAAAAAAAAAGTGAGTACCGGTGAATTGGACGGTGACGTGGCCGGGATCTGGAACAGCCTAGAAAATCGAATCGAAACAAAAGATAAATAGATCTGAATACGGAGAACACGTATAGAAATACGTATGAAGAAAAGTATAGAGAGAGGGAGAGACTTACAGGAACAGATCCAGAGACTTGTGGTTGATTATCAATGTGTGTGTATTTGCCTACTCCTCCTGACATCATATTTTCTTCTTCCTTCCGATTTTCTCAGGAACCTAACAGACCTCTCTCTCTCGCGCGCTCCCGCGTTGGGTTTTTATTGATTTTCTTCTCTCTTTTTTTCCTTTCTTTAAAGAGGTTTCTGTTGTCTTACATGCAAAGCGTGAAGTCCATGTCCGATCAGATGATAGCAAAGCAAAGGAATGTTATTATTTTATTTTATTTTTTACCAAAAATAAATAAATTTTTGGATCGTAGCGTAGCTAATAAAAAGGTCAGAAAAAATTAAGGATTGGATTGGGCCGGTATTATGAACTTTTTGGGTTGAGTTGGCCAGTTATTATAGAAAAGGTAAGCCCCATGGTCGTCAAACACGGTTTAGAGACCCAATAAGGATATAGCTCACTGGATCGAATAATTAGGTTAATTTGAATTAATTATTTTTAATTAAAATAATATTGTGTTAATTTTTTTAAAAAAAATATTTTGAGTAAACCTAATTATATTTGGATCATTTTTAATTAGATTAATCACATCACTAAAAATTTAAGAGTTTTATTATGTCAATGTTTTTTCTAAGTTAGAACTTAAGGGGCATTTGTTTGTCTAGAAAATGATTTTCTGAAAATCATTTTCAAAACTTTCATGTGTTTATTTGCTATTAGAAAATTTGATTAATAAAAAATACTTTCCAGTCAAAGATAAATTTGATTTGATTTACAGGAAAGTGTTTTCCTTTTATTTTGGGTGGAAAACATTTTTCCAAAAGTTGTGAAAAATTTAGAAATATCATATTATTTACTAATTGTATCAAATTTGGTCCTCAAACTTTTGATTGATATATATTTTGTTTGAATTTTTTTTTTTAATCTCATCCCTTAAAATTTAATTTAATTTGATTTTTATATTAATTTTGGCCCTCATTTATATAATTGTTATTTGCTTTTCTCTTATTATTTTTTTAATTAAAATTTTTTATCTATCAAATTTGGTCCTCATTCTTTTGATTGTTACTTATTTTATTTGAAATAATTTATAAAAATATTATTATTATTTTAATTTCATCATCTTTTAATTTTTTTATTTATTAGATTTGATCTCCATTATTTTGATTATTATTATTTTTTTAGATAATTTATAAAATTAGATTTTTTTCAATTTCATTCTCATTCAACTTTTTAATTTGTAAGGTTTATTCCTCGTTATTTTAATAAACTTGAAAAAAATAAAGTATTAATAATTTTCTAACTCATTTTTCTTAACATAACCAAACACTAAAAAGTATTTTTCAACTTGTTTTTCATGATTACTAAATATCAAAAAATAATTCACTTTCTGGAAATTTACTTTTCAAAAAAAAATTACTTTCCAGCAAACAAACGAGACCTTAATAGATTTCAGGTCATGTATTACTTGAATCAGTTCATGTAGCCACGGCTTAAGTTTAATAACTGTGCTTTCAATTGCCTCGAGATATGATTAACTAATTAAATGTGTATATGATAACATGGTTGGTGCTTTTATAAAATCATGTTTGAAGAAATTGATTTTTTTATATGTTTTTTTGCATAAGCATATAAAATAATTAAAAAAAAGTAATTTAATATTTTTTTTAAAATTGGGAATATATCTTGAAAAGTTATGTCAAACACAATTCAAACACATTCTGGGATGTTTTTTTTTTTTTTTTTAAAAAAAAGATGTTAATTTTTAAGAACCTAAAGCAGAACATAGTTGTGCTTTTAAAACATTAGATAGATGATGGGTAAGGATGCATACGATTTTACCTCGTTAATGCAACACCATACATATGAAGATGAAAGATAAAGTCTATTATTAGTAAGTAAGATTGTTTTTTTATAGGCCTGTTTTATAATATATATTAATTCTAGTTGGCTTGATAGATCTGTATGTATATAACCTGACCGTGACTTATTTTAAAATAAATTATATAAAAATTGACTTGATTAAAATCTAATTTGATTTTAAAAAAAATTAAAATAATATTGTTTTAATTTTTTTTTAAAAAAGACATTATTTTCTTGACTAGGATTTAATAACTTTGAGTTTTATTGTTACTTGTTAGCAAATCATTTCATAGGAGATGATTTTATGATTATTACCACAAAATGAGATTTCTGACAGTCAAACTTATAGTTGTGATTGCAAATATGTGATTGCCATCGATGAAAAAATTGCTAGAAAGAACATCACATGGTAGTTTGCATTCTGCAATGCCAACTAACATGTTCTTCTTCCTGCGTGGCTTCACATCCCGGAACTTTTAGAAGGATTCTATGCTATAAACCTCACTTTCAATATAGTCAAAGGTTAATCTGTTCGGAATTATGATAGCGGTTATGGTTTAAAGTGTTTTTTATTTAAAGCCAACCTCACCTGATATTTGATTTAGAAAATATAGAACTTGAAATCTAATATGGGTTGAAGAATTTGTAATTAAACCAGACATGATATTGACCGAGCCAAACCTATTCGACTTGATCAGGTTTTTAATGTTCAGTTATTTTGGTCAAACCAAGTCCAAATCTTAGCGGGTAGACAACCAAAGAAAAAAAAGAGAAATAATTATCAAAATGCGTTGTTTTGATATTTGATTCAGATTATTCCGGTGATCTGCAAGATGGTCTAGAACCGGGTCTGCTAAATACGACTGACTCATTGTGATAATAGCAAATATCAATAGATATTGCAGTTGAGATTATCTGATATGCCATGTAAGTTCTGTGTTACTCTCTTTGTTTCAGGTGGAAGATGATGATTGAGAAGAGCCGTTTTGTAGAGGCCTCCATAAAAGAGGAAAAACATGATTTGAAGTCCACTGATGTTATCAAGGGCATCATTCGGACTTCTTAGAAGTTTAATAAGTTGAGCAATTGAATTTGAAGCTGAACTTGAATTCATATCAAATCAAGCTATAATTTGAGGGCAATGCCGTTCAAAGAAAGCCACTACTACAGTTCGAAGGCACGCCAAGTTTGGAAGGCTTTCATGCCAACATTGAAATGTGGCCAGATGAAATGTCAGATTTGGCTTAATATCAGTCAATTTGAATATGGTTAGTCTCATGCCAATGAACAAGTTACCATGCAAATGTTAAACCCGGTATGATGGTTACCAGGAAAACCCGGACACAGCCAGGTTATTAGTTAAACTAGACAAAACATTAACCTAATAAAACCTGATTGACCCGAGCTTTTAATAACTACATTGACTTGGCTAAACCTAATCCAAACCTTGGCCGAGTTAACAACAAGAAAAAAAGAGCAAAATAACATTGTTTTTTTTAAAAAAAAAAATTAACTCAAGTTGACTTAGTAACCTACGAGTTGATCCAATAACTTAGTGAATCTTATTTTTTGGATCGATAATGATAACTATGATTGTAGAAGCAAAAGCTATGCATAACGTGCTATGGAATACATAACTGAAGTCATCAAACTATCCTAAAGCAAACAAATCAGAAAATTTGTTCATGAGTGGCATGCCATCAGCTTCAAAACAGTAGTTCACAAAATGTGCAAAAGCCAAGGTTTCTAGACGTAAAGTAAAACTACAATTGAATTCCTCATCGCTGTAAATTGGATCTAGGATGGGAATGAGGACATTCCCATTGAAACCCACTGACTGCAACTTACTTTCCACAACTACAAATCATTTATTTGAATTTTTGTAGAACGAGAAATGATAGGGAGAATATAAATTTGCATTACAAACAATACAAGTAATAAATTACACAACTTAATTCGTCTCTTTGGAGAAAAAAATTCCGGGATTAAATTATTTCTCTCAAATTGGAACTTCCTCATTCCAAGGATATACGTCATGTAGGACAGCTAAAATCACAGTTACTCTCTAACTAAAGAGGTATTTATTCGTCTGGATTTGAGCTTCCTATCTAGAAATTGAACTAGGTCTTGTAAAATCCTCCCATTTTCTTGGAATTAAATAGGCAACACTATCTACAAAGAATTTCAAGCATATTACCATAGATGAATCAACATCAGGTACTTTTTAGTCTCCCCCTTGTGAGAAAGAGATACCTTCTAATCGCGAGTATAAGAACCCAAGTTGTTGCAGCTATTTTCTCCTTGATCATCAAAAGCAATGCTGAGCTTAGTACAGTCTTCAAGATCTGTGCGTGCAATCCTTTGAAAAAGCCAAAAATTCCCTCTCTTTTCCATATAGCACATATGACAGCAGAAATTGTCTTTTTGGACTTCCGCTGAGATTTCTTAGTTTCATCATCATCTGTGTCGGCAGCTTGAATCACTACCTTACACCTGTATCGAGAATATAATCTCAGTTAGTTCTATATCTCAAGCATTTAAAACTACAGTTTAAGGTGATAACTGTGCACCTGATTGCAGGATATGTCAGAAAGGTGGCTATACTCTTTGAGAGTGCGCCCAGAACAAAAGCTGAGAATGCAGAAAGGGTTACCGCAGTCTTTTCTGCACCGTTCTTGTTTCTCATTAATAGTTTTTGTTTCAGCTGATCAAATACTGTATACTGCAATATATACAACTCTTGTCTCAGTGTAGTCGATTCTCTTAAGCAAAATGCGGTAACCTCCTAATGTAGATTTTGAAGCAATTTGCATTATAGTGAACCTACAAGGCCAGGTCAAGTACCTGAATTGCAGGGTTCGAGGTCAGCAAAAGAGAGATGCCGAGGCCATCAAATGCATCACTCCAGCTGCCCTCAGTCAATGTTTCCCAAAGTCCTTTCGATTTGCCAAAGGCACTTGTCTGCATCCTTGAGGAGGCTGTATCCAGGGGCTACATGATAGTAAGCCAAAAATTAATGATATTAAACCTTTAACATTCACTCATATTGAATGGAAGAAACTCTTACAATGACAATAGACAGAAAATCAGAATAATGAGAAATTTCAAGATAAGCTGCCATCACAACAATCAAACTGGGCAGTATGCCAAACTGAAACCCATAGTCTTATTACAAGCAAAAATCACATTTTGAAATACCAAATAAAGAGAATGAAGCAATAAGTCTAATATATATCATGTTCTGAAAAGCTCCATGTTGTAAGATTTGAACAGTTCTTTTGATTGCATATCCAGTTATCCACGGTTCTCTGTATATCATGGCACTGAGAGATGTAAAATCCATCTTTATGGTCACTCCCTCCCTTTCTCACATTTAGAAATTCATCTGTGCCATTTCATATGCATAATTTGGGAAGAAAGAATAGTTATTGTATTATATTGTGTTCAAGAAATCATAGCATAACTTGCAAAATGGTGAGTATTGACTCACCTGAGTGATAACGGCAGTGCAAGCCCCTGCAGCAGCAGCAATAATCAAGTTTGCTTTTGTTCCAATCTTTTTAAAACCACTTTTCTCCATATATAGTCTTTTAAAGTAGCTATACCCATAGAAGTAGACAAACTGTGAAATGAAGGACTGCAGATTTTTCGTTCCTATGCCCTGGTATAATGAAAGAACTTGTCGGGTGGATATTGCTTCCCATAAAACATCAGTAAGCTTCCTGAATTAGCCATAAAAACAACACCAAATAAAGTACAAGCATTACAAAAGCAACTAACTTAAACATTCCCAAAGATCTAATAATCTGAAAATCACGTGAGAGGCTGCAGAACTAACAAATGATCCATAAAGTAAAAGGCCACGCAACCAGAAATGCACATAACATACCATCTGCCAATGCTGCTACATTTCAATTGAAAAGGGCATAACAGAAAATTTAAAAGAATTTCAATACACATGCTTGATACTACATGCTCCTTAAAGAGATTGACTGGAACATGTTTCATTAAGACTTCACTCTGCTAATTAGAAAATACATCAAGCAGGCACCTTTGAAGATATCACTAACATGACATGATAACCCACCCTCTTAAACATTCATCATGATCAGGAAACCAACAGATACAACATAAATAGCCTAATAAAGACCAAGTAGTTCGTAGCACAATAGCACAACATAAATTGTCAGCTTCCAGCTACACTGATCAGGTAGCTGCAGAAGAATTAGCCAATGGCCATAAACTCATCTACTACATTAATAATAGATACCTCTCATTCAAAGCAGATGCTTTACAGAGCTAAAAGTTACCGACTTTCTATGGCCGCCGCCACCTAACTACAGTCTACACATGTCACCATCCATAAAATTCAAAACTTTCAACTACCACAGTCCATAAAATTCACAACCATCACAATTTTTTTTAAAATAAAACAAAACCAGTTGACCAATCACAAGATCACACAAAACACAGATCAAGAAACCAAAAAAAAAAAAAAAAAACGAGAAAATTAAGAGATGGGTATTCTTAAAAACCTGTATTTTTGCTGTCCATGAGCACGAGCCTCAGCTTGATACTTAGTCTTACACGTATCAAGAGGGTATAAAATTGTTGTGCTTAGCAGTGAACCAATAGCACCTGATGTTGCCTCTGACACAGATTCAAGATCAACACCCATCTCTCTCTGTATCAAAACTCTTTTAAAAGATTAAGATTCTATAATTATGGGAGTATCAGGATGATTTATATTGAGTTTATAGAGAGGAAGACAGGGAAGAGACAACAGTTCGGTAGGTGGCTGGGCACGGGGGATTACAAAAAAGGAGAGAGATCAAAGTGAGAGGAACTGATTTTTGGATTTTTCTTGGGAGTTTAAGAACGTGACGTTTGTCGAAGTTATGGGCTTGTTAGTGTTTAAACTTTATTTTCATCCCTATAATTCATCAATGAAGCAATTTTGCCCCTTTAAGCAATTTTTGGATTTTTCAATTAATTTTTTAGGATTCTAAACTATCCCATGTAAATTATTTAAACGTAGTGTATCATTAAATATTTTTAATATTTAAATTAATATAATATAAGCATAAGAAAATAATTAAAAAATATAATATTTCATTAGATAAGTTGGCTGCTTTAAGGGGCATTATTGAAATGTTTAGGGCTAAAGATATGAAAATGAAGTTTACATTGACGGTCCTCTGGGGCAGTTAGACGGTGGGGATCTGACGGATCAAAACATACATGAGATAATGAAATTTAGCCTTTAAGACTCCACATCTCTTGATAATTAATCTAGTTTCTATGGATACTATGAATTATGATGATTTTTTTATTTATATTTTCATTGGGTAAAAAAATACTAATTATTTTGGGATGAAAACTCAAAAAGAGATAAATAATCAATAGATTTTATGAAATTATTTGATAATTTTGTTATTACTTTATGAGTTTTCAATCCATCTATGTTATTTATAAACTTCGAGTGAAGTTTAACAAGAGCTTTAATTACTGAAAAATAATTAATAAAATTAATTCTAATTTAATTTAAAACAATAGCATCAGAACTTGGAATTTTTAAATAGAGATCTAATATATGTTTTTTTTTTAGGATTCATTTTGTCACGGGTTTCTCTTTTTATTTTTGGATTTTCCTTCTATTTTCATGTCAAGAAAATAAGTAGGGTAAATATTGTTTATTTAAAAAAAACAAATTAAAACAATTAAAAAATTATTTCTACCATCTAATCAAAGAAAATAATAAAGTATTTTGTATAATTTGCTTTATTTTATTTTCATATATGTCTTGTTACATGATATTTAAATTCTACATGAGTTGAATGTAAAATATATAATTAAATTATTAAATAATATTATTCTCTTATATTCTAAATTTTTACAAGATATTAGATAATATCCTACTTTAAATATTAGCTTTTACATTCTAAATATTAACTTCTGTTTTTTTAACAAACAACATTTTATCACTTTAAAACACTTTATTTTTATTATTTTTATTGTCAGTTTAATATTTCTGGTTCATGACTTTTTCCCGTGATTTTTTTTATGTTTGTAAGTATAAATTAAGTTAAACTTAATTATTGATGAAAAGCAAAATAACTATAATGAATAAAATAATGTTATATGCATCAAACTCATGAAAAATTAAATTATTACGAGTTTAAAAAAATATTAAAAAATAATTAAGATAAATTATTTTTATTATTTTCTAATCAATAAAAACAAAACCCATGACAATGAGGAAATTATTTCTATTATCGAATAAAAAAAATGATCTAAGTATTTATATAATTTATTTTATTATATTTCCTTATATATCTTACTGTATGGACATATAAACTCACATTAAAATATATAATAATCAAGCTATTAATTACTATTCAATCGTTTCATTTAAAATATAAACTTTAGTACTTTACCATTCAACCTTTTTTTTTTTTTAAAAAAAAGAGTCAAATGACGAGCTCCATTGATAATTTGAGCAAAGGCAGGTAGATACCGGCGCGCACCAGACCAAAAGGCTCATCTTAATTTGTCGAAGTCAATATTAAAATCTGTTCACTTAAAACTCCATCCAGGTCAGATTTCGGGCTGCAAGTTTGTCGAGTCAACCTGCAGGATCATTTAATAACTCTAAGTCAACATCAGTTAGTTCAGAAGTGGTAGATAAATGGAAACTCACGGAGAAGTTGAAAATTGCAAATGATCATAATACTGACATGGATTGCATGATTGTTCAACTTGGTCTTCACTGAAAGAAACTCGAGAGACTGATCCAGTCTGAAGAGTCTGGTGATCTTTAGAGCAGAGCGTCTGCCTTGTAAGCTATCTTCCAAAGATCAAGCGTTTGTGTCTGCACTAGTGCTTCATCTCTGTGCAGAATCTAATGATGATACTGCAAGGCTACAAGAACCTGGTGTTTCTGGTCTCGAGCAATATTTGCTATAGTTTCGAAACAAATGCATGGCAAGATTATACTAGAGTTGCTTCACTATACAAGGCATGTGATACAGAAAGACTCCGAGCTCGATGCGATCATCTGTAATCTCCAATTACTGAACTGCTGGGTTCGGAAGGTTGGTGTTGACGAGGAGAAATTATGATATCCTGGATTTTCTGCTGGATGCCGTAGCTGGAATTTTCTGTGTTTTTCAGTTTTTGTTGCATGGCTTTGTAGCAGAGATGAGCTACTAGCTTCTTAATTGGTTGCCAAGAAATATGAAATCTGATGCATGTTTATTTCACCCATGTTATTTTTGTAAAAAAAAAAAAAAAAAACCTGGTTTGAAGTCAAATTTATTCTATAAAGGTTTTACTTACCATATTCACTCAAATTTACTTTCACAAAATTAAAAATTAAGATTCTAACCAACACGTGTCAACTTGCTTGATATTTATAATTTGATAAAAACTCGAATTAATTTTCGGCAGGTCAAAATTTAATCAAATTTTTTTATAAGCAAAATTATTTTTACAAAATAATATAATTTTAATTTTTTTAAAAAAATTAGATTAGTCTTAATGATCATGTGTTAACTTGCATGATTTGTGATCCAAGCTTTCTGTTTGACCATTTCAAGTTAAATTTAATAACTACAATTAAAACTATTATTTTCATCATTTAAAAACAAAGCACAAAAATAACGGAAAAGGGCCACGCTATTTACCTTTCTTGCCATCTTCACCACTCCAATCCACTGCTTTTCACTCATCACTCTGCCTTAAGTGCCTTTCCTTTCCTTTCCAACCATTTTCACCCTTGATAAAAACACAGCTATCTACGCTTTTGCCACTCCAACAACCACCAAATTTCACTTTTGCCACTGTAGATCAATTTTCCTTTCATAAACCACCTCTGATTCTTCTTTTTTGAGCTTCCAATTTTTCTCATTACTTAAATCCCTAATTTACCCTTCCAAATCCAGGTTTTTTTCACCGTTTTTCCTTTCTCATTGCTGTTTTGATTAGTTAGGTTTTTGGGTGTTTGGTTTCTGATTGAACTGGTTGTGTTTTTGTTGAATTGGTTGTGTTTTTGTCGTTTAGATGGCGAAAGCAGCGACGACGGCCAATCCTGGAGTTAAAAGTGGAGTGAGAATCGTTGTGGCCGGAGACCGAGGCACCGGCAAGTCTAGTTTGATTGTCACTGCTATCTCCGAAACTTTTCCGTCGAGTGTTCCGCCGGTTCTTCCACCTACACGGATGCCTGATGATTTTTACCCTGACCGCGTTCCAATCACCATCATCGATACCTCATCTAAGTATTTTACTGTGTAAAAATATATTTTAATATGCGTATTAGTTAGTTTAATTTGCTAAAAATAGCTGAATATTTGTATTGTTTTGATTGTATTTTTAGCTGATAATTAATTTAGGGTTATGGCTTAGTTAAGTTGCTATGGTGTATTTGGCTTTGGGATAATGGAAAGAATGGGAATCTTTTAATGCTGTTATAGAAAGTGTGGAGATTTTGTGAATGTCCTTTTAAAATCTATTTGTGGACATGTTTGGACTGGTGGATTTTTTGGGGTGAAGTTGAGGTACTCTGATTAGTGGGCTTTCATGGTTTTTGAAATCCATAAGGCTAAAAGCAACTCTTGAAGTGTAAAAAAAGAAAAAAAAATCAAGCTTTGTCGAATAAATTGTGTTTTTGGGTAAGTTTGTGTTCGGTTGTTGATTATTATGTGTGGTAAAGAGGAAACAGTCATTTGAGTTTGGCGTATTTTGTTGGCCTCCGAGATGGGAAGAGCTGTATGTTTACCGGGTTGGGTATGTCCTGTGAATGAACCCAGGAGATCTTTTTTGGGAAGGATTGATGAATGTGGGAAATGAGGTTCCACATTCATTCCATTTTTCTTGGTTGGGAAGAGGAGGTGCAATGCCACTTTTTGTTTAAAGTAACGGTGTGAGGTAAATAATGAATGATCATTTGTTCTGTGTTTCAGAGTGGAGGATGCCGGTAAAGTAGCTGAAGAATTGAAGCGAGCTGATGCAGTTGTTCTTACATATGCATGTGACAGGCCAGAGACTCTTGATCGTTTGAGTACCTTTTGGCTTCCTGAGCTTCGTCAATTAGAGGTTTCTATTCTTTGTTTTCATCCCTTTGTGGGTGTCTTCTGTCATTTTATTGCCAATAAATCTGTGAAGACCTGTCCTTAATTTGTGAAGAGATCTTTCCAGTGAGAAACAATAGACTTTTTTTTTCCAGCCAGATCCTACTAATTCATGTATTGTTGTAAGCAGAAATCTTTATGACAAGTTTTCATCTACAATCAAAAGTCATTTGTAGCAACTGGAACCTTGTAGCTGTTTTTCTTAGGAATATCTTTCATTGTAGTTTGTTGGTGGAGAGAAACGTATGCTTTTGATGGTAATGTGGATGATGAACAGGTGAAGGTACCAGTTATAGTGGTGGGTTGTAAGTTGGATTTAAGAGACGAGAACCAGCAAGTGAGCTTGGAGCAAGTAATGTCACCGATAATGCAACAGTTCCGGGAGATCGAAACTTGTATCGAGTGTTCGGCATTCAAACATATTCAGGTATCCTGTTTGTTGAATTACTTTAATAGATGCTATGGTGTGAATCTTTTGGAGTTATCTAATCTGACCATTACAGTGCAATATTGTTTTCTGAATCCTTTTCAGTAATTTAGTTTCACCATTGCAGTGTAACATTGTTTTAACAGTATGCACAGTTTGCACTTTGAAGGTCTTTTCCGGCTCCTGTAATCATTGTATGCCACAGTTCGTTATGATTCCTCAATGGGAAGTTCCTAATATACTGTTTGGAGTTTTCTCCTTGTATTGATAACACTTTTTTTCCATGATGCATGAGTTTCAAACCAAAGATGACTAGTATCTATTTTGTTTTATTCTAATCTTTGAATCATTTAGATGGATTACATTGGCATGCGGTTTGGTTGGTAACCTTGGGGTTTTGGAATTAACAATCGAATTTCTGATTTTGGTTTCCTTTTTCTACAGATTCCTGAGGTTTTCTACTATGCACAAAAAGCAGTGCTTCACCCAACTGGTCCATTATTTGATCAGGAATCACAAACTTTGAAGCCCAGGTGTGTTAGAGCGTTGAAGCGTATATTCATTCTTTGTGATCTTGATAGGGATGGTGCCCTTAGCGATGCCGAGCTAAATGAATTTCAGGTTTGTATTCATGTTATTATATTATTCTTCTTTTTTTTGCAATTTTGGTGGGAATGGAGTTGGATTTTGAATGTTGTTATCTATATATTATTCCATTGCTTGGCATTTATTTCTAGCTGCACAAACTTGAGTTAGTAATATCCCAAACTAGTCTTCAGAGTCTTAAGATTTTTCGTTATCTTGTCATTAGCCTTATAAGCTACAATGTCTTAAGAACATGGTTAATTGGCATATTATTCTTGTGCTTTGTGAGGAGAGAAGCTCAAGCCCAAAGCTTAAAGTCTAGCAAGGGGATGGGTTGGGCATAGTTACAATTTTCAATGCTCAAATATTATAAGTTACAATGTCTTGTGCTTAGGGTTTGTGAAGGATCTAATAGCTTTAACAGGTCAAATGCTTCAACGCTCCATTGCAACCTTCTGAGATAATAGGTGTCAAGAGGGTTGTGGAAGAAAAGTTGCCTGGTGGAGGAGTCAGTGGTATGGGCGTCAATGACTGTGGCCTTACACTGACAGGATTCCTCTTTCTCCATGCATTATTCATAGAAAAAGGGCGCCTTGAGACAACATGGACTGTACTTCGGAAATTTGGGTACAACAATGATATCAAACTTTCTGATGAATTAATTCCCACATTCAAACTAGCTCCTGATCAGGTAATACTGGTTCAAAAGAACTTATTTGATGGTCTTTCTGTGGTTCTTTTCTAGTATCCTTTGTTTGTATTAAACCACTTATTTTTCGTTGTCATTTTTTCAGAGTGTAGAACTCACCAGTGAAGCTGTCGAGTACTTGAGAAATATCTATGAACTGTTTGACAGTGATGGTGTATGTTTCAGTCTGTGCTTTTATCATTATTCATTATTAAGCTCTTAAAAGTGTAGACAGTGATGGTGTATGTTTCAGTCTGTGCTTTTATCATTATTCATTATTAAGCTCTTAAAAGTGTAGTTAACTAAGCTTCATTATATTTTGAGCTCCTATATCTTCACTACTATAAGTTGTAGTCTTTCAACTTGCTAAGTAATTCTGAATTCTCAAAACCTCACTAATGAAAATGTACTGCCAGGATAACAACTTGCGACCTGCAGAACTAGAAGATATTTTCTCCACTGCACCGGAAAGGTACTGCAATTTTTATTTTTTTTGTAAAATTGATGTTGTGTCGTGTCCCTTAATAATTTGCAACCATCTACTGTCAACCTTTTTTTTTTCCTGTCATTTGTCTTTCAGAACAAACCAGCATGTTAGATCTATCTTTAATCAACTCAAGCTCCAACCCTACCATCTACTTTCTTCTCATATGAGTTTTCAACTTTTTGCTGTTGATTTGAATTTTTTTGTTACATTAACACTTGGCTTTTCAACTTCAGCCCGTGGGAGGAACCTCCATATAAAGATGCTGCAGAGAAAACTGCATTGGGTGGGCTTTCAGCTAATGCTTTTTTGTCAGAGGTATCTCTCACTCCCCCTCTGCGCGCATGAGTGAGTGTACTCATGTGGGTGCGATGTGTGTTGGGTGTGAGTGAAGTTGGCTGTCTTTCCTCTCCTTATGTACAATTCTTTTCATGCATGTATCATGCCTGAGTGATATGATATAAGGTCTTAAAAGTTCAGTATATGGGATATGTGACAAACATCAGTAATGGAATTCGTTAATCAATCTAACATTGACTTTTTTGACAAAATAAAAGGTACCTGTTTGAATATTTGGAATATTAATTTCATGACAAGTGTGTTACTTACTGACAAATATGTATTCCAGTGGGCCTTGTGACTTTTTGTAAAAGTTCAAGAGTGCATGGGATATGCGATAAACATCAGCATTGGAATTCGTTAATCAGTCAAACATTGACTTTTTGACAAAAAGTACCTGTTTGAATATTTGAAATATTAATTTCATGACAAGTGTGTTTACTTACTGACAAATATGTATTCCAGTGGGCCCTTATGACTCTTCTAGATCCATCTAGAGCTGTGGAGAATCTGATTTACATCGGATATTCTGGTGATCCTTCTGCTGCTGTCCGCTTGACAAGGAGAAGACGTTTAGATCGCAAGAAGAAACAGTCAGACAGAAATGTTTTCCATTGCTTTGTCTTTGGACCGAAAAAATCTGGAAAGTCTGCGTTAGTGAATTCTTTTATTGGAAGGTTCATCTCAATCCATCTCAAAGAAACTTATATAAATTATGTTTATTTATGCTTGTATTCTTCCTGGTAATTTTTTTTGGTGGTTAATGTTAGCTTGTTAATTTTGTATTCAGACCTTTTTATGATAGTTATGCTCCAACTGCTGAGGAAATTTACGCAGTTAATGTTGTTGATCTACCTGGTGTAAGTGTTATTGAAGTAGTCAGAATATGTTTTGGCTCTTACTTTGGATTCTTTACGTTATCTAATTCCTCCAAGGCTCACTTTTGTCTCCAATTGAATCTCCCACTCTCTGTTTGCAGGGAATAAAGAAAACCCTTGTGTTGAGAGAGATTCCTGATGATGGAGTTAAGAAACTCTTGTCAAATAAGGAGTCTTTGGCATCATGCGACATAGCAGTGTTTGTCTATGACAGGTAAGCAGAGTGGTGTATGATGAATTCAGTTTAGTCACCTATTTTAAGGGTACATTTTTTAATTTTATGGTATGTGAATTTGAGAGGTAGCTTGCTGTGAGTTTGTTTGTTCAAAACTTCAATTTCCTACTTTGCTTGCTATTGATGGGTTATTGATTGGATATATTTAATTTTGTATGTGTGAATAAAAAGTTTTAAAAAGATCATATGCTGATGTCGTCATGGCTGCCTCATAGGAGAATTTAGCCTTCCAACATAGCTAGGAACCTCAACCAAAGGTTTCCCATGGCTGAGAATGTAATGTGAACTTTGCTTTGCAATTTCATTAATACACTCAGTCCATTTAAGGTATCAAATGTTATTGCAGTTCTGATCAGTCCTCGTGGAAGAGAGCGACAGAATTGCTTGTGGATGTTGCCAGCCATGGTGAGGATACTGGATATGAGGTGCCATGCCTAATTGTGGCAGCTAAAGATGATCTGAACTCATTTCCAATGGCAATACAGGAATCTACCAGGGTAGTTACTAGTTACTTCTTTGCTGATTCTATTTCATGGTTGTAGATTATGTACAAAAGTTGACTTTTATCAAATTTTTGTCATGAGTTTTCTGTTTGTGCTTTTGGCTCATAACCCTTTTGCTTTATCAGAAAGTCTTCAGATTTCTCTAGTTCGGTTGGTAATACATTACTGGCTTATAATGATCTATGATTATGGAGGCCTTGTTCTTCACAGTTAGATTATAGGTGGTTGTGAATAAGTATCAATTGCAGTTGGATGTTTGTAAGTATCAATTGCAAGTTGCCTGTTTGCCTGCTGGGCAGTAATTCCCCCCCCTCTCTTTGAAGATTGTTCTGCAGTTCTTGTTGGGATCCAAAAGTAATGGGATGGACTATTGATTCTGAAAGTAGAACAATGCCCTTAATTGCAATTATTTGATTTTGCAGGTTAGTCAGGATATGGGAATAGAGGCTCCAATCCCCATCAGTTCAAAGATGGGCGACGCCAATAATGTGTTCCGTAGGATAGTAACTGCTGCTGAGCACCCGCATTTGAGCATTCCTGAAACTGAAGCAGGGAGAAGTCGCAAGCAATACAATCGACTTGTCAACCGCTCTCTCATGTTTGTTTCAGGTATGTTGATATTTGGAACTCCTAGAATTAGTGGCACTGCTATAAATATCTCTAGGTATTGTGAATTTTCTGCTATTTCTTTCAGGAATCATGTTTTTCATTTTAAGAACTCTAATTCTGTTTTCTTACTCTGGCCTAGATGTAATAGAAAATCTGATTAGTCTATTCTAGGAGTTGTGTGGCCGTTCTTCTATTTAGTCAGATGTTCAACAATCATGTCAGGTGTCAATCCTAAAATGCTTAAGGATGACCATTGTTCCAGTTTGTTTTATTTACTGGGACTGGCTCTTGCAAAGGATTTTGACACAACTGCTGGGAATTAAATCGAATTCAGGATGACCACAGTGAAATATACTCAATTACTGACTAACATTTGAACAAAATATCTCTCTTGTTACTTGTTTTAGATGATTGCTTCATCTTTCATCTTTCATCTTGCTACCGCTCTATGTTTGTAGGGAAAAAACCAATTAGTTGTTGTTAAATGATTTCTTTCTCATTGATCATCTACCATATTGATGATTTTGTTTCACCATTCCAGTTGGAGCTGCGGTGGCCATTGTTGGGCTAGCAGCTTACCGAGTATATGCTGCGAGAAAGAACTCTTCTGGTTGAAGAAAGATTCACCCATTAATGAGATGCAACTCACGCATTCGCCTGTAGAGGATTTGCAATATAACTAATCTGTTCTTTTGATTCGCCTTCCAACTCATTTGCCATCCATTAGGGTTTTATCAGTTTCGATTGGAAAAAAAATGCAACAGATGTAACATGAAACCAGTTGTTGTGCAGGGCTTGTGCAATAATAAAAATTTTGCTACATATTTTTTTGATAAGATCACTGTCGTTGGATTTTCTTGCTTTTTTTTTTTTTTTTTTTTTGATATGATCACTGTCTTTGGATTTTCTTGCCTCGACACCATGTGCCAAGATGATAGTGAGTTTTTGCTATTTGCATATTTAGGATTCTTTTACTTTCCTTAAATAGTAATGTACTCGGTTGCATGCCAAATTCTTCTTGCTTGGAAGAAGTAATGGTGCTTCCACCATGGTTTTGTTCCTGTTGCCTGCAATTCTGGACGCATGTTTCCCCTCATCTTTGTTTTGCCGGCCTTTGAACCCACAGGCTTGGATCAGCCTGTCCATCCTCCTACCTGCCACTTTCATTTTCTAGTTTCAAGCAGCAGTTCATGAATGCTTCGACTGTAACCTGGAGCCTGAAATCCAAATTGAACAAGAATCTCATCTCCATTCTATTCATTTCTCCGGTGCTTACACCTCCAATCCTGGCATAATAGGCATTGTCATAACACCTGCAAGTTTGAGTGAATCAGTGAACAAAGAGGTTTTATGGCAAGCCTAATGCTATATAGCATGTAAATATTGTGTGGACGATTTCCACATACTATACCACTGAACTGATTAGTAAGAAAAGCCCCTTTCTCCATAGTTGTTAGGTCCAGCTCAGGGTTTGACTCATTGAGAGTATAGGTCATTGGGTCAATTTGGATTAATCCCAAAACATTGTTTTGAATAAAAATTATGGACACATTAAAAAAAAATTCCCAAGTTGATTGGTTGGGTCTTACCTAGGTTCGGTTAGGTTAATCAAGTTGTTAATTGACTTGCTAAGTTATACAGGTTTGATTAAGTTAATGTTCAAGTTTGAATGTAAACCTGACCCGAGCTAGATCCTAAATTAATAGGTCACCAAATCAAACTCTGCTATGCCAAATCATGTTTAACAACTATGTAGATTTATGAGTGTCAAGTAGTGTGGTACTTTACATGAGAGTATGTTTGCCACTAGAAAATTAAATAATCGTTTTAAATTTCTTCTTTATGACGCACCACCATTTCTTCCTTAACTCATGAAATCGACTCGACTCGACTCTTTATGAGTAAGCCATACCGACAAGACCATCCAATTATCAACCAAAATAGCTCAGTATTCCCTCTTCTAACGATCAATTTCACTCTTTCTTCCCACTTCCCTACCACTCATTCTCTCTTTGAGGTTCACAAAAGGTGAACTATTTACTACCAACCAGAGAAAACTTGTAGGCAAGCGTTTAAAACACTATAAATCACTGCCTTCCCGAACTAAATTCTAGAAGACACCTTCTTTCAACCTTTTAACTATATCTTGCATGTCATGCATACAGAAGCCAACAACTGAAACACATAAAATAACAGTCTGGATCCACTCCATTGATTCAGATCTAATTTCAATAGCACTAAAAGGACCATCATTAACAGTGATACAAAGATCATTAACAGTAATACATAGCTGTGTTATTATCTTAACGTGTGATTCGACATAAATACCATTATATCAATAAACCATCGGTTTATTGATGCAAGTTGTTGTGATCAATAAGTTACGTATTTACCATAATTGGACTTCATAAATAGCCTTGAAAGAATATTTATGGATCAATAGTACAGAACTAAGTCCAAAACAAGATTGGGTTGTTATGAGTGATCACCCTGATAAATAGCCTATAGATTTTGATTCAACTGGACCGTGCTTAAATTTGGCTAGGAGGTTCCAAAAACCTAGCTTTATAGGAGAGTTAACTATCTATAACCAGCCGATACTTGAAAAACCTCTAAATTAAGCTCAAAAGGTGCAATTCAGGTTTTTTTCTCTTTATTTTTTTATTTTCTAGTTTATTTAGGATTTTAATTGTTTTTTCCTTTCTAATTAGGACTTTTAGTGTCCAACGTTGTTTCTGTTTATTTAAAATGTTATAAACTTATGAAGAAAGCAAAATGCTTAAAAAAAATATTTAATAATAAATTTTGAAATTAGAATTTTTATGTCATCCTTATCATTTATTGTGTGATATTTCACGAAATAAGAGGATAAGAAATAAAGAAATCCACCTATTGACTGCCTAATGACATGACCCTGAATGATAAGTTAAGCATTTCTAAATCTACAGCAAACCAAGCACTCAGGGAAGCGAACAGAGTAAATAAATATTAAAGAATTCTTGGTTTTATTCATGCAAGTACTTACTCATCATCCAAAAATTTTGCAGCTACCATGATGCTTGTAATCAGAAGACGGTGTGCGTTTAGGGAAGTAAGATGGCCATCCGTTAGTTGAAGGAACTTGTTGATGTATATGTAGGCAACAACAAGGCAAGAACTGCTGCATCCTGAGTACTTGAATATGCGTTCGATATACTGCTTAATGCTCAAGGTGGGTGATCTTGATCCATGGAAGATTGTAATAACATCTTTTCTAGCTGTGTTTGACAGCTCTTCGTTCTTTTGAATGGATCTCTCTAAAACAGATGCAATAAGCAGCAATACCTGTGGAGTTCCTGAAGCCCCTCTACTGGATTCATCTAATAAACCCAAAGCCATGCAAGTTTCTGATTCAGCAGCCATGCCATTGAGCACCAAATTTGCCATTCTGAATCAAAGCTGGTAAATTAGTTAAAACAAAACAATGGAGCTAACAGTGCTCACAAGTAATTGAAAAGCATGCTGTAAGGATTAGCATTGAACCATATTTAAGCTGGCCTCTCTCTGTGAAAATTATTCGTATAAGAACTTGGGTTCAGCCTACCTGTATAGGTATAATCTGAGCCAAAATCAGAGATAAACCTGTAGTGTATCTTACTTATGTGACCTTAGGAATTAAAAAAAAGACTCTATTCCAAGAGGTCAGCCGATTGGGAAGCCTTTACACTGCACTATAAAAGTTTCTAAAAGATAGCAGCACAAAGGAATGCTCCACTATTATGCACTAAGGTACTTGTGCAGCACACAAGGAGAAAAAACAGAACATAGATGTAGATTCCAGGTGTAGTAGGTGTATCAGGATAAAGTCTTAGGAAAAGTCATAACTTTTTGGAAAGTTGGTCCTGCCTTGCTGCTTGTTGAAGGAAAAGAAACAGATTAGAGTTCTTATTTTCTTTCGTGTTTTTGATAATTAGTGAGGTATCTGTTGATCCTTTTGGATACCACAACAGCCCTCCACTGGTTTTGGCATGTCGAGCTAAGGGTCTGTATTTTTTCGGCTTAGTTGCCCGAAGGTGAGTATTGAACCGAGACAAGTTGAATTTCAATCGTAGTTATTAGACCCAACTCGAAAACTGATCTAACAAGAACTTTTGTTTTTTTCAATCGAGTTTGAATTAGTTTTAACTAGGTTAACTAGATCCCTAAAAAGCTAATTATGTCAACCAAGTTTAACCGAGTCAATGTTTTATCTGGTTCAATTAAAAACCCGGACGAGTCAGACTTCAAATCTATGTTTTATAGATCAACCCACCCACCGACACAAGCCAAACTTAATAACTATGATTTCCATCAGAACACTACATGGATTAGCATATTGGAGTTTTAATGTAACTTATGGGGGCAAAGACAACGTATTTCTTGTTATCAAAAAATCAATTGGAAACTTTACTTATTAGAAAGACAGGAAATTAACCTTTAATTCCTAATGTAGTAACCATGGTAACTTGGGCATCAAATATTTTGATTTTATTAATTTAATTTCAAATATAGTCGATGCTAGACAATGTCACCCCATCTATTATTAGTAGTAGGTAAAAGATTTTGTTTAATTTACATGAGAAGTGTAAATGTTGTGATATAAGGAGTAAAAATAAGCCTCAATCCATCCTAAAACGAGATTTTCGTATAAAATTGTAATAAATTCCCTCCACTTCTTTTTTTATACAAATTAGTGAAATATGGTAAAATTTATTACGATTTAAAGCTAAAAACTGATTAAATGCACGTTTAATAAAATCATGAGTAATGTTTTTACGCAAATATTTTTTAATTGAAAATATATCAAAATGATGTTTTTTCTTTTAAATTTTTTATCCAACATATTAAAATCATCAAAAAACACATAACAAAACGTTGATCTAATATATTTTTAAACAAAAAATAATTTAAAAAACATTAAAAAAAGGATTGAACCTCGTTACTAAACAAAAAGTAAATCAAAATATCTGTGACTTGTTATCAATAAAGAAGTAACAGAAAAGTCAGACCATTAACAGAACTGCAACATGAACACCAATGGAATCACTTAAGTTCAAGATTGGCTCCTAGGAATCAATTTCTCATGCTGGACACAGACTGATTGGCACTGTAGGAGCAAATGGGGACAAAGCAAGAGAACAGTTGTTGTCTGGACCAGAGAGTTCAATATTCTTTAAAAATGGAACAAGGAATTTTCTAAGCAATGCCATGAATATTTGATTTGAGCATAGAATATTGTAGTTATCCAACCTGTTGTGTCCAAATCCATGAACACATCAAAACCTGGATACATTAAATTTGCTTCAATTTTGTAGTTACATATAGTTTTCGAAGCACCAACTTGGGATCCTAATTAATCAATCAATTGTTGACTATATCATCAGAGATATTATATTATTGGCCTTCAACATAATTAGAATGTTGAGATTCTCTAAATTAATTAATTTAATGGTGGCCTAATTTGTTTATTAATTAGCACTATATTTTCGTTTCCATGAGAGAAATTGACAACTCAACCACTGTGGACAGACACCATAAAATCCAATACGTGCTGTCCGTAGCTCGGTGTCATAATTACGTGCATTTCTTACATAAATAAAAACGACTTAATTGGATATAAAGATGATTTGGAGTTATAATTAAACACCTTTGGATCTAATACTTGTTATACTATCTTCTAAATTTAGGGTTTTTTCCCCCCAAGGGTTACCCCTACTACAAGTCACCGACCCACCAGCATAAAAAATCTTCAACTAGACCCTTATTCCATAGGCCCACGCATATTCATAAAAAGAAAGACTGATTTAGCACCCATGTGGTTTCAAACGTAAGCGTTTGCTTCTGATCACAGAGGCAAATATATATCGATATATTACAAGTTTCTGTTTTTTTTTCCTGAAAGACCAGTGATGAGTTCTTGTCAAAATCGCACCCATCCATTTACATATATATTGAGTAATGATTTCTTTGGCTAATAAAAGAGCATGAACACACACACACCTGGTGTTGAACTGTTAATTTCTTGATGATATATTCATAAAAAGAAAGACTAATTGAGCACTCATGTTGTTTCAAACGTAAGACTTTGCTTCTGATTACAGAGGCAAATATATATCGATATATTACAAGTTTCTGTTTTTTTTCCTGCAAGACCAGTGATGAGTTCTTGTCAAAATCGCATCCATCCATTTACATGTATATTGAGTAATGATTTCTTTGGCTAATAATAGAGCATGAGCACACACACACCTGGTGTTGAACTGTTAATTTCTTGATGATATATGTATATTTGTGTATGTCAACCTTCCCGAACACACATGCACACCTGGTGTTGAACTGTTAATTTCTTGATGATATATGTATATTTGTGTTTGTGTATGTCAACCTTCCCATCACTTGTCTCTCTAACAATCCAGCACTAAAAAATGGTGTCATCTTTAGAGATATGGCTTCCAATTGATCATTCATAATTTGTAGTCTTTCTTGCACTTGATAGAGATGCATCACCAATAATATTTCTTGATATATATATATCTTCGTCAATATAAATAATTACCTCATCATCACTTTTCCTGGAAATAAAATAAGTAATTTCCTCCATAGTTATATATTTTTTTTAACCTCCATCTTCGAAGCTGAATCAAGGATTCAGAGATCACAATTTATATGAGAAAATGGAATTTAATTGTTCAATCATGATTCAGACCCAATTCTCTGTACTGTTTCCAATTAATCATACATAAATCTCTTCAATTTGTCATCATTAAGGCGCATTAATTAATTGTTATTCTTTAACAAGGATGTTGGGGTGGCTCTTGTGGGGTTGATTCAGGACGTAAGGATAAAATTTATTGATTATTGATTGATTGAACAAGTTATATATTTTCAATCAATCATAAAAAAAAAGTATTTTAAACCTTGATTTCGATGTTTAATATGATCCAATGAATATAAGTTAAAGAATATTTTTAATTATGTGCCGTGATGGTAAAGAATTTGAGATCTGCACAGCATGAAGGTCTCGAGTTCGAGTTAGGGCGTGCATCTTTTGTAAGAGTCTGAAATAATTAGAGTTTTACTCGCTCACCTAGACCTACAAAATACACTTTTCAGGGAATGGAGTTTGCTCGAATCCAAAAAAAGAAAAGTTAAAAAACATGATTTTTATTTTAAGTATATAATTAACCTAGCTATATACGCACATCTACCTATTATACTTAAAAAAAAAAAAACATAAACAATAGCATCAAAACAAACAAACAAAAAAAACATTATTCCTTTCGAAATTATTATAGTTTTATAGCAATGTGATTAATTTGTAACTTTTCAGGAAGAAATTAAATCCAATGATCAAACACCTTCATTATCAAGAAATTGACCCTCCCCCTTCTTGATTTGAAAAGGTAAGATAGAGAGAGGACCAATTTCAGACTTCCACGCCTACACCATTTACAATGTCAAACGATTGTACTAACTAAATGATGGTTTTTAAACATTATTAAAAAGATAATATATAATAATATCATTCTCAAGAAGAACAAAAAAAAATTACATCACGATTTTTTTATTTGATTTGTTGTTGGATAACTCTTAAAGTCTCAAGTTCAGGTATGAATAATTTTATGAACCACCCTCTAGCTCGAATAACCAAACCATGGCGGCCGGAGAAAAAAGAAAAGAAAAGGAATATCCACAAGTAACGGGTCAATGAAGACACCATGGCATTACAGCTGAATTAATATATAAAAACACACACTCAACTGATGGAATAATTCAAAGAAAATTGATGAGGATTAATTATTAAATTGCCATGAAACCATACTATGCATGATCATGACAATCTTCTCTTAGTCATAGGTAACATGTTCATCATTTTTTTTTTATAGGTTCCTTACTTAATTTCTAGCTATATATTATTTCTAGCTATATATATTATTTGGAATTTCTTTGAATACATGCATGTGCACCAATAATAACTTTAAAAAACTCATATATGTATATATATTATAGATTAATCTAGCAAACTTGTAATTGATTTAGAGTTCAATTAATACAAATTGGATAATAATTTGAACCGATTTTAATATGTATATCACTTAATGGATTGAATCATAACAAGATCAAAATCAAGGAATTATTTTTTATTAAAAAATTAAACAACATCATTAAGAAGATAAACTCATGTTATGTTTATCCACCTACCAAATAACTCCAAAACCCAAATCCTTTACCGGCACCATACGCTAGGAAACATGACATTAGCTTTAATTAATTAGTCTTTTTTTAAAAAAATTAAATGTACTGCACATACTAAGTACTTAATTTTTTCTAAGTCGAACAATTAGCTTAATTATAAGAGCCGTATATAGTTGTATAACCATTCTTCAACGAATACCACTTTCTCTATATCTGCAAAAGTAGGAAAAAGGGCACCGAAAATGGTATTGTTTCCACGCAGTAGAGAAGCAGAAGCAGGTTTTTGAATACCATCAATGTCTACTAAAAGGACAGTAATGAAAGCGAGGAGTTGCGATGGCTATGACTACTGCCTTGGACCTGACCCAGGACTTCCATGGCGCTGATAACAATTATTAGTGTTATGAAATTGCAATGTAATATCGATAATGAATAAAAAGAAAACTGAACTACATGATATGAAACACAACTATTTTTAGTGACTTTTTTTATAATTCTTTTAATAAAAAAAAAAGTATTATTAATGAAGGAAAGTTAGCGACTTAGATTGTGACTAACCAAGATAAATTAAGTACAAGGCATGAAACTAATTAACGAATTACTGATACAGATGTTAAAAACTAGATTATAATAATATGTGATTCTTAGAACTTGTTTGTTTTTATGTTTTAAAAATATTTTAAAAAAATTAATTTTTATTTATTTTTTTCTTTGTTTTTTTTAAAAAACATGAGCTTTCATTAAAAAAAAAAAAACAAATGTCATAATAGATATCATTGAAGAAATTTGTATGATCATGTAAATATATCTATACATCATGTTTTTTTGTCAGATTTTTTTATATAATTAATTTTTACAAGATTTATTATAGAGATTTCAAGGAAGCATGCATGTCTTGTTTTGTTGTTCGATTTAGCTTCAATATAATTAATTTTCACATTGACATGCTATATTTTTTTATATAATTATAAGTTAAGCAAGAGATATGGATCTATAAAATCTTTATTCACGAGGTGATTTATTAAATCATAATTAACATGTCAAAAGTAATTTCATACATTTTTTTTTATTAGCATGACTCGATAGATTAGCCTATAAAATTAACCTATAACCTAATATGAGTCGAGTTTAATTTAAATTGATTTAATATTAACTTGATTAAACCCATTCTTAGACATAGGCTGGTCAATGTCAATGTGTTTTTTTTTATAAAAAAAAATTGACACAATTCTGAATAAAAATATAGTTCCAATTACCAAGAATTTTTTTTTTAATATATCTCGAGCCGAATCTAACAATTATATACGAGTATGACCAGCCAACCAAACAACTACATATCTATATATATATATATAATTTATTGCAATAAATTAAAGAACAAGACCAATTTCAACAAATTTGAAGAAAGACTTTTACTCCTCCCATATCAAAATCAAGCGTTAACAAAGCAACATCAAAACACACACACACACACACACACACACACACGTATCCAAGCTATTCACAAGGCATCGTAATTAATAGGAGCAAGTACTGTAATTACATTAATTTTCTAAGACGAAGACAGTATTTACAACAGAAACGTGAAGCCATGCACTCTTTCTCACCAAACTCATTTGATTTGGAGATGAATATAATAATATTCTTCAAAGCCCTGACTATATAAACACAAACATTATATGTGATTAGGTCAATCAAAATGGCCTCCTTTAAGCATTCATGTCAAAAACTCTTCATTTCTTCTCTCTTACTCCTCTCTGTATCCCTGACGTTTCTAGTCTTCTCTTTCCAGCCAAAACCAGACCATGAGTTTGATGATCACCGACGTCAAACAGTAGTCCATCACCATAAAAAACCTTTGTCGATTATCAACACCCAGAAATCATGGTTCGATGATCTTATTGAGAGGAAAATCTTTAGCCAAAGAATCAAGATTGGTTTTGTCAATGTTGATGATAATGTCAAACATGCATATGATCATATGCATGGAGAAGTCGAGACTGTTAACGTGGATTTCAGGCCTGTATCCAAGGAGTTAAAATGGGAGAAATTTTTCCCGGAGTGGATTGATGAAGACGCGAGGTGGCATGAACCATCATGCCCGGAGGTCCCAATGCCTAGGCTAGAGGATTACCGTGACCTAGACGTTATCGTGGCTAGGGTTCCTTGTGGCAGTGGAATAGAAAAGCAAGGGATTAGGGATGTGTTTAGGTTGCAAGTGAACTTGGTGGTGGCTAACCTTGTGGTGGCCAATGGATTGACCGAGGGTGGTGATGATCGGACGGTGTCTGTTATTTTCATAGGGTCTTGTGGACCCATGCAAGAGATATTTAGGTGTGATGATTTGATGACTCATTTAGGTGAGTATTGGGTGTACAAGCCCGAGTTGAGGCGACTCAGACAGAAGGTGCAAATGCCTGTTGGGTCATGCCAGATTGCTCCTCTCCATAGAGATCAGACAGGTATGTTTTTGTTCATTGACATGATTTTATTCTATTTTATTTGTGTTAGGAGAAAATTATACGTTGATGACATCAAGAAAATATAAAATAAAGAGATTACTAATGTATATCCTCACCCACCAAATTATATATATATAATTTTTCTCCATGTTCATGAAAATGTCAATTTCCAATATTAATTTTCTCAATTAGCAATAATTAATATTATATATAAAAAAAAACTAGAGAAATTGAGTCCCTCTTGATAAATTGGTGAAGTAGCACAGCAATATTCTCTTCTACAAGAGTATAAAATCAAAATTTACTAAATTCACATAGAATAATATTTTTATCAATCTGCAAATGAATTAAAATAAATAGAAATTATTAATTGGGTTGTTGGCTTTTAGTCAACACTATAATTTATGCATTTCATTTTTAATAAATGATATAAACCCAAAATAATTAATTATACACAAGTAATTAATGAATATCTCTCTCTCTTTTTTAACCATTATCTCATCAAAATAAATCTCTTCAAGCATGGCAAGAAAGTTAAGCTGTGTTTTTATTGCCATTAGCTCAATTAAACTATATAAAACACAGTGATTAGTTTGGTAACCTCTAATTAAATTAATTAAAGGATACAGATAGGCAACAACCTTATGGTGAGTTCATGCATTAGAAAATTGGATATTGGTGTGGTGTCAATTAGCAGCCAAAATCCGTGACCCTTTCATGGCCAATATCGTATTAAGAAATTGGAAAATGATATTTTAAGCTGTCACTTACGTATTTGAGAAGAGATTGGGTCCATTAAGCTTACAGCAGGCAGTCTTAGTTTATTTTTTTAATTATTTTATTTATTAAACCACCTAATAATAATCTTATCGATGACGACATGTATAATAATTGTACCTCTTGTGTGTCAGTTAATCTATCTAATTTATTACATCACTTGATGTTGTTCCCAAAAGTCCAAATGTTAATTTACTTAAAGAAAGTAATTAACATGAATTTAACTCTTAATTTATATATAAACTCTATATCTCCATGCAAGCAAATATAGTTTCGTAATTGTATATTCGGTTACTTGTTCTAATAAGAAAATTTGAGCTGTGAATATAAACATATAATTAGAACAATTAACGTGATTCATGTTTTTATTTTGATTTTAGAGGTTAAATAGCAAATTACATAATAATTAAAGAAGGTAGATAATATAAGGAGTAGTTTAATTGATCAGGTCTTGAGTTTGACTTTCAATGGTCACGAGTTCGAGTTTCTTTACGGTCACTGAAAGTTTATATGATCGTTAATTTTAAGTTCGTGAAATTAATCGAGGTGCGCGTGAGTTGATTCGAACACTCATATTAATAATAATAAAAAAAAGATAGACATATATGGAAAAGGGTGTTTATTTTAGTTGAATTTTAAAGTATTCACACTTTCGCATGTAATATTAATTTGGAGAGATTTTAGTAATTATCGATAGTTATTTCTGAAACATTCTAAGATTCTGTGATATTTAGGCAGTAATCAACACTTTCTTATACCATTAATTAACCCAATTAAATACTCCCATGACATATCAAATTAAGTTAAACTAATAATTAAAATTCTTGAATTTGTTTATTTATATATATAATTTGATTTTTTTTTTTGGGTTAAATGCAGGTAACATGGAAATTCAGAGATATAAAACGGCAGAACATTCAACAACAAGAAAACTCAATGACCACAAATTGTATCATCAAAGGGTTGCCTATGCAACAGTCCTCCATTCCTCCGAAGCTTATGTCTGTGGAGCAATTGCACTGGCTCAAAGTATAATACAGAACAACTCTACTAACGACCTAGTCCTCCTCCACGACTCATCGTTAAGTCAGAAGTCTCTACAGGGTCTCAGAGATGCCGGATGGAAGACAAAGCAAATACAACCTATCCGGAGCCCCTTTGCTCGGAAAAACTCTTACAATGAATGGAACTATAGCAAACTCAGACTCTGGCAACTCACAGATTATGACAAAGTCATTTTCATAGATGCTGATCTTATAATCCTCAAAAACATCGACAAATTCTTTGCTTACCCGCAATTGTCAGCAGCTCCAAATGACAAGGTGTTATTCAACTCGGGGATTATGGTGATTGAGCCATCAACGTGCTTGTTCGAAGACATGATGTCAAAGAGTAGGAGGTTGATCTCATACAATGGGGGTGATCAAGGTTTTCTTAACGAGGTCTTTACATGGTGGCATCGGTTGCCTGGAAAACTGAATTATCTCAAGATTTGCAAGAGACAAGACAATCCAAATCATGAAATGGAGAAGGGCACCTACACAATCCATTTCCTGGGACTAAAGCCATGGGCATGCTATAAAGATTATGATTGTAATTGGGACATGGCGAATCGCCATATTTTTGCTAGTGACTCGGCTCACAAGAGGTGGTGGAAGGTTTATGACGCCATGCCAAAGAAATTGCAGCAATATTGTGGACTCACGAAGCACATGGATGCAAGGATAAAGAAATGGAGAGGCAAAGCTAAGAACGCAAACTTGCCGGATGGTCATTGGAAGATTAGTGTCAAAGACCCTAGACAATACCATCTCATCGATTAAATTAAATTAATTGCTATATATATATATATATATATATATATATATGGAAGAGAAGCATATTTTAGTTAGGTATTTAAATTTCAAATTTTTTATAAAAAAAACCGGATAGAAGGAAAGCTAAAATGATGCATGCAGCAGCTGAATTCTTCCCTCTTGGCAGAAGCGATGTTGATAACTGATTAAAAGAATCATTGAGGTCTCTTTAAATCTATGTAAAGCCTGATAGAAAGGTACTGTATTATTGAAGATTTATCCAAATATTTCAAGCTCATTTTCTTCTATTCCAATATGCCAAACAATAAATTAGCACAACTGCTAATACGATTTTATTTTTTTGAGAAAAACCAAAAAAAAAAAAAATTATATCCCTAATATCAACAAAAATAGTAAAGAGACTGAAATTCCAATGCAACCAAGTGCATGATGTCATATAATTCTCAATGCATTAAATTCATAAAATAATTTTATTTTATTCACATGAATGTTCTTTTATTTATTATTTGTCATCGAAAATAAGTTTTTCCAAACACAAAAAAAAAATATTATTTTTTTAAAAAAAATTGATAAATAAAATAGCTAAAAATGGATAATCAAGCCTCAAGCTTCTATTGTAGATGTAACCAAGCCAAAAGCTTTTTTTTTTTTTTTTGAGTTATAATGGGGGCCTAGTTGTGAATGCAAAACATCAAAAAAGGAAAATAAAGGTATATTTAAAAGCGGAATTAGAAGGGAGAAATTTGCAGGTGCCTAATATTTGCTCATATTTTGCGCGAAGGAAATATATCGATGTGCAAATTATAAAGTCAAGTGTTCAAAATTTGAAGGGAGGCTAGCTCTGGGTCAAGTTTTCTTTTGAATTAGAGTAAAATTTGAATTACCTAATACATTAACCTGCTATTTAATTAATTAAGTCAAACTTTGCAGGAGACTTGTTCGGGTTAAGTTTAAAGAATATTTTTATAATTTTTATAAAAATCAATGTCATTTCAGTTTTTTCCTTCTTAATTTTATCTGTAAAAATGTTGTTTTAGAATAAACCTGAATTGATTGGCAAACTCGGAATACAGGCTGTGGATAGAGTCAAACTTGGAGCTTGGTCTAATAACTATATATTAGATATTAAGTTGATAATTTTTTTAACATCTTGTAGTTTGGTTTATATTATAATTATTCACTATAGTTTAAAAAATTACCATTTATATATTAAACTTTATACACAAGCTAATACTTAAGATCTTCCTCAAAAAAATCAATAAAATTTTTAATTATTTACAAAATTATCATTATTTTTTATTTAATAACTAGAAAGCTCGAGTCAGCACTGAGGGAGGCTTCCTACACAGGGGTGAGCTCTTGAGCAACTTGATTAGATTTACAATACTAATATTAAAACTTTTCCATCAAATTAATATTACAACTTTTCTAAAATTTAGAAAAGAATTGAAACTTAGTATTTCATTAAATAGTTTGTCTCATTGCAAAATCAACCTCCCATAAATTGAAGAATGTTCTTCTACCACAAAAAAATCAGTTCCAAAAGCTATTTCTTAATTATGATAAATGCATCCTTCGAGAATATTTAGAAATACGGTGCAAATTGTATTTTTAAAAATTTTAATTTTTTTTTTCAAAATAATTTTTTTATGTTTTCAGATCATTTTGATATGCTGATGTCAAAAATAATTTTTTAAAAATAAAAAAAACTTCATTTTGATGCATTTATAAGCGAAAAACACTTTGAACCACCACTGCTACCACAGTCCCAAACATGCTCTCATCTTCATCAATCTCTACCATTATTATTATTATTATTATTATTAAACACCTTCCTTGCATTACATTTTCTAGATTTAATAAACATACCAAACCCCAAGTTCAACATACTCCAAACAAGACTTCCATACTTTTCAAGTGATTTCAAACCGAAAATGAAGAAAGAAATTCATTATCGATAAAATGATGGATAATAGCCCATCTATTTGTTGTAGATCAAGTGTGAAATTATAAATGGATTAAATTGATTCTACTTTAGATTTTGCTTTTTCTCAAAGTGTTTTGGCAAAAAAAGTAATTGATATGTAAAAAAAGAGATTTTAGAAGGACGAGTAGGGAGAAATCATGTATGAAAAAACTATGTTCTTCATGAGAAAAAAAATTGATTAAAAAAATACTATATTAATTATTAGGTTTTGATTTAGATTTAAGAGCTTGTTTGGCAGTGTGATTGTGGGTGCTTTTCAAATAACTTTTCGTGCCAAAATACATGTCAATGATGTTTTTTTATTTTTTAAAAATTATTTTTGACATCAGCACATCAAAATGATCTAAAACGTACAAATCATATTAAATTTTAACAAAAAAAATAAATTTTAAATTTTTTGAAAATACGGGTTGAACCACGTTCTCAAACACTTAATTGTGTTCGAAAAAGAAAAATTTTATATAATTGATTTATTAGGTGTGTGTATATATATATATTAAAAAATCTCTTTATACTAAATCCATGTCATTTTCTTATTTTTCAAATCACAAATCTCCCCCAACTTTTCCCTCCTCCCCCATCCCCCACTCACTTATGGATGGAAAGAAACACCCTCCATTAACTCCATCAATCACACTCTCTTTCTCTTTGTCTCTCTTTATGTCATAATGCAAGATTTCTTTAGGAGATCATTAGCATTCCGTACACCCCCTCAAGATCATCATGATCCTGATAATCCCAATCAAGAGAGTAATTACTGCAGTTCAATTAATCCATTAACTTCAACATTAGTTGACAAGTTCAATTCTTGCGTTCGTAAATCAAGGATCTTTAGCAAACCCACTTCACCATCTTCACCTCCAATGCCTCCTCCGATCCGGTACCGTAAAGGGGAGTTGATTGGTTGTGGTGCATTTGGGCATGTTTATATGGGCATGAACTTTGATTCCGGAGAGCTTTTAGCAATAAAGCAGGTTGCTTTTCTCTTGATTCTATCTGGTTTTTGTTTATTTTGAGTTTTCAGCGTGTTTCTTGAAATGGGTTTGGATAGTTTTTGGTTTTTAGTGTGGGTTTTTGAGTTCTTGATCTTTTAAGTGTGTTTTTGTTGAATTTTGGGGACCGAATTTGAAATGGGGTTTTGTTGATTTAAGATTTAAGGTATGATTTTTTGGGCTATGGGTTGGGGTTTGGTGCTGAATTGGGTTTTGGAGACTTTCAAGTTTGATGCTCTTTCACACTTATTTTGATTTTTAGTTGATTAGTATTTGTTTCATAATTCTGGGCCTGGTTTTTCATATTTAATTGGGTAGTGAGTGATTTACAGTTGGGATGGAGTCTGTTACTTTTTGCAGTATTTTGATTGTTGTTGGTAGTCTCTGTGTTTATGTTCATTTCACTTCCGAGAGTCTTCTTTCAGTTATAAAAAAATGTTGGTTTGGGTGTAACTCTGATGCTTTTTTGCTTTGTTTTTTCTTAGGTTTCGATTGCAGCTAATGGAGCTACAAGAGAGAAAGCTCAGGTATGAATCTAAAACAATTACTCGTATCAGGCTCATTTTGATTATTTTAAATTCTCTGAAGAATGGAATCTATTTGATGCATGATCCTCCTCATGAACGATATCATTTCTTTAGCATGGCAGTATTTAAGATTAGCACACAAGTGGCTAGCTTTAAGTTGTATTAGGAACAAGGGGAGAGGATTATCTCCTCTTCTTTGTATACTGAAGGATTGTTTTCTTGTCTTATGCTGTTTTTTTTTGCTATGAAGAATTAATGTGTTTACTAGGTTTCTGAAAACCAGAAAATTACATCAACCAGCATATAATATGATGTCTTGCCTACTTGAGTGAGGGAGCTTTAATTTGGCCAATTTTCATGCACTTGGGAACCTAAAGATTCCGACTCAGTCATCTATAATATGAAGTTCATAATTCCAGAATCATGCAGAAACGTTGTAATTATGGTAGTTATTGTAATAGGCTTTCTCTCAACGTTGATTTTAGAAATTTTTGGCTGAATTCACTTGATTGTTGCTATAAGTAGGCTCACATCAGAGAGCTTGAGGAAGAAGTGAGGCTTCTACAGAATCTCTCCCATCCCAACATTGTTGTGAGTATTGAGACTGATCTTCTGTTTATCATTTGAATTGATGAAGTCTACCATAGTTCTGACTTTGCAAGTTATTCTTGTCCTCAGAGATATTTGGGTGTAGTTCAGGAGGAGGAAACCATAAATATTCTGCTTGAATTTGTCCCAGGTGGATCGATATCATCTCTTTTGGGGAAATTTGGACCCTTCCCTGAGCCAGTAAGTCTTTGACTCTTTGCCAATTGAGCTTGTTCATATCAGGTGACTCAGGGCAAATCATGTGTGCTAACTTGAGCAGGTTATAAGAACCTACACCAAGCAATTATTGCTGGGGTTGGAGTATTTACACAACAATGGAATTATGCACAGGGACATTAAGGTAGCTTTGAATTTTTAATTTCCTTCCCCTGATACATGTGAGGAAAGGTCTTTAGCCTTTTTCTCATTTTTATTTATGAACAATGACATGTCTTCTTCATCTTCTCCCAGGGGGCAAACATTCTTGTAGATAATAAAGGATGCATCAAACTTGCAGATTTTGGTGCATCAAAACAGGTTGTGGAGTTGGTATGCACATGTCTGCCCCACTGTATACTACACCTACCTTGTTCTCTATGCTGTAGGAAGTATTTCTAAATATCACTTCTGATATGTGTATCCATCTAATTAGACCCTTGTCACTGCAGGCTACTGTTTCAGGGGCCAAATCTATGAAGGGCACACCATACTGGATGGCTCCTGAAGTCATTCTGCAGACGGGACATAGCTTGTAAGGACAACTAAGTACCATTTATTTCTCGTATCCATTGTACTACATAAGAAACAGAAAATAAGTTGTGTGAGTTATAAGGACTGGGAAAAAATGAGGCATGAAGAAAGGTGTGGCTAGGAAGGCAAAGTGCCATACATGGCTATTACCATAGAAGAAGCCAAATGTTTTTTAAAATAAAAGAATCCCGAGGCTTCCTGGGGTTTAATTCAAATTAGAAGGTCCAACAAATTGTCTTGGAATTGCCTTCCATGTTGCCATAAAATAAGTTCTATTTGACATTAAATGGCGTGGCTTAAATTTTAAAAGATGTAGTTGCAAAGCTTATGTTCTTGATCTCTGTGATCCGTTTCATACAGAAGCTTCTATAGCAAATTTTTCAGCCATGTGTGCCATACACAAAAACTTACATGGTTTATTTGGGAGCTTTGGAGAATTTAAATGATGTCATGGTATTTGAATTTTACTCTAGTATTTTCTGGTCTGTGCATAATGTAGCTAATTGCTTCTTCATCTATATGTAACATGATCAAATTGGCAGTTTTTTCTTCATTGCTTAAATTAACAGAACTGAACCTTACTGATATTCTATAAAACAATTCGCTAGCTCTGCTGATATATGGAGTGTTGGATGCACAGTCATTGAGATGGCCACTGGAAAGCCTCCTTGGAGCCAACAATATCAAGAGGTACCTAATTTTCTAGCTTTTGAACAAGTGCTTGCGTGCAGACACACAGTATTCCATGAGGTGCTTTCCAATATATTGTAATTAACAACATTTCTGTTAGGTTGCGGCACTCTTTTATATAGGGTCGACAAAGTCTCATCCAGAAATCCCCAATCATCTCATTCCAGAGGCCAAAGATTTTCTGCTCAAGTGCTTGCACAAGTAAGTTTCCTTTTCTCTTCTTCTTTGAACAATATCAATATGCAAATTACAATGGCCTAGATGCTTCATCCTATGGGGTTTAACTCACTTAATTTGAAATACTTTGGTAGTGCTGTGGTAGTTTATAAGTTCAAATCCTATCAAAAACAATTAAAGGTTGCATTCTTACTTTAAAATAATTAAGTCTAACATTCAACCCTCAGATACAATTAGTACGCCCACTAATTTCGTTTTCCTCCTGAACATGGTTGGCACATGTAATTTTTAATGCAGGGAACCAAATATGAGGCCAGAGGCATCTAAATTGCTGCAGGTGATTTTAATGTTCTTAGCCTTTTGTTTATTTGAGCACATTGTAGGTAGTGGCATATTTTTTGTTCTAATACATATTTTTTATTGATGGTTAATATTTAACAACATTTCAAACTGTCATTAAATGCAGCATCCATTTGTTACTGGGGAGATTGGCATATCTGATCATGTTACTCATAGTCCGGTGATGGTCGGTATAGTTGGACCTGATTCTGTACTCTGATTTTCATGCATTCTCTCATTCCATGTTTTTAATGGAAGACTATTACCTTCAGGAACTTTCTGGAATTCCTTTGCAGTCATATACCACTCACCCAGAAACCATGTAAGTACCTTTCTATATTTTACCTTTCCGTATTGACACATTGTACGTGCTTTACTTGTAGATGTTTCTAAAAGTAATACAAATTTTGTTGCCAGTCAAATGCCATCTGCCTATGACTCGATGGATGTCTGTAATTTGGGTAGTCTGAGCTGCTCAATGGATCCTGAGAAACTGTCTGAAAGTAAGGGTGCATTGGAAACACAAAACAGTGATGATGACATGTGTCGGATTGACAATGATTTTTCTACAAGTGAAGTAAAGCTCGGTCCTCTGTTGACTTCTAATGACTTCAATAAGGTGAGCAACTGCTTTGACATCATTATCATTGCTGGTGTAGCTTTTTAATCATGCAACAGCTTCAAAGTTAAATAGTTTATTTGAAACCGTGCCTTGTTTAGAGTTCTGATCCCAAATGTGAGCTCTCTGGAGATTGGAGGTGCAAATATGATGAGAATCCAGAACTAGAACAAGCAGACAAAAAATCAGACACTGGTCAACCAGTTCAGGGGGACAAAAATGCTTCATCTTACTGTGGGGCATCGCTTTCTGAGGATAATGAGGCACTTACTGAGTCAAAAATTAGAGCTTTTCTTGCTGAAAAGGTTCTGCTGCTTATCTTTAATATTGAAGATTAGCCATTTCCTTGTGCTGTTTTAGATCTGGATTCACTGCATCATAATATTTAACTTCAATTTGATTTCTCAGGCTTTGGAACTGAGGAAACTGCAAACACCTTTATATGAAGAGTTCTACAACAATTTGAATGCGCCTAGCTCTCCAAGTTTTGGTGGAAGTTCACGTGATGAAACTCCTCCAAATTACTTGAAATTACCTCCTAAAAGCAGGTCACCCAGTCAAGTCCCTGTTGGAAGCCCATCTACATCAAATGATGCTGCTGTTAGCACCAGAAGTCCTGGGAGTAATAAACGTGCATCTAATGTTGGCAATGCAAGCGATCAAGCTTCCGAGGACAATTCATCCCCTCGGAGCAATGATCGGAAAGGGCTTCCACTTGATGATCAACCAGAAACAGTTAATCCAAGGTTAGCCCATAGATCGCATCCTTAGAGCTTCCTTGATTCTCTTCCAGATGTGAAATAATCTGAAGTATGATGATTTGCTATTCACAGTGTGAGACAAAGGAAGTGGAAAGAAGAGCTCGACCAAGAGCTCGAGAGCAAGAGAGGTGTAGTTTTTCTTCTTGTTCCCCATCTATTTAAATATCAATTAATTAATAGTGTTCCCACATTTGTCAACTCCAATGCTTTTACTGTTTCATGTACGTACTTGCAAGTGATACTGTTTGGGAAATCATCTGCACTGCACTCACCACTGCCTGAATTTTCATCATCCATCAACTGTTTGGATTAGCTTATCAAGTGTTTTCTATGCTGTCTAAAAGCTAGTGTGGAAAGGCAAGATACACATTAAATCATCTTGTTGGAGATAAAGTATAACTGATTATATTGCCCCCCCTCTTCCAAACCAATAGAAAAAACATGGTAGATTTTGCAATCACTCATGACATCAATGATTTTAGATATTGTTGCATAACTCTGAAAACTATGTTTGCAGAGATGATACGCCATGCAGGCTCGGGAAGTAAAACATCGTCTCCAAGGGATCGAGCATCAGGTCGGCAGCGAGAGCGGACAAGATTTGCATCTCCAAGCAAATGAATGCAAGGCTTGGAGTGTCATCAGGATTGGTAAGAATGTGGCCCAGTGTGGACGGTTTGCCCGATATGTGTGGATATTGCAGCAATTTTCTCATTGTTCAGCCTGAATGGCGTTTGTTATATTGTACCGTATAGAAAAAGGAGCGGAAGTGTTATCATATTTGTTTCTCCTAGTTTTTGAGGAGGGGTGGAGAGAATTATACATGTCTCTCAAGTTTGTAACATCAATGTACAAAAAATCATACTGAGTATTCATAAGCGTCTGAATTTTTTGTCCTCGCTCTTCTAGCTTTCGTGTGTAGCTCTTTTGAATCTTGATCTTGCAACATTTCATTATTTATGAAGCTCCATGCATTTGACAACTGCAATTCCATCTGGGATGGAATCTACCCATGCATGTGCAGAGTGGTTTCCCTTCCGTGTTTCTTTCAAAATGAAGCAGTCCTTATTAGGTGAATGATCTATCTCTATCAATATGTCACTGACAAGTAAACTTAGAATTAGAGTAAACTATCCCTTAGTCCCTGGATTTTGACCCTTATTATCGGTTAGTCCTCTATGTTTGAAAAACCCGTGATTTAGTCCCTTCACTCTAGTTGACCGCTTGTCAAATAAAATATAATCACAAATGATTTTCTCTAATTTCTTGACTGGTTCAGGATCAAGGGCCCCTGCTCGGATGTGATTCCAAGCTTCCTGAAGCGCTTCTATTTGCTCATGTGAAAGATCTGATTTATTAGAGAACTTCAGTTCCTTAATTGTCTTTCCTGTAAGGGCAAACCTAGGTTTCTTCAGATAACCTAGATCATAAGTCTGATCTTCTCGAGCTTCCTTTTCCTCCGGACGAAGGGATACAGCTCCTTCATCCTCCTCATTGGTGGAATTTAGTTTGATCCGGTTGATGCTTGATTCCAACGGCATCTTCATTGCATCGGCTCGTCTGCTAATAATCCTTAATTGGTTAACTACAGCAGTTGGCTGCAGTTGGGTATTTTTACTGGACTCCCGAGTTCTAACGCCCTCCTGGCAACAACGGCTTTACCATCTGCTACTTGGTCCTTTAACCTGGGTCCAGCTCTCAGTTTTTTTAGAGCTTCCTACAAGCTATTTGCTGCCTATACTCATTCTTGATTACCTAGCAATTCTTACTTATGAATCTTTTCTCACGGGGAAAAAGGATACCTTCAGAAACTCATATTCATCTTTCAGTGTAACTCCAGTCTAAGAAGAATGATGAGATACATGAATAACATCGGTTCTATTTCTTATAAATATAAATTGTACATAACAGGCGGGGACTTAGGGATTTAGCCTAACATAACTGTATGCAAGCTATCAGCAAAGTAGAAGAAATACAGGATAGTAATATCAAGAGAAGTTGAAGAAGAAGTGAAAAGAGAGGCGCTCCCCCCTGCTTAGAGCTAGAATGGCCGCCTTGCACAAGATTTCTAAAGAGAGAAGAAAACGAAACCGCGTCCGGGTACACATTCTGAGCCCCATTGCCAACTTGTTTCCACATGCCTCTGTCTTTGGAATCTTTTCTTTTATTAAGGTAGAGTTTAGCATTTCTAGTTTCAAATTATTTTTTGTATTTGTTTTATTTTAATATATTAATATAAAAATATTTTTTTAATATATTTTCAAATTAACAATACGTTTAAAAAATAATTTTTATTACATTTCAAAACAACACTAAAGCATTACCATCCCTCATTGATGTCGGAATTGCTTTTGGCGATTTAACCTTTATTTTATTCCTTCTTGAGTGACACAACGTCTCCTTTTTTTCATGTTTTAATATAATTAAAAAATAAAACTTCTTTTAATAATAATAATAAAAAAAAAACCTCTCTTTTCAACGTGCTATTTCAACCCTTATCTTAATATGCATTGTGATAATAGTCAATTTTTATTCTTATCCTTGGTATTTTTTTCATAACCATTTGGTAAACACACTAGATAAATGGTCCTTACGTGTTAATGATTGTTCTTTCTTGGAAAGAATTTTCTGTGGATTGCTTAGTAGTCCAGGGCGGAAAAAATCCCTGGCTCCTTGCCTTTTCGGATTACTAGAAGATGTTCGGATACTTCATCAATTTTCATCATGATGTTCAAGCTAAAATGTAAAGAATTCGTAACATTGAAAGCCAAGGAAGCAGTTTTTATTATACAACGAGAATCCATGATCAAATTCCTCAAGAATCAACAATGTTAACCAACAATTCACACTTGTTGGGAATGTAAAAGAATCAACTATGGACATTGATGAAGTATCTGAAACTTCGATCAGCAAACAAATTAACAAACCAAAGGAAAACTAACACACCTCAAATTCTCCCCAGTGAGAACCGTCTAGGTGTTGCTATTGGACGCTGTTTCAGTCCACTCATTAGCACATCACTCTTTTGCACAATTTTTCTGCCTTTCAATGGAGACATCAATTTGTGGGCCAACCTTGAAGGCGAAAATGATCGACGAAATTTCGATGCAGTTGACGACTTTGGTGATTTCTTGCTCAAGTTTGTAGGTCTTGTAGGTGAGAGAGAAAGAACTGGTGGGTTCTTGATCTTTACTTGAAATTTTGAACCTGATGGAGGGGACTTAATCAAGAACTTATGTGGGGTTGTCTGCTTTTTGTTTCTTGCAATCACTGGAGACCTTGTCTTGCAAAACTTCTGCTGCTGTGCAGAATCTGTAGAAAGGAACAGAGGGTTTGGAAACAATACTGTCTTTTTAACCCATGGCCTATTCCTAGGAGAAACTCTATTCGCCAAATACCGAGCATTTTCTTTATCCATTTCTCTCTTCTTTGGAGGTGAAACCTTGAAGTTAATTCGTGATCGAGCTCTTTGAAGAGTTGGAGAGCCGAATTCTGATCGAATTGACTGCAGTTTAGTTTGCTTTTCCTTCTTCCTTTTGGATTTGAGTTCAGTGTCTTCAGGGTGAGGCCTTTGTTTTCTCTGCTGGGTCAATGGAGTTTTGGGGTCTTCAAGGGTGAGTTTCTTGGTTTTGCAACAAACGGCCGCAACAATTTCTCTCGCAAATTGGCTTGCCTGTAGAATCTCTCCCATTGTCTCACCCACTAGCATTGCTGGCAATGACATTCGCCTCCATTCTCCTGCATAAAACATTCAAGTCATTTGAATTATTCGATCAATGACTGTTTGGTTCTTCAAATTTTCAATTGCAGATTCTCATTTATCAACAACCAAGAAAAGACATGCCTTGGTAATAATTGAAATCAAACGAGAAAGAGAGATACCTATTGAAGTTGCTGGCAGCTTGCCCACTGGAGATTTCATAGGAACACCACTCTTGATCCTTCAAATTGGTAAAAAAACAATACAACAATTTTAGCAAATCTTCATAGAGATAATCAAGGAACATCAAAAGTCCAAATTTTTATCACAGCCCAATTTCTAATTTACCTTAAAGATTCTTGCTTGCACCTAAGACTAGTTCTTAGATACCCTCTGGTACTTCTAGGACTGAGACTAACCCCAGCTATCACCTTATTCCCACCTGCCACTGTGTACTGAAGCTCTTGCAATCTAGCCATGCATCTGTCCACCTTCACAGAATTTACAAAGCAAACCCATTATTCTAGTGTAACAGAAACATACATAATAAAAAAAGTTGTACTTGGTCGCTAGAAAAAAAAAAGGAAAAAGAAAAGAACTTTAGGACTGAAAATGACTGAAGATCTGAAAAATTTCCTATAATCAAATGGATTCAAGCAAATGGTCCAAATCTGAAGACACAAAAGTAAAACTTATAGAAAATCAAAGACCCGAATTTGAAGATTTTCTTTCTTCCTCTCCAGTTTTCTCAGGCAAAAACAAAAGGGAGAGAGTTCGGTGGGTTTGTTCGATATTTTGAGCTAAGAAATATGTACCTTCTTTAAAGTTTCTCTGATTAAAACTGGGTCGAGAGGAACCACCATCTTCCTCTGCTTTGGTGGGGTTCTTGCAACCATGATTGGCTAACAAACCACACAAAAGTAAGTAACAAAAAACAACTCCAAAGTGGGTCTCAAAGCTCTCTCTCTAAATTCCCATTGAACCAGAGACTTCAGAGATGGGTCAGTTACAAATTTTGTGTGTCCCTCTTGAAGTGATCGCTTCTTTTTTGCTTTGTACTCCTCACTTAGTTTTGTCTTTGAGGTTGAGAGATCAAAACTGAAAGACTTCAGGGCTTAGGGTAACGGATCTTTTTGTCCCCCAACGGTCTAATCCATCCTCAAAATAAACGTTGCTAACGGCTACTTTTGCTTCCCGTTTAAAATGATAAAGGGATATATAATTAACATTTATTTACTAATAAATATTATTGATTTATTTGTTTACTTTTTAATTTTAATAATCATGATGCTGGTTTTAATGATTTTTGTATGAATTTGAAGTTTAAATAAACTATAATTAATATAGTTTTAAATTCCATATATTTTATCTTAGAAATTTAAAAAAAATTCCAAACTTGACAAGTACCTATTAAATAAAAAAATATTTTCTCCCAAATCAATAAAAAAAATCAGAATGAATATAAATGTTGTGAGGTCGGAAAATAAATATAACAAAATATAACTTTGATTTAATAAATTGTTATTTTTACTGTTGTATTTATAATTTTACTGAAATTCTTATAATTAACCTAAATATGTAAAAGAATTTCTTCCATGTTTTTTAAAAATTAAAAATAAAAGTTACATAGTCAATTTCATATTTGAGAAAAACTTTTTAGAAAGTGATAAGGAAATAAAGCTTTTTGAGAAAAAGAATAAAGTATAAATCCCTTGGTCAATGAAGTCGTACATTGTTTTTAAAGGCCAAAAGCCCATATCTCAAATCAAAATTCTGAGTCCCAAAAACCCAAGTTTCCTTGGCCCGAATGATAAAACCCGTTTCTAAATGGTTGCCGTTTCGGATATTTAAAATCAGTAAAAACAATCAATGGAACCCTAAAAATCCCAACTTCACACAGACAGACAGCAGCTCCTCTTGTCCACTCTCCAGTTCCTAGTAAGTTCAATCGAAATATCTCTAGTTACCTCATATTCATGCTTGTTTGATCTCTAGCCATCAAAGCTTTTTGGATTTTTTTTTTAATATGAAGCTGGTAGATTGTTTTTCTTACGAACCCTTTTAAGCTTAGTTTTGGTTTTAGTATTACCTATGTAGAAGAGTTGTTATTTGAGTGAATTCAAAAGGAGGTCTGTGATGGCTAGAGAAAATTGAAGACAGAGGAGCAGATTGCAAATTGACATTACTTAATGTTAGTTTTATGAATTCAGTTTTTAGGATATAATAAGAGATGATTAACTATGTTCTGTTTATGTATGATTGCTTTGATGTATGATTAGTAGGGTGTCTTTTGGTTTGTTTGTTAATGTTTTGTGTTATTCCTTGCTGGAAACTAACTCAAAATTCTGGTTATGAAATAGGAGCTACAATCTTGGGCTGTTTTCTTGTATACTGATGGCAGAGGAGATAATAGCCGAAGCCATTGAGGCCAACCTGGAGAGAGCTGACACAGCTACTGAGGAAATGGATATGGTGGAGGATGTGGCAGAAAATGGTGCTAAGCGAGCTAGAGAGGGAGAAGAGGAGGATAATGAGGATGTAGCAAAGAAGCAGAAGGTGGATAAATCTGTGGAGGAAGAGCGACTGGAGAAGCTTGAAGGAGAGGGGACAGGAGAGGGAGAGGAGAAGAAAGAGGAGGAGCGACCGGAGAAGCTTGAAGGAGAGGGGACAGGAGAGGGAGAGGAGAAGAAAGAGAAGGAGAATTCAGGTCCGGTCAGCTTGGGTCCAAAGAGTTTTGGGTCGGCAGTGGAGATGTTTGATTATTTCTACAATTTCCTCCATTACTGGCCTCCTAATCTTAATGTCAACAAGTATGAACAAATGGTGCTACTGGACTTGCTGAAGAGAGGTCATACAGAGCCTGACAAAAAGATCGGTGGGGGGATCCAAACTTTCCAAGTTCGGTTTCATCCAATGTTCAAGAGTCGGTGCTTCTTCCTAATTAGGGATGATGAGTCTGTGGATGATTTCAGCTTTCGGAAGTGTGTGGATCACATACTTCCGCTGCCTGAGGACATGAAAATAAAATCTGACAACTTTCTCGGTGGAGGGAAAGGTCATGGTGGGAAAGGTGGTCATGGTGGAAGAGGTGGACGAGGTCGTGGCCGTGGTTATGGAAGGGGTGGTAGATCAAGGAACTGAATCATAGAAGACAAATGAGGATTGCATATTTTTCTTCTGTATTGTCTAGCTAAGTCTCTCTCTTATCCAAGTTTTGACTCTTAAATGCTTAAATTTTGAAGGCTCTTTGCTTAGCTTTGGAGATCATCAGTTTTTTCTGTTTCAATCTATTTCTTGTCCAAGTTTTGAGCTGTTTCTTTTTTGGTGCCCAGTATAAATTCACGAGTCCTACTATAATTTTCAGTGCCAAATATAAATCCATGAAGCATGTATTTTTAGAGGCAGCTGAAAGGTAAATTATTTTGTTAAATACTCAATTTAATACATCTTAATCTCAATAAATAGTGTAATTAACATTAATTCTCAATTTATCAAATTATTCTTGGTCTGCATACTTGGTCTAGCTAAGTCTCTCCCCATCTTGTTCTGCAATTTCATCAGCTCCATCTGGTTGGCCATGAGACCCAGTATCCTTCGTGTCAAGCTACAGAAAATAATTTTGAAAGACCTCATCCATATTTTTTTATTTATTTTGCTGTTGCATTCTTTTAACCATTATGTAAGTTTGAAATTTCTGATGGGAAAGAATTTGCATGCTACCTTTTCCATGATCAAGTTTAAGATCCTTTTTTCTTCGTCATAAACATACCAGCAACGAATGAAATCACCAACATGAAAGTCATTACTTCCGACTAAAATTCTGACTCGTACTCAATCTCAATATAGAATAACTGGGCATGAACTGCAATGGAGCAGCTAGAGCAGGTGTACAAGCTATGACCTTCTCCACTCTTATCTTTTAACTCGTGTAAAAGGGTTTTTGAACAGTTTTTTCCTACATATACTAAACCAGGCAATAGAGTATGCTTAATTATACTGTTGTAGATGTTACTGTTCAAGATAGCAAAAGATTACTTTTTAAAATATTTTTTACTAAAAATATTATTTTTTAAAACGATTCAAAAACAATTTTAAGTATAGAAATTATTTTATATGGTTCAAAAAGTTTTAAAAAATAATTGAAGTATAGTTACAAAAATTTAACTAAATAATAATCCCACCAAGATACAATGACCATCATTGCTGGCCTGCATCAATGTTTTCACCAGCTACAGATTGTTGTCCCACATCTATTATCTCCACCAGCCCCATACTGTTAGGAACAAAGTGAAAGGCACAAAAAGGGAAAGGCTGTAGTGTTAAGTGTTTGAACAATTACCTTATTCCTCTACCCAGCAGCAGCAGGAATTAATTATATCACCGACATATTAAACTGTTTCTCTTGACAAGACCTGGTTTAGCCTCAAATCTATAGCATAGCTACTCCTATTATTGCTGTGAAACTACAAGTAATGCTATTGATTCTTTTATGGATAATTTGCTAATGATTTTGGTACTGAATCTTGACTTGGATTTGCCATCTTTTTGCGTTCAAAGTTGTAACTTTTCTTTAGAAGGAAACTATATTTTTATAATATATATATTTTATAAATAATTAAATTTAAAAGATTATTTCTTTATCTCCGCATTAGAAGGAAATTATTTTTTTTAACTTATTCCACATAAAAAAAAATACAATTTTTTTTTTGTGTGAATTTAAAGTATATATATTAATATCATTAATATATTCTATGTTTATAAGAAGAAAATTGTATTTTTTCAATGTAGAATAAATTTGTTTTTTGATCTAATAAGCTTCAAATCTTATATTGATATTTTTTTAATGTGAGATAAAAAAATATTTTTTTGTTTAATGAGCTTTCAATTTTATATTAAAAAAATAAAATATTTTTTTATAGTAAATTCTAATATAAACGAGTAACTAATAAAAAAAAAAGATGGTTGCCTTGTGCGCTCGACGTCGGGTCAAGCAAGAGAAAAACATTTAATTGTTTTTTGAACCTTTTGTCTGTCTTTGGTAGTGATTTGTTTCTGCGTTGAATTTCCCTCACTATTTTGATCTTTAAGCTCTCACAGATGAGACTGTTCCAATGTGTTTTTGGACAATCTATCGTTCACTTCAAAGTTCAAACCATCTGATTTCTACAAAAGACTCCCCGACACATAATGCATGACAAACACTGCAAGACTAGTAAAAAAGCCGACACCATCACCCACAAAAGGTAACAAAGAGAGGTTTTAATTCCACCATAAATATTATGCCCACATATGAAAGGAAAAATGGATCTGTAAGTTGTTTGAGAAAATTCGAGATACAACTTATTGTTTAGTACAAATACAACAATATCGAAATTAGTAATATATACTACTGAGATAAATTAAAAAAATAAAATGAATCATATGCTAAGAAGTATAGAACTATGCAAGTCAATAGTTTTCTTCTCTTTTTTTTCCCTCTTTATTACCACCAGCTCTCAGCCTAATAAAATATCTAATAGCAGGTGACCCGCCAAATCTCACTTACAGGCTAAAGCAGCATTCATGGCATTATCCATGGGGTAGAGGAGCTAGTGGCAGTCAGCGAATACAAAAGAAAGCAGCACTAGCACATTTGAAGATGCTCACATTTTCCGCAACTCTCTTTCAGCCACAGCCTCCCCCAGGTAATCAACATGACCACTTGGTTTCAGAACTGCAAGCTATTAGCAGCAAAACTAAGCGTGTTGAGATGTGACACCTGCTTGTCATCTTTAACTCAAATTTACCTAGCTGCAAGCTATTAGCAGCGAAACTAAGCATGTTGAGATGCGACACATGCTTTTCATCTTCAAAGCAATTTCACTTAACTGCAAGCTATTCAGCAGCGAAACTAAGCATGTTGAGAAGTGACACATGCTTGTCATCTTTAACTCAGATTTACCTTTCAATAACACGTCGGCTATTTCTAAATTCACCAGGATCCATGCCCGTATTGCATTCAATCGATCTTCCTCGTTTTCTAAATCTTTCTTGTTTTGGTCCATTAAAATTCCGTGAATCACCACCTGCACCATTCATTTTCCACCCAGAACAGTCAGTGCCTTGAAATCCACTATTTTTACCATGGGCACCAGGTGACGATCTACCAAAATCATCAAACCAAGACTTTCTTCTATCACCCATCTTACCCTTGGATCTCATCTCATTGTCTCTCACAAAGTCATGATCACGACCCCTAAAATGGTTACCTCTTCTACCAGATTCCAATTTGTCACCTCCAGTTCTATTTCTCCAAAAACGTCGATGATTGTTATCAGATTCTGAACCAGAAAAGGAAGCATCATCCAAATCAGAATTTCTCTCAAAATTCCTTCTACCTGAACCCTTTCTACCCTGTCTCCTATGGCTGGAGCCAAAATCATCATCCACATCAGAATCAAGCTCAAGTTCTTCATCTGACCCAAAACTTAATCCCTTGGAAGGACCCATTGGAACTCTACCTCTATTTTTGTTTCTAATATCAGCGACATGACTGGATTTCCATTTCGGATGAACAGAGCGCTCTTCATCTGAATCGATATCCAGTTCTTCATCAGAGCCAGAGAAAGCTCTTCTGTGATGCTTGGGCTTTGGTGGCTTAACAGAAGGACTTGTCCTGAGTCCTATGCCCAAGTTGTAATCAGAACCTCCATCTCCTTCCAAATCAGAAATCCCTTGGTCAGAAAAATTGTTTCGAGAAGCCTTCCGTGCAGGTTTATCATTTTTTGGGTATCTAGTTCATAACTGTCAATATCATCTTCATCATCAAAATCATCAAACCCCCTTCCAAATCCATCATGCTCAGGAACAGAATATTCCCTTGAAATTCTTCTGGGTCCACTGAAATCATCTGTATCCTGTCCAGAATTTCCTTCCTGAGCTTGAATCCCCAGAGGTAAGTCTTCAACTATAGCTGCAGACTCTGCATACTCAAACGCAGCAACATCAGCCCCATCTGATTCATTGTCATCGAAGTCAAAATTACAGGCACTGGAAACTTCTGGGTGGCTGACAATCTTCTCCGACCTTGTTCTGCTACCATGCTGCCTTTCTTCCATTTTATTTTCCATGAATGCATCTGGTGGACGCTTGCAATCACAATGGAAACAAGCCATGTTTCTCCTATAATTTAAGAAGTTACACCTGCCACAGCATAGAGCGCACAACTTGAAAATTTTACCAGCAAACTGCACAAACACAGCATATTTTACAAACAAGCTGCATTGTTTTCAAGTATAGAAATAATATAGAATAAGCAGAACTATAAACGCTACATGATTTGAAAATATGAGGTGACAGACTGCAAGGTGGAAAAATACACTAGTGATTTGCAGTTGAAGACTTACTCTGGGCATTCCCATTCCCCTGGAAGCAACTGTCTCTTGGGCCGCTTCGCATCACATTGTAAGCACACTGCATTCTTGGCGAAATTCATGAAGTCACATCTGGGAAAATACAGGCACATTCTTAGCAATAAAACACTTATTAACAATAACTTTACAGTTGAAACAATTAGCTAATGATGGCTTTAAAACACAATTTTAAAACTCATCTTTATAGTTGAGAAAATTAGGTAATTCTGGTTTTAAAACACTTGAACTTGTCATAACAATTGCATTTAACATCTTCCTGGCAAAACTTCCACATGTAATTACAGATATTCCAAGGATGCCCATAAGATTACCTAGGTCAAACCATAGATTGAACCAAAACAAGGAACAAAACAATAATAGGATTACCTAGAGAGCAGCAGAAAAGAAAAGGTCCACTAATTTTTCAGAAGTTCCAGAAAAAAACCTATGTGCATCCCTAGATTAGGCATCTGGCAGCCCTTCATTAAGAAAAAAAAAAACCAACAGCCCATGAGCAAGTCATAAACTCATAAAGAGGAACATACTTGGGACACAACCAATCCCCCTTTTTCATATCAATGCCATCACGTCCGACACGTTTCCTAGGAGGAGTAGGAGGTTGTTTCACTTTTGTTGGAGGCCTTTTAATCACTGGAGGGGGAAGATTTGGGTCTATTGGTACTGCACTCAACTTTGCAACCTCATGAAGTAACTTACAAACAACAGTTCTGACAGGTTTTTGCTTCAGAAGAAACCTATTGGCTACTGATCCATTTATGGATTCAAAACCATAAGCTAAAAGAACTCGCATAAGATCAATAGTCCGTGCCTCATCCTCTTTGTTTGTTAGTAGATATCCACTTTCACATGAGCTCCTCAAACGGCAGTTACTACAAACCTGAAAAACAAAAAAGCAGTCGTGTTTAAAATGGCCACTACTAGGCAATCATAAGTTTATCCAAGTGCAAATAGCCATTACTAGGCAATCATAAATTTATCCAACCTGAAAAACAATTGTATTGATGGATGAGATTCCAAAGGAAGACAAAATAATGAGAGTTGAAGTCATAAGATGCAATTCAAAAGTAAGAGCCACATGAGATAGTACATCATTTTTGGAAAGTGTGAAAAGGTAACTAAAAAGTCTTAAGAAAGTAACACTTACATCCCCTTCATCAAGGTGGACATGCTTCCTCAAAAGCTTTGAAGAGAAAACAACCTTCTTGTTCACGTTTGGGCATCCATAGCCTACCAAAATTTGAATATCCTGTCTTGACAACGACCTGAAATCAATTCTTTCTCGTCACCAGTCAAGAAAAATGACCACAGCTGGAATAAGATTATTTGGAATACATCAAGAAAATAAACCTAGACTAAGAATCTTACAAGTAAAATGTGCATTTTAATAAGAGGCGTCACAAAATAAAATACAAATTTAGAACTTATGTTGTTCCGTACATCTAGGATTCAGGACAATGTTTACACAAGGAAAACAGAGAATTGAACACATAGCCCAAAAGGCTTAGTTCAGCTAAGATTGAATCATCTATGTATTAGACTATAAAGTTCACAGAGCTAAAAGCAGCTATTTCTTCCATTCCCAATTTTAAGAACCTTACTACAGCTGAATTCACCACAGACTCCAAACGTACAAAGTCCAATTCCATTGTTGAATGAGCTAAATACTGGCAGAATTCAGCACAGCCTCATACCAAAATACTTTATCCATTTTGATAACAGCATTAGAAAACATGAACATGAAAGTCAGAAACCAAACGAAACCTCAAAACATCTAATTAACCACATTTTCCTAATCCTATCAAATTGTATATACATATAATCCATATCCCATAACACTTAGAAAAAAACTCATATACATTCCCAGACACACACAAAGAACGAAACAAATAAATGCTCTTTACTTCATTTCAGCAACCAAGTTAGCAACTATTATAACAACAATATGAAATCTACCAACCAAACTCATGATCCAACTGATCTTTGCCAATACTAAGAGTAGCAGTCTGAAAACACTTGAAATCCTCAAAATCAACCTCTTAATCATTTCATTATTGTAATAAGCATGCTATATGTATATATAAAAAAATTATTTCGTTGCTACAACTCTCAGATTCAGGAAAACAATGTCACACTTGGTGCTATTTCAATTTGAGAAAACAGAAAAATTGAACAACAGCCAAAAGCTTAGTTTAGCAAAGAGTGTACGGTACTGTGCATATATCAGTAGATTCCTACAGGTTCTATTTTACAGTTCACAAAATCAATTTCAACCATCTTCTCCCATTCGTTCTTTGATGAACTAATTGTAGCAAGAAATATCACAAAGGGAAGCACAGACCACCATCACCTCAAAACTTCTACCAAATTATAGCTAATTTGTACTAGACCGTCCCACCAACTTGCATTTACAATCAAATATCTCACAAAACTCACAAAAAAACTTCCTCGAAAAAATCGTATACAATTCAACAGACCGAGAAAGGAGTAAACTAAACAACGAATTTTCATTCACTTTCAACAATCAAGTAACCAACTTTAAAACAAGAGCATAAATTCCACGAACCTGAAGATATCGAACCGGTCTTTGCCAAAATTAATACAAGCAGTCTGTACAGCCCTGAAATTATTAAAATCAATCCCAACACCATCACTCTCATTCCCAACCCCAGAAACATCAAGTCCCAAACTTTCTACCATATTGTCCGCAACTTTCCTACTAGGATCAAAATAATGCTGGTGCGCCAACCTCTCCATCAGCTCTATCCACTCCGGCCATGGATGCACCAACTCCACTTCCTTCCTCTTCAACTCAATCAAACCAGACTCTTCAAAATCAACACTAGAATCACCATTATCACGTAGCCCAGATTCCAGTTTTTCATCTTGAGAGTCAATCATTTCTGTTTTTTGAGTCCCATCAAGTTCTGGGTTTTGGGCAGCAACTGCTTCTTGTTGTTGTTCTTGTGGGGTGTCTTTGGATTGGCGCCAAGCACGGATTTTTTGGAGGGTTTTGAGCTTTTCAGCGCGTTCACGTTCAGTGGCATCAATTTGATCAAAGACAAAGCTCTTTCGACCAGACAGAGAGTTGGGTTTTGGTTGCTCTGTCCAGGGCTTAGCAGTTGTGGTGGTTGAGTAGGGTTTAAGATAAAGGTTGTTAAAGAGGAGGAGAGATAGTGGTGGGGGTTTAGGGTTTTGGGTAGTGAGAGTTAGGCGTCTTAAGAGGAGGAGAGAGATTGGTGTTTTTGCCATTTTTAGAGGGAGGAAAGGAGATTAGTTAGAACTTAGAAGTGAGCAAAAACCTTCATTGCAACTGAGTGAGGATTCTAGTTGGAAGGAGACAACGAGAGAGCAAATCCTTCTGAAGCCATATCCCTTCAGTTGAGGCCTTAAACCCTTGTGGGTATTGCTTGTTTGGTTGAGCAAGAAAAAGAGAGAGAGGAAAATAGATATGGGAGCCCTAAAGCCCATTTTTATATTGAGCATATTCTATTTCTGGCCCAGCAGTGTTGTGTTGTAACAGGCCATGGGGGCAAAAGTAGAAATTGAAATCATCATTCTACCTGTTACTAAACCTACTAAAAGATCTGGGTGCAATGCACCTGCTTGGTTTTTCTTTTACAATGGAAGCTAATAGAGTAGAAGAAAAGCAACAACCTGAGCTGCATATGCCACCTGCCTTAGGACCACATCCATGGCTTGTTTACTTTCTCGGAGAGCATGGACAAAGCCAGACCCTGTATAGCATGATAGAAGGTAGTTATCAGGTTAAAAACTTTCCTGAGATGCAAGATATGCAGATAGCCACATGTTCGCACGGTTGGTTAATTAGTTCTAGTTCATAAAAATAGAGATGATTGTTTTCTGTTGAATCCCATCTCTATGCAAAAGATTCAACTGCCGCCGCGAAAATCAAGCTTTCAACTGTTGTTTGCTCGCAATGCCTCCTGATGATCCGAACTGCATAATTGTGTTCTTTGGCATCATTCGAAATCATATCCTCTATTTCATGTTTTTTACGCCTGGGGATATTGAATGGACTAAACACGACTTGTTGCTTCCTATTGCTGAGGATGTAGGAGTAGCAGATACACTAGAATGCGTTGGTGCTTATGATGGGGAGGTTTACATGTATACTTTCTTCGGAAAATTTTTCAAGTTAAGATTAGCAACTGGGGCATTTCGTTTTCGAATTTGGATGTTGACGGAGAGGATTCTAGTTTGAGAGGCGGATCTTGGTGTGAAGTGTATTTGGTCGAAACTTGTGGCGAGCTCTTTCGTGTTGATCAGTATATAACTCATGAAAAAGCAGTGTTCTCAAGTTAGATTTGGAGAAGAAAACATGGATCAGGTAAATAGAATGAAGAATCATGCATTTTTCATAGGTCCCTTCGGTCAGATTGTTTCACACTTGGTGAAAGATTCAGGAATTCAAGGAAACAAAATCTATTTTACTTTACCGAAAGATAGAGTTCTTTATAAGTATGATATTATAATGGGAAGTGTGGGAGCATCTTTACCTCGCTCGAATGTTGAAGTTGACTGCCGACCTCAGTGGATTTTACCCCTTGTTAAGGACAAGTAGTTTTTAATCTTGTATTGCTTTACCTTTTTGGATGCTGATGCATCAAAAACTTAGGATTAAATGTCCCATGTTTTTCCATGGTTCAATGTTGAGAGGCATGGTATGTTCTAATTTCTACTCACAAAACATTTTGACGAAGTTTAGTTGATTGTTCATATTACTCGGACTATCATTGTCATAGTTCTACATTACACTCAAGAAGAAATTGCCACTGAAGAAGGGAAAAACCTTCATTCAATTATGCTATTAGAAACATACTCAGACTCTTTTCGGTTTGCTTAGAGACTCGGTTTTCTGGTTTTGAATTCCATGTCAAACAGCAAGCTAGTTAAGCATGTCTGCCATGTTATTAATCTCGTCGGATCGATTTAGCAGAAAACAGACTCTTTGAGGGATGGCTTTCATCAATAACAGAAATAGAAGGGAAACAATAACATAGATTATAAGTTGTAATAGGACGCTCAAGCAGTAAGATCTCTCCCTTCCCATTTTTATCTTACTTGGCCTGGCAGGGGAAGGACTGGAACTCATTTGTCAGTACATTTCCTTTAAAATTAAGCAGAATGCTGGTTCTTTGTAACAGCAAATAAAACAGCATGGCAAGCAACTCTGAAATAGAACTTAAGTCTGCTTCATGACAAAAAAAACAAGCATGCATACCCCCGAAAGGCTTTCTCAGAAGATAGTTTTGGTGCATCATTCATCAAGTTAAAGGGGGAAACGATTCTGATTCCAAGGATCACTTCTTCACAATAGTAGCAATAACAAGAGCAAGTTTTCCCCAAGGAAATCATTCATCTAGCAGCTTCTCTCTTAGGAAGAGAGTGTGCCAGCATTTTGAGCTCCTGAAGCAAGAAATGTATTTCCTAGTAAACTCTGTTTGGCCTGCTTGAATTTGCTTCTGGTGAAACAAGCCATCGGAAGCACAAATACTTCACAATCTGCAAATTAGCCAATCACAATTTAAGTTAATTCAGTGCCAATAAGAGGACTAAATAACTTTTATTCTGCATTATTTATGAAGCTTATTACATCAAGCATATGTGCCCCAAAGCATCTAATAGGAAATACAGACATTGGTGATTGAAAATACTAGAACTTTTTACTCAAGTTCCTCCATAACAACAAATGATATTAAAGTGATATGGGTTGTCTTCTGGAGTAGATTTAGATGGAAACACTGTTAGGAATGCCCCTTCCAGTGAGTCCAACTTTACTGGTAGGAACCAACAAAGTGTATGGCATCTTGACTGGGCCAAAGCGATTCTTCAATTTATCATCTCTGTTCATATCAAAAATCCTTTTCTCAACGTCTGCCAGTTTCTTTCTAAATTTATCCAAGGCCTCCATCGGTTTACTGTCTGCGGTCCATTCAAGAGTGTCTCGCTGCCCAAGATACACTTCATCTGATGTATGCCTTGAAAGAATTTCTATAAGAGAAATTCCAAGAAGTGTTTGGTACTGGGAAGTGATTGTTTTCAAGAAAGCCTTCTCAGGGTTCGACTTGAGCTCCTCATACTCGGCAGAGCCTTCCTCGGGCATCAACCTACGGCTCATGCTTGGACGATTCGGAAGGAAACCTCCAAAAGGATATTGCCCAAAGTTGATAGCTGCATGGAGGGCTGATGCCACCCATATGATTATGGTGCATGAGTCTATTAGCTCTTCACGAGTCTGCATCTTAGGCCACCAGGGTGCATCTTTCAGGTCACCATGCCCTTCCTCTCTCACTTCCTTCCACCATGATTGGATTTCATAGTCCTTCTGAACTCTATCATCAGTTTTGTAGTAGAAAGAGCAGTAGTCTCTGACCCAATCTTTGATTGCGGACCATATCTCAAGCCCGTCGACAGCATATGGGTAATCTTCTATCAGTAGGCGGACACCATGAGGAGAACTTGGATCTTCAACTGCCACTCCTCTGAATAATTCAAGGTAGCATGTCATTGGAAATATAATAAACCATCATCACAGCATTTATCAGAGTTCAAGTTCTATAGTCCCTGGAGTGTTTACCAGCTTAAAATTCTCTATGTTGTTTAATTTCAAGTTCCAACAAATTATGAACAGCTATGAATTAGCCTTTATTAATAGACTAGGATGTAGTACCTCTTCTTCAGATCTTCAGGAAGTGCTTGCTCGGTGAAATCCCAGCTTTTGTAAAGTGATGCTGACATTTCCAAGGCATACTTCAAAGGATAAACGGTTAATTCCAGGATTCCACCAGCATTGATGAGCACCTGCCTAGCGAGAGCATTTATGTTCATTGTGTCCCGGAAGTGAGGTTTTAGAAGTTCATATATTGGATGAAGCACACTGAGGTGTCTATTTGTTGCAATCACAAATGGTTCAATTGCAGCATGAGTATGTAACCTGTTATCGAAAAAGAAAATTTAGGAAAAGAAATGAACTAATCAACTGCATCAATATTTTTCCTTCTGATAGATGGTTTTTCTTTGTACCAGTGGCTGATAAGCTGGTGATAGCCGGAGTCATTTACACCCACATAAGCTTTAGCCAGCTGCCAAATGGAGCCTTCAACACCATGTTCAGCTGGGGTGTAGATTTTGCTAATGGCTCCAAATTCATCTCCTTCTTCATGGGGCAAGCTTAACTCAATTGCAAGTGGTTTCAAAGTTCCATCATCTTTCAAGAAAAGCAAAGTCCTTGTGGCATAAGTATTTTTTGAAGGAGTGTTTATCTTCCTCAGGTATGGCATTAGTGCATCATGGTGATCTAATATGAACATCCTGTTTTTCTTGATTGCCTATGCAACAAAAACCATTTTAGCTACAATGGCTTGTTTGGGGTGATTAAATTCACGGTTTCATCTGCGAAGCATCCTCAATCTGATAGTAAACTGAATTGTCAAAGAAACTAATCTAGATACCATTACCTCATCTGTGGTCAGTCCCTCCAGATGATTCTTTATGTCCTCCTCAGTTATTTTACTATTTTGATCACCATATTGTTTGCTGTCTAGCTTGCTTTTCGGGGGAATTCCTGCGTTCCAATCAATGATTATTAGACATAAAGAACAAGAAGATATGAAATCCATTAACTCCCAAAATTCTTCTCTGTACTTCTGAATCGGCGGAGAGATAAATATGGAACTTCATGCACCTCAAGGCGACGAATGACAACAGGGTTTAATCCAGCCAGCATTTCTCTGCCAAATTCTTCATCAGTCCTCCAACCAGTCTTATTCCCTGTATAACACATCACAACTTAAGTTTCCATGGAGATATAAGTGAATATGTATGTAAATATAGTCCAAACAGCGAGGTTAAGTGTTTTAGTTCAAACCTTCAATCACTTGAGGCATTGGAAATTCGAAAAGATTTTCCCCATCAGTTCGGAAAATTTCCTTGAGCATCTGCAAGGGAATGTTTTCCCTAATATTATCCACTAGGGGACCGAGAGGCAGCTCAATACCTCCCTCATAGAGTTTAAACACATCATCAAAAGAGTCAAACTCATTTGGGGTGCTGTCAAATAATCCTTCCAGTCCAGGTTTAACAACTTGAGCTACGAGTTTCAGTGCATAACCAAGGAAGTCAGCCATCCTCAGGTGACCAAATCGTTCATCTCTCGGAACATAGATGTTTAAGCTCGTCAGAAGTGGCAGCCTGCTCTCACTGTTGGGATCTGCTTAAGATGATAAGATCATAGAACAGCTTTAGAAATGACAAGAAATATAAATAACACAATTAAACAGTATAAAAACCTGACTTCTGTTTGCACCGTAAGATTCTCAACAATATAATGACCTGATTCGGTTGCTGCTCGGCCTGTTCTTCCCCTACGAGGATAAGGGTACTCCAGAAGACCCACCAAGAACTGGGCGGACATACTTCGTACCCTCGTCAGGATCTCCCAAATCATTGTAGTAAGCATAGTCGTAAACGCGGTCCCATTCCTTAAGCTCTCCTTTTCCATCTCCTCTCAATTTAACCAGTTCTTCTTCCCTGTATTTACGTAGCGGTGCAGGTGCGTCCTGCGGCAGATGAGTCTATACAGACGTATCAGAATTTGTTAGCTCAGGATAATAGTTACAGCTACCTTCAGCTTCTACGGTTGCATAATTACCTTGTTAGTGAAGAAAACACGATCATAATTGTAACGCTTTGCAGGATAAATCCAAGAGTTGCAGACAAAGTGGACTCGGCCCTGACCAGGTACATCTTCTAGTGTGACAGTCTTTAGGTAGAATTCACTGTGATGATTATTTCTTATCAGGAGTGCCACTGGAACTCCAATCTCCTCATCCCAATCAAAGGTAACTTTAAATTCCCGTCTCGCCGGCGATTAAGGGGTCGATGGTAGTAATCCAATTCTCTAAATTTGCCGGCTTTCCTAGCTTCTCTTTCAAACCATTCTCTACAAAGGGGCACCAAAATGCACATTAGCCAGCAAACAGTATAATTTTCTTGAGAAATTGCAGTTCCATTTACAGTGACAATCATAAACGACGGGCTACAAACTTGATCAGCCATGATCAATATATGATCCAACATTCATGAATCTGTCCATCCTATTAGTTAGTTCAGATGAAGGTGCAATGCCCCTTCAAGAACTTTGTTTCATTCAGATGTCCTCACGGCCATTTATTAAATGTTTGTTTCGAAAAGTACAAAACCTACTTCCTCCTAATTGAATTATAAATCTCAAAATAATATCATTTTATTTTTAAAAAAAATCCACCTCAAACTAAAAATCGGTTCGAACAAAACTTCATATCCACATGCCACCGAGTTGACCCACAAATCATACTAGATTTTGTAACCATGGCCAATAAAGAAGCATGTTAGAACAAAAGAAGAAATTAGCGCAGCAAATCAAGCTATAATTCTACAATAAGCACAGCCAGTCAAGTTTTACAGCCTTATGACCCATCTACCAACAATCCACCATCAAATTATGAAGCTTTTTGTTATCTCCACTTTAACAGACAGTAAAGCAAGTCCATATCTCATAAAATCTAACAAGATCTCTGCATTAACCAATTACTTGAGATCTCTATAAATATTTTATGTACCTGTCGTAGGTTTTCTAATAAATCAAATGATAAGCATGAGCATGCAGGGCATGGGATAAGAAATTGGGTGGAATGGGCCCACATAGGAATAAATATGGCCATCATGGGCACCATACAAACCAGGGAAAACTTCACAAACGCCCCCCAACTATACAGAAAATCTCAATCTTATCATAAAAAAAAGTTTTGGTATCGATTTTACTCTTAAATTTCAGGAATTTTCAATCAAGGGTTTCTGTCTACTTTGAAGACATTCCATCCACGTTTCCAATCAAAATTGTAATTTTCTTTTGTAAAAAACATGACATCATTTGAAAATTTAATGCTTTTCTATTAAGTAATTCTTATAAAAGTCATAATTGAGAAATTAAAATAGTTTTAGGGGTAGATTTTGATAAAAAAATAATTTAAGTGCAAAATTGATGCTACCTTAGTGGTTTGATGATTTCTTTTTTTATCATGGACACACTCTTGAACACGATTTAGAAATAGATGACCGCCCTTCTCAAAAATCAAATTATAGAAAACACGTCCAACTCATGATACCCAGTAATTCACTCTTTATATATTTAATGTTTTCCTATATAAAATATGACAGGCAAAAATATCCTCCTTATATATTTAATGTTTTCCTATATAAAATATGACAGGCAAACTTATCTATTCAATGTTTTCCAAAAAACTATGACAGGCAAAAATATCATAGAAAAAAACAATTTCTGCCTTCGAATTTGTTTCATGCATTTTCATAAAGTAACATGGCAGTGACTGTGAAGAGTTGTCACAGCCTTAATGTTCCTGGTCCCTACCATGATGTATGCATCAAACTTGATTATAACGGGTATTCGATTGGAGCAGGTCACTGAACAGGATAAGGTTAAATTCTCCAACTCATTACACAGCTTGTACCGAGTGACCGTACGGGGCCAGTTTATTAACATTGATTAAAACGCTGCATATACTGTAAACCACACATGGAAAATGGTCAACTATGGAGAATCAAGCATAAATTAATAATCTTGTCACTGTCGGGTTTAAACTTGCTAATTTAAAATTCTTTGTTCTCCCCACTAGCAAATTTACTGGTTTCCCCAGCCTCCCAACTTTAATTTTCTACTGCAAATCTTATTTGATTGTGTCCCTTGTGGATACTAATCTGCTGCAGATCGGTGTTGAGTGGTCTTTTGGGGTGCTTGGTAGCTAGGTTTAGTTGTTCAGGCTTCTGGCTCTACGTACAGCCCCTGGACCTATTCTATAAAGCTCAGCTGGCTTGTGGCAAAAGGGAGCCATGATTTGCAGCTTACATCCCTTTTCTTTTGTTTATGGACTGCCGCCTCTCATGATGATATCCTGATCTTGGGGAGCAGGATGGGGTTTTTCTTGTGTTTTTCATGTATGTCTAGCTTCTCTTGCTCTTTGGCTTACACTCTCTCCCCCTTTGGCTTTTTGTATGAATTTCCTCTCCTGGGTGCTTATTCTAGCCCTCTAGGTGTTCTTAATGAACTTCATCAAGCAATAAAAGAAAAACATCTTGGGATTGAAAAGGCATGAAGTACTGAATCAGCAACAAAATGATGAAAGAACTGTTGTATATATACCTGGAGGGTCACTTTTAGCAGTTCCAATGACTTGCAGAGAGACTCCCCTTGGCCTAACAACTCATGGCCACGATCAAGAACCGAAGCATGAAAGTCATTGAATTCTAAGACATTCTTCTTCATCAACACAACAGTGCCTTTGATCTTCATCTTACTGTCCCCTGACAGCATGATGCGATAGCATTAACGATGTTCGAAACATTTTTTCCCTCTTGCCGGGTTGCTCTCTTCAGTGGGCTACAAAAAGAATCTACTAAAGCTAGGCTTGTGATGCCAACTAAGGTGAGTGGAGAAGGTCTTTATAGAGAGGGGAATATGTACGTGGTAAAGACTGAGAAGCTTCACTGTATACATTGCATTTCCTTGGAAAAAAGATGAGTTTTGTTAAAGTCTCTCTTTCATACTGAATTTGCCCTGTTGCTAGTCCTTTTACTGGACTTGAAGACTGGCCTACTACTTACAAGGACAGGCACTCTACAAGTCCACATGTGACATGTGCTTTTTTATTTTTTTTTATTTTGAAGATATCAATTATGATAATTTTCATCATATCAAATTCAATTTGGTTTGAAGACCCTGCATTGAGACAATTAATGAAGGAAGCAATCAAGGAAAAATTAGACAAGAGGAGGTTC